>JAWNNM010001128.1:0-58288 GCA_035044965.1 Lordiphosa andalusiaca | reverse complement strand
AACTTCGAGGCTTAAATTGTGACCCCTATCTGCGTTGACCTACCCTCGCTAGCTAACCCTAGGACAGTCTTAGGTGTTTCTTTTCTGCATAAGCTAATTATCGGTGATGTAGATTCTTCTGAACTCTTATGTCGTCTTAACTTTTCTGTTCCCTCTAGACCGACTAGAAACTATTTACCTTTAATCTTGTCTAGATGCACAACTGATGATGCCCAACACAATCGTTTTCGGGTCTTATGTCAAAACTATAATGATCTTTAACACTTGCTCTCAACAGATCTCTCTCTCTCTCTCTTCTCACTAAAAACGTCCCTTTACACCTATCTCCGGGAAAGTCTCTGACCGCACCCAGCTGTGAATAGGGGCATAGCTTGCCGGACTGGCTAATAAATCATCCCCCACCGGGTCAGAGATTTTTTGGTTATTTATTATTTTATATTATTACATTTGTTAATTTTTATTGTTTGTTTGTTTTGTTTTTCACTGTTTCTGTGTATGTTTTAAGTTTAACTCTTTTTATGTATATATATATTTATTAATTTATTATTATTATTTAATTTTTTTTTCGTTTGTTTCTTGTTCATACATATGTAGAGGTTAAGTTTTATATTTTTCTTCTTATTTTTACTTTTTTATTCTTTTTCTATTTGATTTTTTTTTTTCCTCTTTACGCTTTATTTTTATATGATTTTGTTAGCTCTAATAGCGTCTCTGACTACAACAGGCTGTGAATCGGGGCATAGTTGGCCGGACAGGCAAATAAAATTCCCCCACCGAGTCGGAGTCGCTATTAGTTTATTTTGTAATTTTGTTAGGCTTTTTATAACGTGATATCAAATTTGTTGACTGCTTTTTTGTCGACGATTAATAAATTAATAATAATAATAATTAGGCTTTGACAAGAAAGAGTTCCATTTGTAGTTGATGCTGGATTTTGCGTCGAGTTTCTCCCAACTACAAGTTCTTTAAAAGTGAGGGTGGGCGTGAAGCATACTCCAAGATACTAATATTCTGTGGCAATTTTTATAGCATCTTCTTTATAGGTCCATTTTTTCTGCCGAGGCCAGTTTTGCACCCTTTCTAAAAACCATTATCTCAGAATTCACTAGGTTGACTTCCATTCTCCATTCGTCGCAATATTTTTCCAAGTTGTCAATCATATTTAAAGCACATCTACCTTATCGCACCATCGGTCAAATGGCCACCAGGATGCGCGTGCCCCACCATGACTTCTGTCGTAGCTGTGGGAACGAGGAGGAAATAGAAAGATTCCATCACCTTCTATGCGACTGCCCTGCACTTCTTAGGAAACGCACCCAGCATCTGGGCAAACTATTCTTTGAAGACCTGGGCAGTCTGGCAAATGTGCACCTAGAAGACTTAGCTCTTTTTGCGGATTCCTCAAAATGGTTTAAATATAGAGTTCGCGCAGAATCTGACCGTGTATACCCACTACCCCCTTCCCACCCAAACACCAACCCCTTACTAGGCATCACAATGGGCCAAAAGGCCTCTGGGTGAACTCGGCGTTCGCCGAGCAGCCTATTTAACCTAACCTAACCCTACCTTATCGGCTAGGATGACGATGTCATCAGCATAAAAAAGCAGGCGAATATTTACTCCTCCCACGTTGCAGGCTATCGTGCTATCGGACAAAACCTCGAACAGTCGAAGAGAAAAGACGTATTTTTGATCGCCTCTGTGAAAAACGCAGTATTTTCCGCGAAAAACCCAAAAACAAATCCATCAAAGTGGTACAACATTGTATGATCATTGTCCCAATTAATTGTTTAATTTTTTGGGGCGGCCCAAGCAAAACAATTAGAAATAGAGCAAAAACACTAACAATAACATAAATGCAAAGACCAGCCACTGAGAGCAGTTACCGGTGTTCCGCATATTCGACGAGATCGCGAGTGTGTGTGTGTGTGTGTGGGAGTACATAACAGCGACGCCGGCAAAGCAGCCCACATCCCTTTCTCTGAAAGCAGTTCAGCTCACACAAGCAGCGCAGAAGACGGATGAACAATACAAGCGCCGCTGGCTGAGAGGGAGACTGCCTGACTCTCGAGTGGAAGGTCGCTGGTTCGAACCCCACTGAGGCCGGGAAATAAAAAGGAAAAAATAATATTTTTTTTTCCCCCTTTTTTATTTATTAAATAAATACTCGGGTAAGCTACAAAACATTCATTGTGTATTTTTGCCTGTCGAAGCTGACCAAGCAAAGCACCCTTAATAAAGAAAGCTTGTTGACGTTCGCACGACGCCCTGCGTTGCTGAGATCGCCACCGCTATTATGTACCAGAGGCAAACGGGCAACTAGCGCCCCAGAAGATAAAGACGAGCAAATGATGAGGAGCAGGTGATGGACCTTAGCCTATCATCAGAGCCAGCAGCGACGCAAAATTTGTTCCAATTTTGCGCACTCACCTCGGATACCCAAGGAAAGGACCGAAAAAATAACCTTTGCACCATCCTGACCAATCTGACCAATCCAGCGCATATCTACGCTGCAGAAATATGCCCTTTTTTCATGTAACCTTAAAGGGAACGAGAAATGGTATCTGAAGTCCACGCAAAGACGCAAGGCACGCAGTGCTCACCGTTAACCAGGAATACACCAACCGAGAAGCGGCAAAGGTATGAGCTACCACAAAGCACCCAGCACGCAAGGTGTTCTTCCGAAGTGCAAACCAAAATAGCCAGGCGGATCCAAAAGAAGCGAATCGGCAAAAAGTATCAAGGCGCCCTAAATTGAGGCCCACACGGAAGGCCCATAAGCCTGACGCATTACTTATCGCCAGAACTGGAATCATGTCCTATAGCGACATACTAAGAGCGATGAGATTTGACCCAACCTTAAAAGAAATGAGCGTGCATAAAGTACGAAGGACGGCCAAGGGAGAATTACTGGTCGAGCTTGACCGCAAAAAAGAACAGCACTCAGAGGCTTATAGAGATGGAATGACAAAAGTTCTTGGCGAATAAGCCACCATCCGTGCACTATCTAATGAAATTCTAATTGAGATAAGAGACCTGGATGAAGCTACTACGAAGGAGGAAATCATTGAGGCAGTCCGAATGCTAAGGACAAAGAGATCAGCGAGGATTGCATAAAATCGCTGAGGGAGGCATACAACAATACCCAGACTGCAGTACTCAAAATGAAGGAGCCAAAGGCGAAGAAACTCTTAGAGAAGGGAAGGAACAAAATAGGGTGGGTCAGCTACCGCATACGGGAAAAGTTACCCCCACCAGATGCTACCGATGCTTAGGTTTTGGCCACCATTCCAGATCGTGCAACAGTGAGTGCGGAAAACACCAAACAATATCCGGGAAGTAAGCACTGTAACATGCGTGACGGAGGGAGCACTCGTCGCCAAGCATGAAGGTAATACAAATAAACCTAAATCATTGTGCTGCAGCCCAAGACCTTTTGTACCAAACGGTCCTGGATTAGGCAATCGATATAGCACTAATAAGTGAACCCTACAAAAGCAAAGATGACGCCCAATGGGTTAAAATCGAACTCGGAAAAGCGGCGGTCTGGTGCTGTGGCAAGGGCTTGCTACCTACGCATCCCCAAGAAGTGGGAAAAACCAAGCACGGCGCTAGCGCTAAATTAGGCGGAATATATGTTTTCAGCTTTTACCTCCCGCCAAGTTTGACTTTGCAAGTGTTTGGATTGGCCATGGACGAAATTGTGGAAGAAGCCCGAAGAATGCACCCAATTATTGTGGCATGAGATTTCAATGCATGGGCAATAGAAGGGAATGCCCAGAGGGAATGCCCATTCACAAATGCAAGAGGACGCGCATTGCTAGAGTCCATGTCTAGCCTAGATGTGGTCCTCCTAAATGATGGAATGGAAAACACATTCAGTAGAGGGGACACGGGGCCCAAGATTGACCTTACTTACATAAGCAGAAGCCTAGCTGCGTCGACTGGAAAGTTAGCGAGGTCTTCACGCTGCGCGATCATCAAGCTATTATCACTGAAGTGAAACTTCCAAGCCAAGCATGCAGGATCACCAGAAGGATCGGATATAAGCTGAAACACTAGACCAGGAGGCATGTGTAATCTCCCTGGAGGACCTAAGCTACGCTCAGCCGAACACAGCTGACCACCTGATGCAGGTCATACTACGAGCATGTAATGCGTCTATACAAAAAAGAAAGCCTGGCAACGGCAACAGACGTCCAGCCTATTGGTTGACTGAAGAAATCGCAAGCATTAGAAGCAATTGCCTCAGAGCCAGAAGGGTGGCACAGAGATCCAGAGGCATGGATTCCTTTGCAGAAAAAGAAGCGCTGCAGAAAACGGCCCGGCACCTTAAAAAGGCCATAGAGGCTAGCAAAAAAACGATGCTTTCGACAGATAATCAAAGACGTAGACGGAAACCCTTGGGGATCTGCTTATAAGCTGGTCATGAAGAAGATGAAGAAGAGTTCTATGCCCACATGCCCCATCCTACTCCAAAGAGTAGTTGAACACCTATTCGCACACCAAGCGATGATTATCTGGCAGCGCGAAAACGACCCAAGAAACGCCACCATTATGGCCAGCTGTACACAAAGTGCCTGAAAGAAGGAAATTTCCCAGATCAGTCGAAACGGCAGCGGCTGGTTCTTTTGCTTAAGCCAGGAAAGACGCCAACAGCGTACAGGCCATTATGCATGCTGGATACGGCCGGAAAAGTACTGGAACGGCTGATCGCTAACAGGCTACAGACGTCAATTGAAAGTCGTGGGGAGCTAACAACAGGACAGTTTGGATTCAGAAAGGCAAGATCCACTATTAATGTCATACGGCAGGTCGCTGCAATCGCCGAGAAGGCCAATGAGGGCACAAGATGGCATCGACGGACCAAAGAGTACTGCCTTGTGGTAACGCTCGATGTACAAAACGCATTCAATTCGGTTAAATGGCCGAACATTGTAGGAGCACTCCGCCGCTTCGACGTACCCAGCTACCTGTTAGAAATCACGAAGAGCTACTTTTCTAACAGAGTACTGGAGTATGACACCGAGTCAGGACCAAATCTGAAGCAGATCACAAGAGGAGTCCCCCAAGGCTCAGTACTGGGCCCTCTTCTGTGAAATACGGCGTATGACGACGTTCTCTGAATGCAGTTGTTAAATGGCTGCACTACCGTAGGATTTGCTGATGATGTGGCGCGGATAGTGGTGGCTAAACACTTAACTTACAATCAGCATAGTAGTAGGAAGAGCCGTATTACATTCAAGCCCATACCTCAAGTACTTGGGCGTCAAGCGTTATGCAAGCGTGGCGTTAGCTCGCATCATGGCTAACACCCACGGACCCAAGCAGAGTTGGAGAAAGTTACTTGCTAGTGTTGTCACTTCAATCCTGCTGTACGCAGGACCCGTGTGGGCAGGTGCCATGGAAACACACTCTTACAGAGCAGGAGCAGAAACAGCATATTACCTATGCGCACTGAGAGTGACTTCTGCATATCGTACGGTATCCCATGAGGCAGCACTAGTGGTGGCTGGCATGATCCCTATTGACCTACTAGCGAAGAAGAAGAAAGCCCTGGCTGCGTCCGGAGAACACCACAGCTGGGAGGCGCAAAGAACAGCTACAATCGAACTGTGGCAGGAAAGATGGAACCAAAGAACAATCGGACGTTGGACACGACGCCTTATCCCGAACATAGCCATTTGGCTAAACAGACGACATGGACAGTTGAATTTCTATTTGACGCAACTGCTGACAGGACACGGGTGCTTCAAACATTATCTCTGGAGGTTTAAGCACGAGGACGACCCAGCCTGCACAGACTGTCATGGGCGCAAACAACGGAGGAAAAGTATACAACCTTGTCTTACTCCAACTTTGGTCTCAAAATAGCTCGACAAAAGCTTACCTGTCCGTTTGACCGTATACTCTTTTCAATAAGTTGACAAACTTTGAAGAAACTCCCGTTTTATGCAGCTTATACCAATAAAGATTCCTTAGTACTTTATCAAACGCTGCTTTAAAATCTACGAAAAAGCCATTTACCTTTTTCGACTCTTGCAGCTTCAGGTTTATTATCGCAGACAGATTGTATATGTTATCCACAGTAGAATAGTTCTTTTTAAACCCTGCTTCATCCTATTATAATGGCTTACCCGTTCTGTAAGCCTATTGTTTAAGATGCCCATAAGAATCTTTGCGATACAGTTACCAAAAGAAATTCCTCGATAATTTGATGGTAGGATGGGGCCACCCTTTTTAAAGATTGGGAACACAATATTGGTTAAACAGCATTTTTCGGTAATTTCCATGTTGAACGTGCTATTAAAAATTCCTGTAAATGATTCCAAGATGATTCCAATTTAGCTGGAAAATTCGTAAGGTATCCGATCCTCTCCAGGGGCTTTATTTTTCTTTGCCTTGCTCAGGGCATTAAGCACCTCAGACATTGTGATTTCATTATCGAGTATCTCATTTTGAATAAAGTTTCTTGCATATTGCATGTTGCACCCCTGTACCTCCGGGTTTAGCAGTTTTTAAAAGTATTCCTCAAAGACATAAGAATTGATATTACTTCCGATATGAAAGGTGCCATTTTTTAGTTGTCGTGATAGACTCCACCACTAATTGCTGTCGTTTATCGTATCCAGTCTTTTTACCAGATCTGCCGAATAATTCACCATCTTCTTGCTACAGAGCTTTTTTTAATTTTATGCGCTCGCTGTGTATTGCTCTCGATCAATCTCGCTAATAAAATTATGTTTTCGGTCACGAACGTTCGATTTGAACATAGATAAACATTTTGCTCTTTTTAATTGATTGTAAAAAAGAGATTTTTTAGAAATAGTGCAAACATAACACATGTTTTCCAGGTATAAATGTCTTTAAAAGTAGCTTAAAGTAAATAGATAACAACTTTCAGTTGTGAGGCTACTTTTAACATGACATCATTGTATTATACAAATTTAAAAATCGATGATACATCGATACAAATAAAAAATCACATTTTAATCACAGAACATGGCAAACGTTCCTATTGTATTTTCTGGTGCTGAATTCAAATAAACAGTCCATTTTTCCCCAGCATGTCAGACCTATGAGAAATTTGCATAAACGTGTGTGAAACAAAGTTTTGTTCACATTTTTGGATTCAGTAGCCGCATTAATTAACCTTTTGCAACCATACTTGTTTCAAAGTAAAATTAGACAAACAAAGATCACGGAAAACCAAGCCCAAATGTATATATTTGGTTCCTAAGATAAGAATGAAATCCATGGATATGGAGCGGCGATATAAAGGTTATTGGGATGAAGCGATGATGGGAGACTATGTTGGTTTCTCATTAGAGAAAATAATATTTCCCCAAGAAGAAAAAGTCAATCAATATTGTCGCACTTTTAAAACTCTTAATAAGAAATAAACTTTTAATGCAATTTAATAAAAGCATACAAATTCGATATTGGTAATTAAAGGCCAATAACTTCTTTATTATTCCAAAGATCTCCATACAATACATGGATGCAAACCGAAATCTGCAAGTCGTATAAAACTTATCTTAGGGAATCGATTCTCAAATTTAAGTTTCTTAAGGTAAGAGTTTTACTATTAAAGAACCGAACCGTTGTGCTTTTGGTTTTGGCATTGGTTCTGAATTTTTTTGAGTCGACATCTTGCACTAATTTTTAAATTTTGAATAACAAAAACAACAGCAGACACAGAATAAATCTGACAGCACATAGTAGCCCTTGAAAATAAAAGTAACTATGCCTCCTATGATGAACAAAAAATCATTGAAGCTAAGTCTATCTAAAGTTCTATGTATGAACTTTAAACCTTCAATTTCGTACTTAAGTGCCAATAACTTCTTTATTCTTCAACGGGTTTAAGTGAAATACAAGGCATTAGAATTGTAATGGATGTTTCTATGATGATCAGCGAAAAAAATTAATTTTGGAGAACTATTTTCATGGAGAAAATCGCGATTAAAATCTACCTTTATTTCAAAAATTGGAAAATTTAAAGCAAAGTTGCCGATTAACACATTAATAGCCGCGAAGTTTACCAATGGATTAAAATGTGAAATATGAATGATTACCAGGGCATTCAATTCTCTCAATTGTATCCGACCATTTTAAAATCTACAAGCTCAAACTGAAGATATACACATTTTTAGAGAGGTATCTTTTTTACAATGAAAAAACTAGCTTTTTTCGCGATTTCTCAAAAACGGCCCCACCAAAAATTATTGGATCTGATTTTTGGAATCAGCGTACGGTTTTACATATGAAATTACCGCCAAATGTCCGGGATCGCGAAATTTTTATTAATTTGTAAACTAGTGTTATTACACTCAATATCACACTACAAATTTTCCCTAAATTTGGAAAATTTCAAAAAATTAA
This sequence comes from Lordiphosa andalusiaca, assembly GCA_035044965.1. NCBI lineage: Eukaryota > Metazoa > Arthropoda > Insecta > Diptera > Drosophilidae > Lordiphosa > Lordiphosa andalusiaca. The sequence continues at coordinate 49,903 of JAWNNM010001128.1, read as the reverse complement.
TTCCATAAGATTCATATTTTGATAACTTATTCAAATTTTTATTCAGATTCCAAAAAACTGGATTTTATTTTAAGACGTTATAACTTGGAAACGAACCCTGACCCATGGTATAAAACAAAAAAATATTTCTAACGACAATAGCCATCGTATATTAAAGTCCTGACGAAAGGATTCAGGACACCCTGCATATACATTATATGTTTGGAAATGCATCCTTCTATGCGTTCAAAATATCTGGACAATTTCAATATACCCTCTGCAAGGGTATAAAACTGTGAGTTTTCTGAGAAATTTCTCTTTTTTCCCCAAGTTAAAAAAACTCCCAAAATTTATCTATATAGTAAATAATTTAGTGTTTTTTTTTTAATTGGCGGATCAATTTGACAAATTATGTTAACTTGAGAAAAATTCTCAGTAAAATTCACATTTTTCATATTTAAATCAATTGGGCGTGTTCTACAAACCTCTAGCAACCCAAATGCAATTGTCGGTGTTACTAAAACCTCTTTTGTTGGGTTTCAAATGTTGTAATTTTTGTGGCGACATTTGGTCAATTTTTTGAAAACAAACAGTTTTGAGTCAAATAAAATAATGAGGATCTTAACTTTAATGCTTAACTAACCGAATTGCATTAACATTATTCAAGATTTTATGAGATTTAAGTAATAAAAATTTATTTAAAAATATATTCAAGCAAAACAACGTGATGACTTTCGCGAGCAGTAGAAAGCAACTTTTAGCAAACACTGCCAACTTATTAAAAATTTAGCAAACACAATTTTCGTAGTATTAATTTCCTTTTAAAGTTTATACTTTTTTGGCTGAAATGAAGTATAAATAGAACAAGATTATGTGGATAAATTATCGTTTTATTAAAGTATGATTTAAGAGGGTAATTTAATGAAGTGTTGAAGAAAACCTATCAATTAGTTTTAATTTGTGGAATTGTCAAACTAAGAAGAAGAAAGTGATCGGCTGTGAAAAATGTAAATTAGCATTTTTAATATGTTTAATTATTAAAAAAATAAGATTGGACGCATTTCTAAAGCTCCTACTGCGAATTTTTCTATCGTCAAACTCCTTCCCCCACTAACTTCCAAAGCATTCAATCCAGCCACTGACATTGTCAATTTAAATTTGTATTTTAAACTTATAAATATCAGCAGTTATAGCTTCCACCCACATGTACACAAACAGGGATGTCAGGGATATTAATTAATCACAATGGCTTGGTTGTTTTCAAAAACAACAGATCCCAAAATCTCTAGAGATTTCTGGAACACATCGGAATATAGCGGTATCTTAGAAATCAAATATGATCTTTTGATTTTGTTTTTGGTGATCGTTGTTCATCTAAGTTTACTTGAAAACAAATGTGGTTTCAATAGGTTAATAAACGTGGCTACTGAACCTAAAAATGTGAACAAACCTCGTCCAACACACTTTTATAAAAATTTCTTATAATCCGGACAACTTATTTGAACCCAGCACCCGAAAATACATTAGTAACGTTTGCTATCTTCTCTGGTTAAAAAGTAATATTTATTTTGTAAGCTTGTGTTATTAACATTATATGCCCAAATCTCGACTTTAGCGCTTTATGCCTCGGGAAACACTACAGACACCTAGCTTTTACTTTATTTATTAATTTATTATTTTTTAATTTATTACAAACAATGGCTGTCAACAAATTTGTGAGCACGTTATAAAAAGGCTTATATACTAAGGAGGCATAAAAAAAAGAAAGCCTCACAAAAATTACAAAATAAACTAATAACGACTCCGACTCGGTGGGGGATTTTTATTTCCCGGTCCGGCCAGCTACGCCCCGACCCACAGCCTGTTGTGGTCAGAGTCGATATTAGAGCTATCAAAACCATTTAACAAATATACAGGCCTGTTCAGTTTTTCACATACATTAAATTTTCTCTATTTCGACTTGGCTACCTGTTCTGGTTTTCATAATTTGATAAAATTACTCGATTTGCAATCACAATGCAATTATCCCCCGACATGCGGCTAAAAGATGATCTGACGTGTGCGCGCGCACTTATTTCCAAAAAAGTAAGTTAAGAAAACTGCATACAATATGAAGACGCAAGCAAAATGATTAAGTACTGAAAGTTTTAACAAGCTCGTATAAGACATCTGTCAAAAGTTACTACAACAAGTCCTAAGTTTTTAGGCGTTTAGGGGTCTTTTTTGTTCTTGAGACCTTGCAACGCTTTGCGGAGACATAGATTTTTTTTAAGTGTTGCACCACCATGTCAAATATGCAAAAAACATAAGAATATATATATATATATATGTATATATATTTTAATATAAATATGGCTAATTATTTCTCAAGTGAGCAACATTTAACTTCTCCAAATGTTTTAATTTTTTTATTGGGCAATAAAGGCAATTTTTCAAGATTTTGAGTAGTTTTTTTAGAACTTTACCTTTACCAGTAACAAAGATATAGCGTTTGTTTTTTTATTAATTTGCCATTACTTCCTGAGAAGTTAATTATTAAAGAATTAAATGAAAATTTTATATTTAAAATGCTTTGAAGCTCAGCAAAAAAAACAGTGATTATCCAAAAATCAACAGTTTTGATTTTATTGAAAAAATTCAGAATTATCCTTTCAATAGTTCAAGAGAGCTTTAAAGTTTTCAAGATGGGATGGACATGTCTTCACGGCATATGCCAAGCGATTCCTCTATGGTGAAAATTTTTACGGCAGTAAACAGAATTCGTCTGTCGGCACTTTTCGCACACTGCGAATACAATGCTTTCGATTTTGTCTTGCTCTTTCTATCAAAGCTGTGGTGGGCAAGTGGGTGGTGTGTTTCTTGTATGCACTGAGTCTTAAGTCAAGTTCTATGATGCACGACTTGCTGTCCTTGCTGATATTTAGCTCACGAGACATGATTTTCTGCTTAAGCAGAGCATGGCCGGACTTGGCGCGATCTTTTATTTAGTCAGTATTCTCAAATAATTTCACGGTACACAGTGAGTGCAGCATCCAAAATGATCAAATCTGCAGGGCCTAGCTGAAAGTTACAATAAAGCTACTTTCTCATTTCCTCGTTCGAATAGATTTAACTCAGGGTTAGGTTTTTAGTTGATCGATATCATGAGCCCCACACTTTATGGGTGGATTTATGAATCGTCTTACAGCTCTTCAATCCCACATAGAAGGAAAAAACCGAGTACATTGAACTCAATATGATCACATTCCTTGTCAAAAACTAATCATGAACGGACTTTATCACTTCAACAACAATTTCTCAATTCAAGAAGTTTATATTTAGAAACCGCAAATTCTTCATGTGTCTTCATATTTCAAGTCGTCTATTGATGCTGATTAAGAATATATATACTTTATGGAGAGATGCTTCCTTCACTTGCACGCCTTTAGTTTACCCTTTTTACTCTACACTCAGAAAAAATATTTTCTTATAAACAGAAATAGTATTCTGAAAAATATGCCATAAACTAGAATGCAATAAATGTGAGAACAAAACACTTAATTACATTAGACATCCCAGTCGGACCTGACACCATTGAAAAGGCACAACTTTCATACTTCTTTTTCACCGAAGAAGTAGTTCCCAAGAGGTGATAAGTTCCATTCGCTTTTGTTAAGGCGTGAAACCGTCAAAGAATGATTCCTTGAGAACGAGTTTTAGCTTGTGTTTTTGTTGTTGCTTTCAACGCTGTTTCTTGTTGGTTACACATGTCAAAAGTAAATTTAGAGAATGGACGGTTTCAGGTAAAAGTGACTTTTAGCCTTCCAAGTTTATTAAAAATGAATGTATTGACGATTTCTTATAGATCGTTTAACTTCTGTCATACTTAAAAAAATTTGTAGTGACTTTTTTCTATAAAAAAAATGTATGAAAAATGTCATTCTCTTGGGAACCACATTCTGCAAAGTGCGACTGGAATTCTTCATGGTGTGAATGCGAGAGGAATTTTGAAGATGCTTTAAAACGAAATTATGGAGAGCTTCATGAAGCCAACTTCACCGTGTAAAAATGGACTAACTATCTACACAGTGCTCATCACCAAAATATAGGCTAGTATTAGTACTTGATTAAACATACAGAGAGAAACTCTAACTGCGCTCTGTGGGTGTTAATGCCCGTTACTCGTAGAGTAAAAAGGGTATACTAAAGTCGTGCAAATGTATGTAACAGGCAGAAAAAAGCATCTCCGATATCATAGAGTATATATATTCTTCATCAGCATCAATAGCCGAGTCGATATAGCCATGTCCGTCTGTCCGTCCGTCCGTCCGTCTGTACGAACACCTAGATCTCAGAGTCTAGAAGAGCTAGAGCAACCAAATTTTAGATGTAAGCTAGTATTGTCTGTAGGCAGATCAAGTTTGTTTCAAATTTTGGCCACGCCCCTTCCCGCCCCCGCAAAAAAAAATGTTAAATATATCCTACAATTTGTAAGCTATCGTGCTAAGACTTTGCAGTGGCCAATATGAACAATCTCCAAAATTTTCATAAAGATCCAATAATAAATGGCAGAGTTAAAAAAACGTTGCATACTTATCTGAGCCGCATGAGGTTATTAAACACTAATTGCTTTGAGTAACTGGTATTTCGAAGTCGGGCAGTGCCGAATTTAACTTACGCTCTCGTTTTGTTTTTGTCTTTGTGATTTTTCGATTCGCGCTTTGGTCCGCTTGCTTTTTTTGTTTAAAAGCCCTCTGGTGATTTTGGTGCATTATGTTGTGCTGCAAAAAAACCTTCACATTTAAGAATGCAAGTGAGTCGGAACAACTTCGGTTTTTTACCTGCTGGTTGTGCGACAACTCCATGCATATTAAATGTGCTGGGCTAACTGGACGTGATCTGGACAAAGTTTGCTCGCCTAAAAAGGATTGTGGTGCTTTGAGCTGGTCATGCCCTTTGTGCAGTAATAAACAATTTAATTTCTCGGGGATGTTTATCGACGTGAAAAATAAATTTGACAAAATGCACAATCTCACTAAGCATCTCGCAGGCGAGTTTCTCGCCAGTTCCGAGATGCTTAGTGAGTATAAATTCGAGTCCCCACCCCCGCGTCGGTTGGAGCCTCAATTTTTAGATGTGCCACCACCCGTGTCTGGCAACTCGAACAAATTGTCCCCCAATAGTAATGATAGGTCGCCAACCATTTCATTGTCTGTCTCACCAGGCATGTTTGATTTGTCGCCACTTCCCTCCCCGAATCAAGCAGTAGGAAATCTTGCAAATAATCCATCTTCTGTCCGTAGATTCGAGCAGTCCCCAGTAGCGTCGCCTGAACCTGTTGGCAGTGTTTCCGTCTCTGTTCCTATTTCCCTTCAACCTCCTCTACTTTCCGTTATTGCACCGCGTAAGCAAGTTTTTGTGTCTAGGTTGTCTCCGGAAACTACATGCGAGTAAATTGCAGCATACATTGCGAGCAAATGCTCAGCAAGAATTTCAATTTCAAAGTTTAGCTTTGCACAACCTAGAGATATAGCTTCGTTTAAGTTAAGTGTTCCGTCTGAATCATTTCCAATCATATGCGACCCAGCATTCTGGTTACCAGATATGATTCTGCGTGAGTTCAGGCAAAACAAAATTCAATGAGGCCGATGCCAGTCAACTTGCCCTCATATAGTTCATCCTCACATGTTGCGTCTTAAAGGGTTTCAAAAAACTAGTTCCGTCCGTCTGTCCTGTTATTGCCTATCAAAACGTTAGGGGCCCTTTATCTAAGCTCCATACATAATTTGAGAAAAGTGCATCTTTTGAATTTGACATAGTTGCATTTTCAGAAACTTGGTTAAAATCGTCAATTTCTGATTGTGAAATCTTGTGAAATGATTTTTTCAGATCAGATCGCAAAGGTGGTGGTGTACTGATCGCTGTTAAGACCAGCCACAGTTCCGAATTGATCATTGTTGACATGCCTGTCGATGTTGAATTTGTTGCCGTAAAGGTAACTTTTCCATCATTTTTTTTATTTATTACTTATTCTTATATCCCACCTTCGTCCGATATTCAAATTTATATTCAACATATAGTCTGCATTAAAGACGTTTTAGCCCACTTACGGGACATTGACACTCTGGTTGTTGCAGGTGATTTTAACTTGCCTAACATCACATGGTCAAATCCTAAAGGGTCGACTTACCTTGTACCATCAGTACATCATTATTTTTTAGATTGTCTGCTTGACACGTCTCCTTTTCAAATTAATCCTGTACAGAAGAATTTAAATAAATTGTTATATCTTATTTTTGTCACATATAGCACCAATGCCAGTGTCTCTAGGTCTCCCCCTCTATCACTACCCGAAGATTCTTACCATCCTACACTGGAAGTCTCGGTGTCAGTATTTGGACCTGCCCCTTCAAATTCCAAAATCCCCAATTTACCTCGTCGTTGCTTCCGTAAAGGAAACTTCACTTTGCTAAGTCAACTTATTTGTGCAACAGACTGGTCTTCATTGTACAATTCGGTTGATTTAGATTTTGCTGTTACCTATTTCTACGAGTCTATTAGTTCTCTCTTAGCTATCTGCATTCCTAATAGCGTCACTTCCACTGCGTCACGAAATCCCCCTTGGTACTGTCCTAGATTATCTAATTTAAAAAATATTAAATCTAGATGCTTTAAAAAGTATAAGCGAACTGGTTTAGTTTTCTAAATATTCAATAGCAAAATCTAACTTTACACTTTTTAACTTCTTTACCTTCCTCTTTTTTCCTGGTTAACCAAAGGGCTACTAAAGATTCCACAGCTGTTGACTTATTCGCTGATTTCTTCCTATCAACTTATTCCTCTGTCCAATATGCTAACACTTCTTATCCTTATAACATTACTTCTTCCAACTTTATATGTGATCCTGAAATTTCCGAAACTTCTCTTCTCTCATTTTTAAAATCTCTAAAATCCTCATTTTCTAATCGGCCTGACAACATTCCTAGCTGTGTGCTTAAAGAGTGTTCTAGTTCCTTATGCAAACCTTTGCTAAAGATTTTCATTCCATCACTCAATTCGTCTATCTTCTCATCTTTTTGGAAAGAATCTTACATTATTCCCCTCCATAAAAAGGGCGGGAAGGCGGATATTTCAAATTACAGAGGCTAAGCTATCCGCCATTCCGAAATTGTTTGAAGAGATTATAACCTCCATTGCAGCATTATTGTAAATCTATTTTGTCCCCTTTCAAGCATGGATTCATAAAGCGTCGGTCAACAACGACCAACTTGCTTGAATTTACTTCGCTATTTAATGATGGATTCCTGATGAAAAAGCAAACTGATGTCATTTACACTGACTTTAGCAAAGCCTTTGACTCTGTTAATCATGATCTCCTCTTTAAGCTCAATCGATTAGGATTTCCCTCCTCTTTTCTGCTTTGGGCCTCGTCCTATCTAAAAGATAGAACTCACAAAGTTCTGCTTCTTTCTAATACTTCAAAATCTGTGACTGTAACCTCTGGTGTTCCTCAAGGTAGCCACCGCGGCCCTCTGTTCTTCACTCTTTTTATTAATGATCTCCCTACAATATTATCATTTTCTCGGAAACTCATGTATGCTGATGACGTTAAACTTATTTTATCTGTCAACAACCCGATTCATTCTATTGGATTGCAAGATGATCTTAACTCCTTGCAATCTTGGTGCTTGGTAAATCATTTGCACCTTAACTGCTCCAAGTGCATGTTTATGACTTTCCATCGATGCAAACCATTTCTGGTCGAAGGAATTTAATGATCCCTACACTACTAAACTCCTTTATACTGCTTTAGTACGTCCCGTGCTCGGAAACTGTTCATCCGTATGTTGCCCGCAGTGTAAAAAGCATGTTGATCGTATTGAATCAGTTCAGAAACAATTTTTGCATTTTGCCCTTCGTGGTTTAAACTGGGACCCTAACCTCCGTTTGCCATAATACTCCAGAAGACTCTTGCTAATAGACCTTCCTTCGCTAGCTAACCGTAGAACAGGCTTATGTGTTTCTTTTCTTCACAAGTTAATCATCGGTGATGTAGATTCTTCTGAACTCTTACGTCGCATTAACTTCTCTGTTCCTTCTCGGCCAACCAGAAACTTATTTCCTTTAATCTTGTCTAGATGCACAACTGATTATGCCCAGCATAATCGATTTCGGGTTTTATTTCAAGACTGCAACGATCTTTATCACCTCCTCTCAACAGATCTCTTTCTCTTCTCCTTAAAAACGTCCCTTTACACCTATCTCCGTGAAAATCTCTGACCACTCCCAGCTGTGAAAAGGGGCATAGCTTGCCGGACTGGCTAATAAATCTTCCCCCACCGGGTCAGAGATTTTTCGGTTATCCTTTTAGTTCTATTTTAACATATTTTTAATTTGTAGTTTTTTATTTTTGGTCACTCTTCCATTTTATCTTGAATTATAGTTTTATGCCTTTATCTCTCTCTGTATTTGTAAGCCTGCATTTTCTTATTCTTTTTTCTTACCTCTCCACATCTCTTCAGGCCTGTTCCGGGCTTCACATAATTTATTAAACTGCAAATGAAATTAAAATGGAACGATTTTGCGATCGCTATTCTGGTATTCGACTTGCAATTTGAATGTTTCAGTTCCAAATTGTTTTTCTTTTAACAACTTGATGAACTTAATCAGTTGGATGAAACAATCAAAATATAAGCCCCGCAAAGATCAACAATGCTTTAATATAGCTGTTTAATATCTCGCTTTATTTTAATAGCATTTTATAAAAAAATTACGAATTTACCTTTGATTTCACATGCTCCAAGCATTGTGATTTCAAATCGAGGAATTCTATCACATTATGAAAACCAGAACAGGTAGCCAAGTCGAAATAGAGAAAATTTAATGTATGTGAAAAACTGAACAGGCCTGTATATTTGTTAAATGGTTTTGATAGCTCTAATATCGTCTCTGACCACAACAGGCTGTGAATCGGGGCATAGCTGGCCGGACCGGGAAATAAAAATCCCCCACCGAGTCGGAGTCGTTATTAGTTTATTTTGTAATTTTTGTAAGGCTTTATTTTTGTATGCCTCCTTAGTACATAAGCCTTTTTTTACGTGCTTACAAATTTGTTGACAGCCATTGTTTGTCGACTATTAATAATAATAAATAAATAAAGAAAAAAATCAGACTAAAATTGAGTTTGAATGGACTCGACTACTAAAATACTAATAAGACTTATTTTTCTGACTCTACTTTTGTTTGACTGCTATACCATAGATGTCCGATTTCCACCAGTAAATACGGAGTTTGGAGACGATTGCATAAAAACAGAAAAGTTTTTCTCACTAGAACTAGTTTTTCGACCGATCGTTCCTATGGCAGCTATATGTTATAGTCATCCGATCCGGCCGGTTCCGACAAATTTGGACCAGAAGACAATTATCTATATATTTGAAAATCTCGGGCATATGTTATTTAAAAATCTCCTCCGAAACGGCTTGACCGATTTTAATGAAATTTTTATACCCTGTTCCCATTGAAAATGGGAAAAGGGGGATCATGAAGTTGTGCGAATGTATGTAACAGGGAGAAGGAAAATTTTCCGACCCCATAAAGTATATATATTCTTGATCAGCATGAATAGCCGAGTCGATATAGCCATGTCCGTCTGTCCGTCTGTCCGTCCGTCCGTCTGTCCGTCTGTCTGTCTGTATGAACGCGTCGATCTCAGAGACTGTAAGAGATAGAGCCACAAATTTTTGCACGAAGGTAGATTTATGCTGTACGCAGATCAAGTTTGTTTCAGATTTGAAAAATTCCACCCCGTCCCCCTTTTATCCCCAAAAAACCTAGACCTCCTCTAGAAATCCTAGACCTAAATAGCCGTCAGATCCACAAGTTAGAGCCTCGTGGTTTAGTATACATCAAGCTAGGCCCAATATCTATCTATTCTGAAAAGTACAATCAGATCGGACAAAAAACACCGGAGTTATAAGCGAAACAGTTGAGCTGATAAGAGCACCCCCCCACTTGTTGGTCAGGACTAGAAAAAAGTGTTGCCTACATTTAGGATAATTTTGTTAAATTCAAAAACAATTAAATGAAAACAAATGAACAGGGTATTTTGTGGTCGGGAAACTCGACTGCAGCGCCCTTACTTGTTTTTGGTTTTAATTTGGCGGATGTAGAGTAGATTTGTAACTATATTTCGTAACGCTGGGTGATTAGCGAGTCCCTCTGCAGAACATTTATTTGAATTGACGACGCAGCAGGCTGCTCATATGTGTCACTTTGAGTTTTATTATTGTGAAAATTTGGTTAGCTACTAAAATATCGGAATATCTTTTTTCATCAATCGTATCTGCGTGCGTTTGTTTGTTACAGTAACCAATGCCTGCAAAACGTAAGGGTGGATATTTTGGTCGTTGAGCGAATGCAGCAACAAACATACGAAATATTAATGCAGCTAGAACATATTATATCAATTTATATGGCAGAACAACGTTTGCCGGGTCAGCTAGTATTATATATATTATAAATATATATTGTTGGTGTTTACATTCAAAAAAGAATTGTTGCACATTTTCATTAGGCCCAAAATAAGTTATTGAATTTTACCATTAATTCTTTTTTACTTTTAAATCAATTTCCACACCTACAGTTTTTTGCTGGTTTTTCCATTTTTATATCCGTAACCCATTTAATTTTTGCGATGGCATCAAAAGTGCTTAGCGTGGTGAACATACAAAAAACATGTAAATAGTTTTGCAATATAATTAATACTATTAAGCTCACTTTATCTAATCCCAAATCATTGACTGAAAATTCCCCTCTTCCCCTTTTAGTTGACATACAGTGTGCCTAATATGTCTAAGATACATTTAAAAATGACTGCTTTAATGGTTTTTTAAATTTTTATCATGTCATAACCGTGCTTTGATTGGAAGAGATACATTGGGTTAGGGACCATTTACTGCGAAAAACACCAAAAAACTATAGATGTCACAGCAGAATGGAAGAGTAAACATATTATCTGCAAATTAAAAACACAAATTTTTTTTGGGCCTAATAACTGTTTTTTAAAATTAGTTAACCAGTTTTTTTGGGTTGTGTTATAAACACATAAAATATATACTTTCCGCCCAGACTTTAAATTTTGGAGAGTGAGCTTCTCACTGATGGTTATCACATATTTCCATTTGGTGCTGATAAGAGCGGGGGTAGTTTTTGAATGCTTCTTTGTAAAGGCCCTTTAGAATAACAATTTGTAAATTCACCCTGATATTTTGATATTTTAATGTGGAATATCGCTTTAAAGTTTAGAAAAAATTAAGACATTATTTGTAATTCTTAAGTAAGAACTCCTGACATTCGGAATAAATTAAAAGAAATTAATATTCGGCTTGCTAAGTGCTTAACATTTGACTGCGTGCCTTACTGTTTCTTACGCGAATGCTTGAAATAGTGCAATGCGATAAGGTGCCTTACATATAAAAGCATTCACGAGGTCCCGAGATCAATACCCAGACAACGTAAGGATTAAATAATAAATTATTACTTATTTGTATACGGTTTTCAGAAAGACGACTTAGGTGAACCATCAGAAAGAAAATGTGCCATAAAAAGTAGGTAAACTTAAGGACAGATCTTGGTGTCATCCTTTCGCCTTATCTCTATATTACAATCACTTAGTTTCCTCTCTAACACTAAGAAATAATTGTTTCTTAGAATATATTTTTTTATAAGATTAGGAATACATTTACTGGCTTATATTATATGGATTATTAATTTTAGGAAACGTGTTTCTAAAATATATGGTGAATCGTTTTGATCCCTTTTTGGGGAATTTTTTAATTTAAGTGCGATTTCGCTTTTTTGTTTTTAGTGTGGGCAGAACAAACAGGAATCTCAGAACATGTGCAGGCTTCAATTAATAGAACAATTTTTACTATCTAAATGCACGCTTAACTTTGTACTCATGTATATATTGGCGTGCAAATGAACATTCTATCAAACATATGTGGTTAATACTGTCTTCCTGATACCCAAATCTTACACTTATAATCATGTTTCTCTTTCATACCACCTGGTGTTTCTCAGTGTAGTAAATCACTTATAAAAAGGGCGTGTCATTCTTTTAACCAATCAGAGAGCGCGTGTATGTTGCCGACTATGGTGTCGCTTAATGCTCCTCCCACATGTATACTTAAGGAACGCCCATCGGTTATATCTTCCTTTCTTTAAGTAAATGTCATAATCAATGAGCTTATATGCTAAGGAATTGAGCAAAATTAAGATTTAATATAGAGGTTACGCTTGCCATGTATGAACTATTTCATTCAACTATTTGTTTATTAAAAGCTGAGAATATTACTACAGCTCTGTTTTAATATTATTGGCAAGTAGTTTTGTTTTAGCAATCAGGCTCGTCAACTATGGGTGGGCATGGCACTTTTGCCCCTCCAATAATTATATTGGAGGGTCAATGCCCCTCCAATATTTCGTCAGCTGAAATAAATATATCAAAACTTATCTACTTGTTGGACAGTAGACGATACTTAAAGCGATAATTTTATTTTAATTAATGTTGTTTTCCAAGTTTGGGTAAAATCAGGTTTTCTTGTTTATATAAAATAAATAAAATTACTGATAAAAATGATTATAAATAATTATTTTTTTGTGCCTCTGGCTGCCCCTAACTCCTTAAAATACTAATTATATAACATAAACCTACGAATATTCATTCAATTATTCGCCAAATGGTAACTGCCTACCCTAATATTAACCTAAACTGAAAATAAATAAACCAGCCAAACCATAAACCAATAATCACTCCAGCCTTCCCGTTACCTTACCAAAACAAGAAAGAGTGTCGGTCAAGCCCGTCTATAACATACTCTGTACCAACGAAATTATATGCTCAGCATTTATTTTGATGCTGCAGTAGCAGCTGAAAGCAGCGCTGCCTCTGCGCTGCAGCAGCGAACAGTCTTTTGATCATAACTCGAAAACCGTTCATCCAATCTTCACCATTCTTTTGGCTGATCCTAAGTTATCCTTATTACTAAATATATCTAGAAGAAACAACCCACCTACCTAAAACTGTAGGAGATATGACGTTTTTTCTAAATTGCGGGGGCGGCGGGCGGCGTGGCCAAAATTGAAAATAAACTTGATCTGCCTGCAGACATAATAAGCATATGTCCCATACATGTCAAACCTCTATCTCTTACCATCTCTGAGATCTGTGCGTTCATACGGACAGACAGACGGACGGACGGACATGGCTATATCGACTTGGCTGTTGATGCTGATCAAGAATATATATACTTTATGGGGTCGGAGATGCTTTCTTCTGGATGTTCCATACTTTTGCACAAACTTATTATACTCTATGTACTATAAAAAAAAATTTGTTTGCCCCCAATATTTTTAGAAACTTTTCGCCCCTGTTAGCAATCTTATTTAAAGTAGTTAAGGCGGTATTTTAACTAGTCTGAAATCTCTATGAAATGCGTGAAAAAACCTTAATTTTTTGTGGGAGAAATCAGATTGCGTTCTTCTCATGCAGCTTCTCAAATATTTTTGTGCTTCTCAGATAGACTAAAACACTTTTCTGATATCTCATTTTAGAAACTCATATGAGACATTAGACAAGTGAAAACACAGCTCAATGAAAAAAACTTCTTTCTGTTTTTTTTTTAAAGCAAATTTTATGTACTTCACTCTAACTTCCAAATGGAAAATTGATAAGCTCGTCTGTATCCTGTGTGAAACCCAGAGGTCGCAACAACCGGTCCTCTCTTTTCACTTTTCAGAAAACAACCGGTTTCGTGCGGCACATTTACAAAGAGGGACAAAAACCACCCTCAACTGCGCTCTCTGATTGTTTTCGGTCGTGAGAGGAGAGAAACACATTTGTTTTTGTTTTTTCGGTCTCGGTCTTTTGGAGACCTTTTCACAGCAACCGAACGCTGAAAAGGTTTTTTTTTTGTGTGGCAGGCCCGGCCCGTCACAAAGTGAGCATTCGGTGTTTATCGGCAAGTGTGTGAGCTCACTCAGTGCGTGCTTACATGTTGATGCGAATTGAATTAAAGTCAAAAGTATAATGTTTATAATAATAATACTAAGAATAATATAATTTCTGTAAAGATATTTGAAATAATAAAATACATATGTACATGTGCCTCGCATAAATACGTGTGCAGCACATTACATGCGCTCTCTTATTCTCTCTCGCACTGTTACGCTCTGCTTCCACTTGACTAAGCTCACAGAGACCTTTTGCGATTAACATTTTGACGTAGCGGTCTTCAAAGAACACTCACTTTGGGAGCGTTTGACTAAAATGGGCCTGTTATTGGGTTGTTGTCAGACCGACCAGCGTTCGTGCTCAACAGCATCCGAACTAACAGAGAGCGCGCTAGCAGCACACAATCGGTTGAGGGAAGACCGAAACGATTTTTTTTTTATTTTTTCGGTTGTGGCCGTAAGCAGAGCCGTCTGACAATATGGGTTGAGAGTTATTTACGTGCTATGGTGAAACCAAAAAACACAAACCAAAATATTGACAGAACAAGAACGCTCTTTAAACGTTTGTTGTTAGACTTCATGTTTTATAAATTTGTTTGTAAGTGACAAGTAAGTCTGTGGGGTTGAGCAGCCGATCTCAGCTGCTCAAGCATTTCGGAATTTTCTAATACCGGATCTAGTAACCGTAAGTATATTTGTCACCTTCTATAAAACGACATTTAATTTAAATGCAAGATACTAAAGTTTACAATTGTACAAGCAATAATTGAATTCGAATGCACAGTGCGACAAAATCTTACTTTTTTGGACCTCCATGAATGTTTTCCATTTTCCATAGTATTTGAGCTGTGCTAATTCCAAGTCTGTTACCAGTTTTCCCGAATCACCCACAGTTTAAATTTAGCTTATCTGGCGCCTTTTTTTATTATTTGTTCTATATTCACGCAACTTGAACCCAGTTAAGTGCCAGCTGATATTTTTATTTATTTCCCTTGCATTAAAATTTTGCTTGGGATATATCCCCTTCATTAAATTTTCGATTGAGATTTTTCATTATTATATTATATTATATTATATTATATTTTTTTCATTTCATTTTACTTTTATATTTCAATTCGGATTTTTTCAGAAATTTTCATATAAAACATAGCAGCTGCGTACAAATTATTTTTAGTACCGCGAAGTCTTGTATTTTTTCCTGGTTTGGTTGGCCAATAGCTGATTTTGTAATCGAATATCGATAAGTGATTTTTTAAGAGCTATAGGAAAGTTTAAAAAAAAAAACACATAAAATTCAGTAAAAATGCATTAAATCTTTATTTGAATCGATAGTACGGTCCATATAATTTAATGTTTAAAGATTATTTCCTGCCATGACCGTGACTGCTCCTCTAATGGTCCATCCGCTTAGTCCAATTTTGGCATACTCTTTCCAACATTTCGGCCGGTATACGAATAAATGCTTCAATGTTGTCTTCCAATGCGTCAATTGAAGCGGGCTTGTCTGTATAGACATGAGCTTTAACATAGCCCCACAAAAAATAGTAAAAATACTTCTTAAGTTGTTGTGGAATTTTTGTTCAAAAATTCATATAAATACTTTAAATGTTACTGGACAATGTGATGAAAAAGTATTTTAAAAAAATTTAGTAATTTCGTAAAAAAAAATTGAAATGTGTGTCTTTTTTGCCCGTTATTCTATAACCCCCCTTAAATAAAAAGCTTGAATTTTTGACAAACCAAAGTTTTAGTGGACAAATTCAATTAAAATTCAATTGTGTTTGTGTAGTTGGGTGCAAACCTCAATGATTTTGAAACACCGGACTAGAACATTGAACATTAACTCATAACATTCCGGCCACATTGCATTAGTTGCAATATTCAATTTCACATATAACGAATTCTATTTTTGTATGGGACTGTACGACACACGCCAGACATAGTCCAGCCAAAGACTGTGCTCTGAGCCACAGGTAGGCCGCCAGTTCCTGGAAAGACTCCCGCTCGGATGATGTCTGCATATAAGTCAACGACCCGCTGTTGCCTTGACCAAGACGACCCACCATCGCCACTCTCACTCGTCAGTCGTCGTTGCGCTGGCTAAGCGCCACTCCAGTTTCAACATATCCGGTAGCTGTTTATGTTTATCAGCACATTGTTGCTACCGCGTTGGCTCTTAGTGTGTTGGCCGCCACATTGTTGCTGATGCGTTAGAATTGCGGCTGAGGCAGAATGGATCATGGGACTTGGGCTGGGGAGCAGTCAATCAGTCTTGTTGGAGCATCGAGATCGAACAGTTGAACAATAAACCACTCTTATCGAATATGCTTCTCTTTGGTTGGGGGAATCGGACAATTTATTCCTTGCAGCTTAGCCCATTGAGATCTATCGAAGACAGCTTGCAACAACAGGGAGCCATACGCCCATGATGACCAGGTTGATGCTTGGGTAATGCCTATGGCTGCCCTTAACTTATATGTCCGCTCCGAGATCGCTCGCCACAATGCTTGGACGATAGAACTTGGCGTCCGCCAAGGTGATGGGGTCGAACTTGTCCTGTACGCTCGTGCTGATCGGTGTACTTGGAGTCCTCATATGAAGATCTGAATCAACGTTAAAAACTACCTCCAGCCAGAACTCCTTATCCAACATGGACCGGAGCACCGCTGAGCACGCTTCTTTATCTCCGATGTGTGTGCTCTTTTGGTGGAATTATCGACTAAGATCGTGACAGTGGGCAGCACTTGAGGACTCTGGTGCTGCAGCAGTGTGGAGGAGATGCCAATGGAGATGGCTCTCTTCGGAAGTCATGGAGATGGAGAAGATTGTGGTGGTCCTTATCACACAGCCGATATCTGTCTACACTTCGACAAGAGCGCCCAGAGTGCTGGTGAGCGAGACAGTTCGAGCAGTACTTATTTATTAGCACTGCTCGAAGACGTTTTTCCACGTTCAAACGTAAAAATCGCCTGCAGCGCTTCAGTGGATGAATGCCTCGGCAGACTTGGCAACGGTAGGAGTCAATACTTCGAGAATATCTGCGGTCAAGGGATTCTTCAGACTTACGTGGGCGTATCACTCTTGCTAGTGGGGACTGCAACCGTATATCATTCATTGGATATACACAGCGGTCGTCAGACCTATTCTTACCTATGGAGCGCTGGTATGGTGGAAGGCGGCCAACACCAAATCCCACCTAAACATCCTCCATAAGGTACAAAGAGCAGCTTGCCTGGGCATTACAGGATCCTTGCGATCCACCCCCAAGCGGCCCTGGATGTAATTCTGAACCTGGAACCAGTAGACACTTTCCTGAAGTATGAAGCTTCGAGAAGCGCAGTAAGACTCCGGGAACTGAAACTTCTTAAAACATCTACTTCAGGCCACAGCAGTATCCTACAGGAAGAAGGAATAAGTGCAGAGGCAAAGGGAAGTGACTACTGCACACCAGTTCAAAAATGGAACGACAATTTTGGAACACGGTTCCCGGATAGAGAGGAATGGAAGCAAGACACTACCATCAGGGAGAACGAGCTATCCATCTATACAGACGGTTCAAAAACGAAAGAAAGCACAGGAGCAGGCATCTTCTCCGAAGAACGTGCGACACAAATTGACTAAATTGATATACACCTTGGATGAAACTCCAAGGAACATTTCAATCTTGGTCGACAGCCAGGCGGCTATTAAGGCTCTGTCATCAAACTAAGCGGGCGTCCTAGTCCGCAGCACGGCGACAGCACTGAACCAACTCCAACAGCACTCGATCACCCTCGTCTGGGTACCTGGTCACGCAGGCATACCGGGCCACGAGGGAGCAGACGAGTGCGCTAGGAACGGCTCAGCGCTGCCAGCGACGCAGGCGGTAAGGGACATTCAAAAACCCCTGCAGGACATCATGACGGAATTGAAGTGGAGGGCCAGAAATAGGGCAGAACGACAATGGGACCTCGCACCCGGTTGTCACATCTCCCGATCACTCTGGCTAAGATACTCACCTAAAAAAACTTCCCAACTCCTACACTTTAGCAAGAACAGGATGAGAACTATGGTAGGAGTCATAACGCGGCACTGCACCATCGGTCAAATGGCCACCAGGATGCGCGTGCCCCACCATGACTTCTGTCGTAGCTGTGGGAACGAGGAGGAAATAGAAAGCATCCATCATCTTCAATGCGACTGCCCTGCACTTCTTAGGAAACGCACCCAGCATCTGGGCAAACCATTCTTTGAAGACCTGGGAAGTCTGTCAAATGTGCCCCTAGAAGACCTGTCTCTTTTTGTGGATTCCTCAAAATGGTTTAAATAGAGAGTTTGCGCAGAATCTGACCGTCTATACCCACTACCCCCTCCCCTCCCAAACCCCCACCCCCTTACTAGGCATCACAATGGGCCAAAAGGCCTCTGGGTGAACTCGGCCTCCGCTGAGCAGCCTATTTAACCTAACCTAACCTAACCTACGTGGGCGTGGTGCCATGATAATTGAAAAACTATGGAATGAGAACAATGAAGACGATGGATTAGCTGCAGTGGTTATTGGAAGTAGCGGATTATAAATACTGAGGATCGAAGAGTAGTTTAAGCGAGTATGGAAATTATATCCTGGTTAGGGTTTGGAGATCTGCCTCCGTCGGAAGAAAAATTTGAGAGAAAAATCAGGTCTTCTTATAATACCACGCGCCGTACAGATATCTACCACGCGAACGTTTTCGTCTGCACCGGGAGATGTTCTGGTTACACGCCCAAGTCTGGACTGGTACATTATCCTTCTTGATAATTACCATATTGCCAGTTTGGACATTTTATGTAGGTGTCTGCCATTTGGTCCTTTTATGCAGTTCCATCAGGTACTCTTCCTTATTTATTGATGAACAAGGCGCTGGTCTTAATTTCAGGCTCAGATACGGAAAGAAGAGGCCCCGACTAGGAACTGTCCTGGGGTCAGTGCCAGTAAATCAGTAGGGTCTTCTGACAGATTGGCCTTGAATTGAGGCAAGCTTCAATCTTTGCTTTGCTTTTAAGTGGATAACTCTTCAAACGTGTACTTATGAAGTACGTGGACTTATAGAAAAGCGCTTTAAAGCTGTTCACTCCTGCTTCCCACAGGCCACCCATGTGTGGAGCGCTTGGATGATTAAAGCGCCACTACAAGTTTTAATGACTGTTTTAATGACTGTGACTGTATAGTTATAAGCGCCTTAGCCGACTCTTGGAACTCATGGGTGAGGGTCCTTGACGCTCCGGCAAAGATATTTCCATTATCGGAGTGCATTTGCTGAGGACAGCCAGCTTTGGAGACAAATCGCACAAGTAGCCGCGAGAACGAACATGTATACGGAAGGATGACAAGATAACGATCGTCGTAACTCAAAGGATCGGACGCCCATACTTGACCGCATGCCCTTAGTAGCCCTTCATTGCCAATGAAAGGACTCAAACTGATAATGCTACTTGATGGCGGAAGCGGCCGTTTCGCTAATAGACAGGAGTACTCCTTTTGATATTGGGTCCGCTGAGTGTAACCAATGAGCACGTTCTGAGTCTCAGACAGCTCCTGACAACTGAGCTCAGCTGTCACGTGCGCAAGCGGGCTTATACAACGCTTGACGAATCGTATAACAAGAGCCATTACTCAGATTGCCTTGGTAAATTCGGAAAATCGGTCTAGCATATCGAAAGATGTTGGCACCTTGGTGAAAGTGCATTTTACTGCGCGCTGCTCCATGTCAGTCTCATGGGTCTCCCCTACCACCGATGGCCATTCGTGCTGTGTAAGAGGTAGTCACTCAGGTCCCTGCCACCACAACTTGTTGTTCAGCCAATATGTCTTGAACCGATCCGCTGGTTATTCTGGAAGAACTGTCGCAATCAGTTCTGCTAGGAGCCCTGCTCCGCACAATTCTAGCCGCTGTAATGAAACGGTTTTAACTGACGCTACTCGGGTTTTCGCACAGAGAAAAAGAAGGGTGCAAGCCATCCCTCTGGATCAAATAGCTGAGCTATCTGGGACAGAACTTCACGCTTCGTATATGATTCTGATATTTGTAACTTTGGTGGATTAAAGAAAAACCGGTCAGTATTTGCCTGCCTGCGAATTCCTAATGTCATTGTCAGTAGGTGGTCTTTCGGAATATACATTAAAACATCTTTTGTGTTGGAGGTCCCTTTTCTTAACGGAAAACCCGCACTGTTGAGTGCCGTTAAGAGTTCTTAAGTGGCGAAAATGTCAGCGTGCTTAGAATGAGCACCAGCGAGAACGTGATCGACATACATAAATTTGGAAATTATGTCGCTTGCCAGCGGATACTGTTCGCTCACATCTTGGGCAAGTTTTTGCAAAACGCTACGAGAGGAGCACACGTCACTTCAAAGGTGACGAAATCGCACAGCTCTCCCTTTTCATAACGGAAGAAAATTCGTTGGAAAAGCCTGTGCTTTGGATCCACTATAATTTGTTTATACATTTTCGTTATATCAGCATTAATAACGAAACGGAAAAAACGCCACTAGGATCTGTGCTGTCGGGCTTAAAAACAGCATGGTGAGGCATATAAAAGTTTTCCGCATTGGAATTTGGAGGGACTTGGCTCATATGGCCTAAGTCCAAGTACTCTTGTACGACAGCGTCATATTGCTCTTTTAATGGACTATCGTTTTTGAGAAACTGAGCCAGCGCATGGGTTCTTTAGTGTCCCAAGCCACAAATCTACCGTCCTCATTCCTCTTTGTGGTTTGAACAAAATTGCTTTCACAAAAGATATTGGATCCTCTGCCTAGTTTTACTGGAAGGTCCTCCACTACCCAAAATTTCGTCAAGAGTTTATCAAGCGCAATCTCGGAACTGAGTGAAACTTGAGTCAAAAAAGAGGAGATTGCTTTAAAGTTAGCTTTTGGAATTGGCCCTGTAAGAATATATCCAAATATTGTTTCTTGACTAAGTAACGTTCCACATATATTTGATTGAGAGCCAGTGGAACTATGGATGGTAGATCCAACTTTTATAGAAACTCTGATCGGCCAGTTGGAGATTTGGAAAATTTCGTAGCGAATCTTGCGGAATCGTGTAAGTTGGCAGGTTTCCTGCTACCTGTGGTAGCACAAATGCTGATATGTCGATATGGATCCATGGCTCTATAGGAGAGCCCACTTGAAAATGACACAACTTATGAGGCAGGGCTGCGATAGCTTGATTGAGCCCAGAAACTTGAGCTTGGATGGATTGGAAGGGCAGTTTAATCTTATTAAACAGCCGCTCAGAAATATATGTGGCTTCTGAGCCTGAATCAATTAACGCACGCGCCGTGTAGTTGGTGGATAAATGACTCACATGGATTATTGCCGTGCCAAGGAGAAACCCATGCGAATTAGCAGCAAAATAGTTCTGTACATTCGTCTGTTGAGTTGAAGGAGTGGACTGTAATGACATTGAAGCGTTGCTGTTAGCGTGTGCTGTTGCTGAGGGCGGTATAGAAGTGTCACCACGATGTAACAGCGTGTTATGACGCTTCTTGCACGTAAAGCAATTGTGAGTGCTTGGACATTCCCGGATTTGATGCCCTCTACCAAAGCAATTTAAGCACAGCTTCTGCTGGCGAATGCAATTTTTCCTTCCTGCACAGACATTTGATGGAATCGTGCACACAACCGGATTGGAAAGTTTTTATATATTTTTTTGTTTATTTATTTATTATTTATTAATAGTCGACAAACAATGGCTGCCAAAAAAATTGTAAACTCGTTATAAAAAGGCTTATTTGTTAAGGAGGCATAAAAAAGAAAGCCTAACAAAGTTACAAAATAAACCAATAACGACTCCGACTCTGTGGGGGATTTTAATTTGCCGGTCCGGCCAACTATGCCTATTGTGACCACAAACCTGTTTTGGTCAGAGTCAATATTAGAGCTAACAAAACCATTTAACAAATATACAGGCCTGTTCAGTTTTTCACTTGCACTAAATATTCTCTATTTCCATGTGGCTACCTGTTCTGGTTTTCATAATTTGATAGAATTACTCGATTTGAATTCATATTGCTTGGAGCCCGTGAAATCAGAAGGAAATTCGTAATTTTCATAAAATGCTTTTAAATTAAAGCGAGATATTAAACAGCTGTATTAAAGCACTAATTATTTTTGCAGAGTTGGTATTTTGATTGTTTCATTCAACCGATTGTAATAATGTGAGGTAATCGATAGAAATAGTATGCCATATATATGTACGTGAATAGAGCGATATGTCATCACTGTATTGATCGATAGCGATAAGTTTGAAAAGAAGAAAGAAAGAGGAAGCACGACACGCGGTCGCGACAAAAAGAACTGAAAATAAACTTAACCTTAATTAAGCCTTAATTAACAAGCGTTCTTTAACTTAAAATATGGTGTCAGAAGTCAACAAAACATTGTCATAATGTCTTCGAATCAGCGTGCGTTAATGGAACTAGATTGTTCAGATCTGGCCAATGAGTGGCCTAAATGGAAGAGTACATTTCTTATGTACCTGATGGCAACTGGAAAAGATGGGCAGAGTGAACCGAAACAAATAGCCACATTCATGTGGCTTGCTGGCAGAATGGCAGAAGGGTCTGCGAGTGACATGGTGGGGACTGCTGAAGCCATCACAGCGCCTGCAAGTTTGGCGACGGAGCAAAAAACAGCCGCGCCGGCAGCACCAGTGACGTCATCACCAAAAGTTCGCACATTGCAAGTTGTACTCGACGCGTTTGACAAGTACTGTATTCCGTTCAATAACCTTACCATGGAATCGTATAAATTCTATAATACTGTGCAAACTGATCTCCTATCATTTGCGGATTTTGAAACCATTATACGAAAGCAAGCCCAGCGTTGTGACTTTAAATGCGAGTGTGGGAAATCCTACGAAGATCGAATGCTTTTTGACCGGGTGATCATTGGTGTCCATGACAGGAAACTACAACTCAGTCTTTTGGACACAAGGCACAAGACAATGGAAGACCTTGTCATGGAGTGTAAAGCCTTCGAAGCAGCATCTAATAATAAAACACTGCTACAGAAGAACGTAGATGGTGTCCAAAATGTCAACGTAGTGAAGGGATCAGCAGCTGCGTCAGGAACACAAGTTGTAGACAGTCGGCGATGTTTTATTTGTGGAGCTACGTTTGGACCAGATCACGTAAAGGGATGCAGAGCTCGCGGGATCAAGTGCTTCTCATGTGGGAAGCTTGGTCATTTTGCCAAGTTTTGCAAGCAGCCGAAGGAAAAAACTGAAAACGGGAAGGTGGACGCAATAAACAGTCAAAGTGTTGAACGCTGGATGTCGCCCGAATCGGAGCGGACTGATTCAGGTAGCAAGCAAATCATAAAGAGCATGGCACATGGAAACTACAACAATGTTCCTTGAAGGATAAGTGAATGCGGAACAAACAAGGATAAATGGATGAAAACCTATAAAATAATGGATAAAGAAGTAACTTTTAAGGTAGATACTGGGGTAGACGTAAACTGTATACCACTGGAGTGCGTTAAGAACTTAAAAATAGAAATTAAGGGAGAAAAGTTTGAAATTTTGGTACGGTTTTGTTAGATTGCCATGATATTTAAGAGCAGAAGACCAAGCTAGGATTGGGTTAACAATGTACAAATAGTCGAGAAACCAAATGGAATGCTAAGAGTGTGCTTAGACCCAAAATCACTGAACAATGCTATCAAGCGGGAACATTTTTTGATTCCAACCATTGATGACTTCCCAAGCCAAACGGCAAAGAAAAAATTGTTTACCGTGTTAGATTTGTCCAGTGGGTTCTGGCAAATGGAGCTAGATGAACAAAGTTCCGACCTAACTACGTTTATGACCCCATTTGGTCGCTATAAGTTTAATCGTGTTCCATTCGGAATAAATAGTGCCCACGAAATGTTTCAGCGTAATATGGTTCAAATCTTTGGCGACATACCGGGTGTAGTCGTGTATTTTGACGATTTGGCCATAATGGGTGAAAATGAATAGGAACATGACAAAACTCTTCTGTTGGTATTAGATCGCGTAAAGGAATATGGAGTGAGATTTAATCCGGAAAAATTACAATAAAGGAAACCGCAAGTGGAGTTCATGGGTCATCTTTTATCTGAAGGACAGATTAAACCACAAGACAAGCATCGAGAAGCAATTCTAAATATCAAAACACCAGAAAACAAACACGATGTATTGAGGATTCTGGGATTATTTAAATATCTGGCAAAATTTATTCCGAATCTTTCGAAAAGATCAGCCAACATGAGGTATGTAACACGAAATGATGTACAATTTAAGTGGACAGACTCACAGAACAGAGAGTTGCAGGATTTACTCAACATTGTTTCTAGTAATCCAGTTTTAGCTGTATACGACAAGTCAAAGGAGATCCTCATTCAAGCAGACGCCTCTAAAGATGGCCTAGGATGTACGTTAATTCAAGATGGGCATCCTATAGCGTTTGCGTCTAGAACGCTAACCAAATCAGAACAAAAATCGGCTCAAATAGAAAAAAAAACTTTTAGCAAATGTTTTCGCCTGCCAGAAATTTCATCATTTTATTTATGGTCGTGAGTTTACAGTAGAAAGTGAGCATAAGCCACTCGAAACGTTAATAAAACGAGACATCGATATCGTGACTACACGACTGCAACGTATGTTAATGCTCTTGCTGAAATATCCTCAAATTACTGTTATACAAACCAGAGAAAGATATGCTCATAGCGGATTGCTTGTCTCGTGCACAACTAAGCGAATCCGACCAGATTAAAGAACTGTCAAATGTAATTCATACAATCACTCGTGCAGCTTGCATCTCTAATTAAGCTTTATCTAGAGATTATGGAGCAGGACGAACAGTATAGCAAAATATGTGACTATGTGAAGAATGGGTGGCCTCCGTTCCACAAGTTAGACCGATTTGGCCAACAGTTCTATAAGCTCAAGTCAGAACTTCATTTTGAGAACAACCTATTGTTTCGTGTCTGCAAATTAGTGATACCAACTATATTGCAGGAACAGATTTCAAAATCACTTCATGAACCACACCTGGGGATAGAAAAGACAATTGCTCGAGCTCGCACTTCTTACTATTGGCCCGGAATGTCTGCTCAAATAAAAGAACTCGTTGCAGCCTGCCCTGTTTGTGAAAAGTTCACACGAAATCAGCAAAAAGAGCCAATTGTTCAGAATGAAACTCGCCAATACCCATTTAATTTGGCAGGAATTGACATTTTTGAGTATGGGGGCAAGAATTTTATATCCCTGATGGATGCGTACTCAAATTTTCTTATGGTTGAACAATTAAGCAGTAAATCTGCAAGTCATGTCATCAGTGTTCTAATAAAGCGTTTTAATCATTGCGGATATCCAACAAAGCTTAAATGTGATAACAATCCATTTAATTCGGAACATTTTCGCAACTTTGCAAACGATCATTATATAGTACTACAGTTTTCAAGCCCAAAGAGCAATGGACTATCAGAAAAAGGGGTTGCCATATCAAAAAAACATCCTTAAGCGCTGCATTGAAATAAATCAACTTGATAAGTTCCAATATCGTACACCAGAGTATAATGTGACTCCAGTGGCGAGCCTGCAGCTGGCTCCATGTGAGTTGTTTTTCGGCAGATTATGTAAAGTAAAACTTCCAGTATCCAGTTCACTGTTACATCGAAATCAGATTGAAAAGACGAAAGTTCAGGAGAGAATAAAATTGAAAAGGGAAAGGCAGAAATATTATCATGATATAGTGTATTAAGCTCTAAAGATGTGATTTGTGAGGACAATATTAGGAGCGGAATCTTTAATGATAATCCATTATTTACAGAAATAGAGATTTTTCCGTCAACAGAGAGAAATGGTGGAAGCAATGTTCAGAACTCAAACACACAGGAACAATCAGTAGCAGCAGAGTCAATTTTGGAATCCAACAGCTCTGCGTGGAGCCTGATGACCTGGGTAGGCATCAAAGTACAGCAAATGAGCCTCTTGATGGAAGGGTTGTTTCTAGTTGTGGCCGGCTAATAAGACCACCTGAAAGATACGGTTGTGCTAAATGAACTTAAAATTAAGAAGGTTTAAGCTAAGCAAAAGGCCAATTATCCCATGATACTGATGTTAGAAAATGAAATTTTAAATTTTAATTACGAAAATACTACTTTGTCACATCGACTAATCTAGTTAGACCTAGCTATAAGAAATCACATATGATTACGATGTTGTCAAATGAAGAACACAAAATCGAACTGTTTATATTAAGACCAAATTTATTATTAGACAATCTTAATTAAAAAAAAAAAAAAATTTAAAAAGAAAGCATTTAATAATGTGAAGTAATCAATAGAAATAGTATGCGATATATATGTACGTGAATAGAGCGATATGTCATCACTGTATTGATCGATAGCGATAAGTTTGAAAAGAAGAAAGAAAGAGGAAGCACGACACGCGGTCGCGACAAGAAGAACTGAAAATAAACTTAACCTTAATTAAGCCTTAATTAACAAGCGTTCTTTAACTTAAAACAACAAGTTCAACGAGTTGTTAAAAAAAAAACAATTTGGAACTGAAACATTCAAATTGAAAGTCGAATACCAGAACATAAAGCAGGCAAAAAGCAGGCTTACAAATAAAGAGAGGAATAAAGGCATAAAACTATAATTAAAGATAAAATGGAAGAGTGATCAAAATTAAAAAAATTACAAATTAAAAATGTATTCAAATAAAACAAAAGGATAACCGGAAAATCTCTGACCCGGTTGGGGAAGATTTATTAGCCAGCCCGGCAAGCTATGCCCCTATTCACAGCTGGGAGTGGTCAGAGATTTTCACGGAGATAAGTCTAAAGGGACGTTTTTAAGGAGAAGAGAAAGAGATCTGTTGAGAGGAGGTGATAAAGATCGTTGTAGTCTTGACACAAAACCCGAAATCGATTATGCTGGGCATAACCAGTTGTGCATCTAGACAAGATTAAGGGAAAGAAGTTTCTGGTTGGCCGAGAAGGAACAGAGAAGTTAAGGCGACGTAAGAGTTCAGAAGAATCTACATCACCGATGATTAACTTGTGAAGAAAAGAAACACCTAAGCCTGTTCTACGGTTAGCTAGCGAAGGAAGGTCTATTAGCAAGAGTCGTCTAGAGTATGATGGCAAACGGAGGTTAGGGTCCCAGCTTAGGCCACGAAGGGCAAAAAGCAAAAGTTGCTTCTGAACTGATTCAATACGATCAACATGATTTTTATACTGCGGACACCATACGGATGAACAGTATTCGAGCACGGGACGTACTAAAGCAGTATAAAGGAGTTTAGTGGTGTAGGGATCATTAAATTCCTTCGACCAACGATTAATGAATTCAACTACACCATTCGCTTTGATAACAGTAGTTAAGATGTGGTGATTAAAACTCAATTTGGGGTCAAAAAGAATTCCAAGATCAACGACAGACGAAATACGTAACCAGAAATGGTTTGCATTGATGGAAAGTCATAAACATGCACTTGGAGCAGTTAAGGTGCAGATGTCACGAAAGGCAAATAGCAGAGACTGATTTTGGACTGTTTCAATTGGATCCTGGTATGTTAGATACTATGGAGACCAGAGACAGGAGCAATATTCTATATTTGGTGAGCTGTAAAGGACTTTAGCGGTATAGGGATCATTATATTCTTTGTACCATCTCTTGATAAGTCCAAGTATACTTTTAGCGATAGTGCAGATCACGGAAATGTGGCTGTTAAAGCTCACATTGGGTTTAAATAATATAATATAGTGTTCAAGACTAATTCTTGGAGAACATTGAAAGGCCATCCTACAAATTGGTGTCAGAAGTGGGATGAAAACTTATGAAATGCCGCAGATGTGGCAGAGGACAATTGGCGCATGGTCTGGCGGAAGCGGATCGTCGCATGTGTCGGTGACGTCGGCGGATAAAAGATGCGCGCGGTTGCAGAATAACAGAGCAAGTAATGCTAAAGAGCATGTAAAGTGGCAGAGTATGTTAACTTTGGTAGATGAGTAATTTGATTTATTACTGAACTCTGGCCGAACATTTTGAGTTTTGTTTTGCAAAATTAATTCTATATGAAAAGAGAGAGAAATCGTTTAACGTAACGTACAATTTTTGGAGACAGACTTATTTGCTTTAACCATTAAGTTAAGTAATAACCATTGTTTTAAAAATAAGTTCCTATTTCCAGCACATGTAAAGAGCGAGCAACTACGATCACAAGATGAATAGAGATGAAATTTTGAGTTTAACGGTGAACGCACTCAAAGAGAAGTTGACTGAACTGAATTTAGCAACAACAGGTAGAAAGCCAACATTGCAAGATAGACTGTTAGAGCATTTTGGGCTGCAAGCTGATGACATTATGGATGAGGGATCTGAGTATGGTGAGGCGGGGTCAGTCCACAGTTCCAACGCAGTTGTTCCCACTTCAACAACGTTTACATTACGCGATATTGAAGACTCACTTTCGCAGTTTAGTGGATCAGGTCAACTATCCATCGAGCAATGGGTTCAGGAGTTTGAAGATAATGCTGCCGCTGTGAAGTGGAATAATCTTCAAAAGTTTATATACTCAAAGCAGTTGCTGAAAGGAGCAGCAAAAATATTCGTTCGTAGTCAAGATGGTATTTCGAGTTGGGATGCATTAAAGCAAGCACTCTTAACTGAGTTTGGGACACAGATTTCGTCAATTGAGGTTCATCGCACGCTAAGAAATAGACGGAAGCTTCAGGGTGAAGATTTCAGAGAGTATCTTTATAGCCTTATGGAAATTGGCAGACCGGTTAAGTTAGATGAAACAAGCTTGATAGAATACTTTATTGAAGGCATACCTGATTCTCGGAGCAATAAAAGTAATTTGTATCAAGCCAAGACTCTTCAGCAGCTAAAAGAACAAATCAAAGTTTATGAGAAAATTCGCAGTAGTCGCCCTCAAGTGGCTAACTCGAATAAGGGTCATAATGAAAGCGAGGAGAAGAAATCAGATTTGAATAAGGGACAGCCCAAGAAATGTTTTAAATGCGGCGATCCATCACACTTGGCACGAGCTTGTACAAAAACTATTAAATGTTTTAAGTGCGATGAATTTGGGCATAAGGCAGCCGAATGTTTAAGGTCTCGTGTAGTTGTGAAGCAGGAAGGGAAAAATGCCAACACAATAACGAACAGTATTGGCAGTGGTGGAAAATGCATTTTCAAGGAACTAACTTGTGGAAATGTTGTTTTCTCCGCACTGATTGATACTGGCTGTGATCTTTGTCTGATACGTGACGATGTTGTTGAAAAGCTAGGAAATGTTGAGCTTAAAAATGAAAAACACTGCCTTGTCGGAATTTGTAATAGTGAGCTTAACACCCTTGGTTGTTTTGTTATACAAGTTGAGGTAGATGGAAGTATGTTAGAAATTACTTTCCATGTTACTAGCAAGAACGATGTTAAGTACGAAGCTGTTATCGGAAATGACATTGTAAAGATTGTCGATTTGATAGTATCTGAGAATGCGGTAGAGTTTTGTCCCAGGTCTAATAAAATAAAAACCGATTCAGTCGAAGACTTAGCTACAGCGGTAACAGGAGAAACTCTTAATGATAGTGAGCCTAAATTCGAACTCTTATGGGAGTGTAGAGAGTTATGCCTATTCGCAGGAACAGAGGAGTCGGTGATCGATTTATCTCACCTAGAAAAGCGCTTTGCTGAAGCAGTAGCAGCTTTGATTAAGAACTACTCACCGGAAACGAAAAAGAATTGTCCCATTGAAATGAAAATTCTGTTAAATGACGAGCATCCGGTTTTCGAACGCCCGAGGCGCATGTCTTATGCAGACAAATGTATTGTAGACTTGCAGATCGAAAAGTGGCTAAAGGAAAAAATCATACAACCGAGCACATCGGAATATGCATCTAATGTTGTGTTGGTTCCGAAGAAAGATGAGAGTAAAAGAGTATGCTGCGACTATAGAGAATTGAACGCAAAGATTGCAAGGGACAACTTTCCAATGCCGTTACTTGAGGATGTAATCGAAAGATTGCAGGGTCATAACGTGTTTACAACACTTGATCTTGCTAATGGATTTTTTCACGTTCCAATCGAGCCGAGTTCAAGGAAATATACAGCGTTTGTTACACATGCAGGCCAATTTGAATTTCTGTATGTTCCATTTGGAATATCGAACTCGCCAGCTGTATTTTCACGGTTTATTCATGCTATTCTAGTGGATATGATACAAGATGGGACAATCGTTGCTTATATGGATGACCTCATTATTCCCTCCAAGGATATAGACGAAGGCATTCGAAAGCTAAGACGCGTACTAGAAAGAGCAGCAGAGTATAATTTGCAGATTAAGTGGAGTAAGTGTCAGTTTCTTATGACAAAGGTTGACTTTCTAGGGTACATTGTTGAAGAAGGCACAATAAGACTCTCAGAGACAAAAACAAAAGCTGTTAGGAATTTTCCACAACCGCACGACCGAAAAAGTTTGCAACGTTTTCTTGGTTTGACATCCTATTTCAGACGTTTTATAGAATCGTTCGCTTTGGTAGCTAAGCCATTGTCCGACTTGCTTCGTAAAGACGT
Source organism: Lordiphosa andalusiaca (assembly GCA_035044965.1). NCBI lineage: Eukaryota > Metazoa > Arthropoda > Insecta > Diptera > Drosophilidae > Lordiphosa > Lordiphosa andalusiaca. Next base: position 19,354 of record JAWNNM010001128.1, on the reverse strand, counting down.
CGAGTTTAAGTTCGGAAGTGAGCAGCTTGTTGCATTCAATCAACTGAAGGAAGCATTAGTCAGTGCTCCAGTATTGCGGTTATATAATCCGAAGGCTCAGACAGAAGTACATACGGATGCTTCCATGCATGGGTATGGCGGAGTGCTGTTGCAAAAAGATCCCGACGATCAGTTATTCCATCCGATTCAGTATTTCAGTCGAAAGACGAAGCCAGCGGAAGAAAAATATCATTCATACGAGCTAGAAGCGTTAGCCAAAGTTGAAGCTTTGAGGAAATGGCGCATTTATCTACTTGGGATTAAATTCAAGGTCGTGACCGACAATGCAATGCAATGCATTCGCTATGACCATGAAGAAACGAGGTGAAGTTCCTTTAAGAGTTTCAAGGTGGGCACTATTTCTTCAGGATTTCGCTTTTGACATTGAGCATCGAAGCGGTAGTAAGATGAGACATGTTGATGCTTTAAGCCGCGTATCATGTCTAATGCTAGAAGATTCATTGCTCCATAGATTAAAGCATGCTCAAGCTACAGATGATTGGGTCAGAGCAGTTATGGCTGTCTTGGAAAAGAACACTTATGATGATTTTTATGTGAAGCACGGTATTGTTTATAAAGATCCAGTTAAGGAACTTATAGTTGTACCATCACTATTGGAGGATGAAATTATCAGATCAGCTCATAAGGAAGGACATTTCTCAGCAAAAAGAACTCAAGAGGCAGTGGAAAAATCCTTTTATATACCACAGTTAGCTTCAAAAGCCCATAAAATTGTTAAAAGCTGCATTGAATGTATAATTTCGGAAAGTAAAGCAGGCAAGAAAGAAGGATTTTTGGAACCAATTAACAAAGAAGACCGACCGCTAGGGACGTATCACGTGGATCATGTAGGTCCATTAGAGCAGACCGGTAAGAGCTACAACTATATTCTCGTGGTAGTTGATGCCTTTTCAAAATTTGTTTGGCTTTATCCAACAAAAAACACTAGCGCAGAAGGAGTTGTAGATCGACTTAAGCGGCAAGCAGCTGTGTTTGGTAATCCAAAACGTATAATATCGGATAGAGGCGCAGCATTTGTTTCCAATTTGTTTAAGGAGTATTGCGAAAAGGAAGGTATACAGCATTTAATGATAGCCACAGGAGTTGCTCGAGGTAACGGTCAGGTGGAGCGTATCAACAAAATTGTAATACCCAAGTTGTGTCACGAATCGCCTTGTAGTTGGTATAAGCATATTGATGCCGTACAGCAAGCGATCAATAGTACTCCACCTAGAAGTACTAGAGTTTCGCCTTTTAAATTGCTTACTGGAGTTGAAATGAGGGTAAACAGAGTATCTGATTTGCTGGAGTTGTTGGAAGAAGCTTCCATTAAGGAATTAGAAAATGAAGGGGAAGTACTCCGCAAAGAAGCACAAGGAAATATTCTGAAGATCCAACAAGAGAATTGTAAAACATTCAACAGAGGTCGTAAGAAAGAGTCCAAATATAAGGTAAATGAGTTGGTAGCCATCAAACGGACTCAATACGGCACCGGATTGAAGTTAAAACCTAAGTTTTTTGGTCCTTATAAGGTAGTGAGAACACGAGCTCATGGTCGGTACGAAGTAGAAAAGGTGGGTGATCACGAAGGTCCAGGGAAAACTACAACAGTCGCTGAGTATATGAAGAAATGGATAACCCCAGCCGAATCATCGGAAGATTCATCATTCGAGTCGAATGAAAGATCAGGACGGCCGAATGTGGGATTTGAAAAAACCACCAGAAGCGGTAGGATCTACAATCCGATTAATAAGTATCGATAAGCCTTGCAATGCAGCACTGTTCCATCGACTTGGAAGAACTAGTTCGCACTGAATTCAGTTGAGTCAAGAGATTGCGTCAGACAAGCGAAGAATATAGAAGTGTTTTTTTTAGAGTCGTGTGTTCGCAGTTGCCCGCTGCTTAAAATTCAACCTAGTTAAGTTAATACTACACTCACATTATATCCAATAAACATTAAATTACACGTGTTCAAGACTAATTCTTGGAGAACATTGAAAGGCCATCTTACATGTATGTGTTGACACACAAGCGGCAGCTGCTCTGACCATTCCCTCTTTTATTGTCCTACAAACCTTTTTTATTAAAAAATACCAAGGTATATCTAATGCTAATGACGAGTTTGAGGAAACAGAAGGATTGCTGAGTATTGTTTGTTGCCAAAACTTTATACGCGTTTTTATCGAAACCATGTTTTTGAAATTTCGGGGAAGCACTGACTCAAAACTATTCAACCGATTTGGCTCAAAATTTAACTAGTTATTTTACATACACATATCTAAATACCTAACCTTTAAATAATAAATTATTAAACATTAAAATTATTTCATTTTGAGAACTTTTTTTTCACACGTCCGTTATTTTTTTGATAGCGTCATAGAAAGCGTAAGCTGCACTCTCAACATCCTGATGACCGTCAATAAAGGACCACTCATACTGAGAAAGTAAGAGATTTAGTGCAGAGAAGTTTGCCTTCAGAAAGCTGAATGGTTAGGTGGAGCGGACAATAAAGCAGTTTTATATATTAGTTTTATATTTTAGCAGACTAGTATATTTTATTTATTGTTCACACAAATTATTAATATTTGAGCGTGTTTCGTCATCCAGTCGTATCGGCGCGTTCTCTCGTTCTTCTCATGCTACTACTGATGTGTGTCCTACTGAATTAGTGGTGGATAACATTCGATTATTATCGATAACACAATGTTTGCTTACAATACTAAATCTTATGCGATAGTTAAATTCGAAATTAAAATTATAAATTGAATGGTAAGTCGCCACAGTACCCCCCGTCTAATGTTCAAGTATGGATATATACTTGGTCGGGAATCGGATATGTCTTCCAAATCTGGTGAGTTGTTCTGCTGCTGGAATCGTTTTACCCGTTGTGATCGTGAAACTTTTGCCTGTTTGTGATGCATTTTTAGAGTGAAGTATTTGTCATGTTTTTGCACCACTTCGAATGGTCCTTCGTCGCTAGGTTCAAGTGGAGCTTTGACTCGGTCGATTCTAATGAAGACGTATTTGCAATTCGCTAGAGCTGGTTGTGCAAACTCTTGTGGAACGTTATGATGCAAAGGTTTCGAAATTGGCAATTTGGCTATTGCATTACGCAATGCTTCAACAAATTCCGACTCAGTGGGGCGCTGAGACCAATGTCGCTTTTAACGGTTGTCCGAAGGCCAAGAAGGATGAGCGGCAATGCGGTGCTCCAGTGTATTGGGTCGCAACACTTGATAGCGGTTTTTAGCGATCGGAGCCAGCGTTCAATGATGCCGCTGGACTACGGGTGGTAAGCTGTAGTTCTTAAATGTTTGATTCCGAACATGTTAGCCAGTTCCGCAATCAATGTAGATTCGAATTGTCGTCCTTAGTCTGTTGTTATTCGTAACGGGATCCCATACGTGAAAACCATCCAGAAACAAGCGCGTTGGCTACTGTTTGAGGGGTTATGTCGCCCAAGGGAATTGCGGCAGGACATCTGGTAAAACGGTCGATGCAAACAGTATTTAAATCCATTTGATGTAGGCAATGGGCCAACTATGTCGATGTTTATATGCTCGGAACGTGTATCGACTGTTGCGTAGTGGCCCAAGGGTGTTTTTGTATGACGGTGGACCTTGGCTTTCTGGCAGGGAATGCAGGAGCGAACATTGGTGGCCACATCTTTTTCCATAGATGGCCAGACGTAATGGTTAGCCACTATCTTTCTGGTTGCCCGTATCCCTGGGTGGCACAGTGAATGCAATTTTTGTACGACTGTTGTGCGCAACAATTTTGGGACGTATGGGCGAATCTTGTTGTTTAAAGAATTGCAGTACAGTTGCTTAGTTGATCCTGGAATGGCAAATTGTGTTAGTACGATAGATGGTTGAGAATCTGACCTTAAAAGTGACTGAAGTTCTTCATTTTCCATTTGTTGGGCTGCCATATCCTCGAAGTTTATTGCACTAGATTGGATTGCGTTTATCCGTGACAGCAGATCAGCAGTATTGTTGTCAGTTGGAGGAATAAACATACTCTTAAGACTTTAAACCACTTCGTGGAGGACTAACATGTTGCGCTGATCAAAGCATCTCAAATATTGGGTTTTGGCTACTAAAAAGCATTTCGATCCTAGCCGGCACCTGCTCCATCTGTATTGTTTGAGACCTTTTCGATATCCATCCAATCCCAAGCACACACCATCGTTTGCTCTATATGTAGAAATATGTACTTCCTATTTTCGGATAGCGAGCGACAGCACAAGATGTTTCGTGTGTCCTATGTCTATATAGAATGCACCGATGTTACGAAACCTTAAAAGTGGTTCCGCTCCCTATCTGTGCCTGATGACAGTGATACAAGCTTCCAGAAAAGCCTCATTGAATTAAGGGAGAGAAAACTGCGACTTGTCGCTTGGGACTCTCTGGCATCAGATAGAAACCAGCCTGTGGGGAGATTCTTGATTCCTCCTAAACATTAAAACCCACATTTACAAATTTAAAATCTTCCTCTCCGCCAAAAGTCGGTGGATACAAATAAAAAAACAACCAAGCAAAGCAACAAAAAAAAACAACCAACAAAAACCAAAAACAAATTAGTTCGAAAAAAGATCTTTAATTATACTCTTTTAAAAGCGTTTTTTTTTTTCAACAGTCTGGATACGAATTTCTGTGGTTTTCAATACATTGTAGCACACATTGCTGCTGATGTTCATTAACTGTGATTTTGCCACTGTAATCTTCCACAGTCTTGACTGCACGTTCAGCAACTTCATTCACTAAGTGCAAGCCCGAGATGATGTGTTGGCCTTTTATAAAGCGATCATCCTCGTGCCACCGCTGCCACATCATCTTGTTCCTGAGCCTCAGTCTCCATTTCCATTTCTTCTTCCTCTTGAGTTTTTGGGTCCTTTTCCGAAGCATTGGCGGGGGCAATATGAAAGGTATTGCCTAAAGTGGTTTCAAAATCTCCTTGCCGCCTTCTGAATGTCTCACCCATTCTATTTATGTTTTTTTTTTCAGCGCAGCATATTCTTGGTAAAGTCCAACTATATCGTGGACGCTTAAGACGCATCAGCTTTTGACTGGGGCTTGAGCGTCCGTCCATAAATTGTGCAGTTGGTGGGCAACTACATTCGCACTTCCTTTTAGTGGCAACTTCCGTATCCGGATGTGAAATAAAACCACAGATAGTACTTCTCTTTTACAAGGCAGCCCAACTGACTCGACAAAACCGGGACTTAAAGCGCCCACCAAGAATGCGTGAGGTTCCTTGTCCTTTATTGTTTGTAATTTGGGAATTTTAATATCAAAATCGAAAATGTTTGCCAGACTTTCCAGCTCGACCCATGTAGCACGGATCTCATTATTGGAAATTCGATGTAGACTACGGGGCGTTTGGGTAATTTTTAGAGCAAACTTTATGGCCTCGGCGCGCCCATTAAAAATGATTGTTTTTTTTAGGTTAAAAATTTCAATATCTATAATGTCCAAATCAATTTCCGAGAGAAGCTTCTGTGTTTTCTTTTGCTCACTTTCACAATAACGTTCCAAGATACAGGCTTTTAGGTAATCGTAATTGCCCGTGTCTGGCTGATTGAGATTGGCGTCTGAAACTTGGACAAGAACCGGCGAGTCAATAGAAGCGAGGACAGTATTAAATTTGGTGCCATCAGAGGTTATGCCAGCCAAGACAAATTGTGCTTCCACCTGCGCGAGCCATATTTCGACGTGATCGGTCCAAAATGAGGGCACTTTAACAGATACGCGGCTAGTGTGCGTTTCGTTGACGTTGGCTGCAGGCGTTCTCGAACTTTCGGCTGGCGGCAAATTTCCGTGGCTGACGCCGGGCGCTGCGTCTGGGTCGAGAGGCATTTTTTTGGGTCGATCACAGTAGAAAATACGAGTGGGTTCTCGTCGCGGGTCACTAGTTTTAGCTGCGGGAGTACCAATTAAGTTGTAGATTTTAGCAGACTAATATATTTTATTTATTGTTCACACAAATTATTAATATTTGAGCGTGTTTCGTCATCCAGTCGTATCGGCGCGTTCTCTCGTTCTTCTCATGCTACTACTGATGTGTGCCTTACTGAATTAGTAGTGGATAACATTCGATTAATATCGATAACACAATGTTTGCTTACAATACTAAATCTTATGCGATAGTTAGAAATTCGAAATTGATATTATAAATTGAATGGTAAGTCGCCACACAGCTTTGGGCTAAGGCACTTCGATAACAATTAAGAGATTAGGATGTCTTAGGGGTCGTCAGGGGCAGATAAAGGAAACGGTCTAGTAACTGTAGAAAAAGCTAGATCAGATGTAAAAACGAAATCCAGAACTTACAGCAGTGCTGCTTTCATCTGCTACTGCAGCATCAAAATTTATGCTGAGCTTATAGTTTCATTGGTACAGAGTATGTAATAGTCGGTCTTGACCGACTTTCTTACTTGTTTATTCTAAATGCTTGCTTCTAATAGTATGCTACACACTTTATCCCATGAGATTGAAAGCAGCTCTGAACTCTGCCGCGCGATATTAAAAGGAGCTCGATAAGAGCAGTTCAAGAGAGAGACTAAGAGAACAGCAGAGATCAACTTAGGAGCGTTAAAATGCAACGGCAATAACTCAAGTCGAATATGCAAGCACAGTTAGCCCATATGCCAAATCTGCACAAAGTGTAGGCGTGGGAGCACTAGAAAGCCGCTACAATAACAATCTGTATGTTTCGGATAGTAACTTGGGTACAGCACAGAGCGTAACTGAAGCTTAGCAACAACAATGTAAAGGTCTAATAGAACGCAAAAGCTGATGATTTAGTTCACAAAAAAATGAAAAGTAAAAAAACGAGACCGTAATGCCTTAAAATTATTAGATTTAATTAAAACAGGTGCGATGAAAGCGATGCAATTGTAGAACACGATCAATAGCATCGAAATTTAAAGGTGCTGTGTTGTTTTGCCTCTATTTATAAAAATAATTTTCTAAAAAAACGACCATGGGGCTCATTTATAGTAGCAACACACAGATACAACATCTGTTGCTGGGTAAAAAATTATGAGGGCAAAAATTTTGAGAAAATGCGCCATTGATAAAAGGGTTAACTTTTAGTGTTTTTTTTTAGTTTAATTAAATATAGAAACAAAATCACATAACAAAACAAAAAACTATACTACAACTAATACAGGGCTATGTTTAAGTCAAGCATACCTAAAACAATTGAAAACCTCACTGTTGACATACATCAGCCACTCATACCACCAATTAAGCTCTCTTAAACTTCAAGCATATTAATGACAATAAAGTGTATTCAATGGAATATACGTGGATACATTAATAATTTTAGTAAGTTACAAACACTAATAAAAAAATATTATCCCAACATGGTAGCACTACAAGAAACCCACTTGCAGTCTACATAAAATATCCCAATACCGATTAACTACACCCTCCACTCCCTAAATACCTCACAACTCCTTGACGCCATCTGTGTTGAAATCATGTCCAGAAAGAAAATAAGAATAATATTAGCTTATATCCCACCACAAATCTGAGAAACATACTGAGCTCCAGCCAAAACACATTCATACTGGTTGACTTTAATAGTTGGCACAAACTATGGGGGTCCAAAAAAAATGGCTCAAAAGGGAATACATATGCAACATTCATAAAAAAATCGAACTTTATCCTACTTAATAATAAATCACATCGACCTATCCCTCTGCACAGCAGATATTATTACAGACACGACATGGCAAATTACAGATGACCTAAATGGAACCGATCACTTTCTAATAGAAAGTTTCTAATAATAGTTAACATATTTGAACAAAAAAATTCACAACCAAATAAACCAATATTTAAGCTGGACAAAGCTGACTGGGACAAAGTTTACTTTATAACAAACACTCTCGATACAAAAACTAGCATTTCAACAAACATAAATACAGAAACAGCCAATATCAACAAAATAATACTAAGGTCCGCCCACCTAAAAACGACAAAAATCAAGCATGGCATAATTGAATTTAGGAAAGCCAACGCCCGATACAGACGCGAAATAAAAACATCAAAACAGAAATCCACGGCTCAATTCACAGGAGAGATTAGCACAAACGCACTCATCTCAAAAATTTGGTTAAACATTAGGCGATTTTGCGGACTAAACCCAACCAAAAACATACATTGCATTAAAGACCCATTTACTAACCAGAACATTACAAACAATCAGATAGTTGCCAATACCTTTGCCCAACACTGGGAAAAACAATCCAAAGACTCGAACTTTTCAAATGCGTTCTCCATCAGGAAACAATATATAAGCCAACAAATAACAAATAACACATCCTCACCTCCAGCCTAAAACCTCTAACCTAAAAACTAGCATGCTAAATCACTTCAATAACATCTTCCAAAACTATTTCCCTAAAACTTACAAAACTAGCTTAACAATACCTATACCTAAGTCCAACTCAGATAAAACATCAATAAACTCATATAGACCAATCTCCCTCAACCCATGTTTTAGTAAGCTACTTGACAAAATAATAGCCAAAAGAATTTGGTGGTTTGTTGCTGCAAACAACCTTATTCACCCCAACCAGCTAGGCTTTAAGCAAGGTAAATCCATTACAGATAGTCTACTCTACGTAGACCATCTGATAACGGAGTCCATCGCAAAAAGACGGCACAGCTCTATCATATCTTTAGATTTTTCTAAAGCCTTTGATAGAGTCGGCGTCCATTCCATATTAAACAAATTAAGCTGATGGAAAGTTGGACCGAAAATTTACAACTTTATAAAAAATTACATGGCCAACAAAAAAATAAAAACAAGAATAGGGACTATACATGTGACACATACACACTGCATAACGGAATACCACAAGGATCACCCATATCAGTAATTATATTTCTAAAAGCCTACAATAATCTTCCAAACATCATATCCCTAAAAAAATACATAAAATTTAGCGCATTTGCAGACGATTTCCAAATAATAATAAACCTCAGGAAATGTAAAAACTGCACAACAAACTTAAACACCCTTGTTGCGAAAGATAATTTAATTTGAATTTGAAACTAACAGTCAGTGTGGCTAAAGATAATTTAGTTTGATTTTGAAACTAACCGTCATGTCGACGCGTTAGTAAATTTGGTATTATTTAAGTTTAACCATGTTGGCAGTTCTGCCAGTTAATGCGTAGTTGCTAAACTGACGCCATGAAAGAAAGATGTGTTTGTATTAAAAGTTTAAGTTTATCGTTGCCGAGTAAATGAATTAAAATTACAACAAAACTTGGAGTGCTTTGTTTGTCCATGCTGACATTGGACGACCCGTCTTAGCGGATTGCCCGGAGTCAGCGAAATTGGTTGATCGAGCCAGATTATTAATATACTGTTACCTCTGGACAGGTAACTACCCCAACATAATGGTCGATCGAGCCGGATTATTAATATACTGTTACCTCTGGACAGGTAACTACCCTAACATAATGGTCGATCGAGCCAGATTATTAATATACTGTTACCTCTGGACAGGTAACTACCCCAACATAATGGTCCTTCGCAGCCTACAGAACGGCACTTGGATTGCGTAAATTTGTCGCTCGATTTCATCAGACAAATTCCTGGAAGTTGTGTATGTATTGCCGAGCTCGATCTTGGACATACACACATACATGAATTCACATTCATACATGCACGCATTGACGACGACTTGTGTGTGTGTATTGCATGTATAACGGTGAAATTGAAACCAACACGCAATAGAAAACTTGACGACGTCCATGATGCAACTATAAAAGGTGAGGCCAAGCCAGTGTGATGCGTACTTTTGCAAAAGCTGCGAGAGAGATTGGGAGAGAGAGTGGGAGAGCGAGTAGCAGAGCGAGAGTGAGTGGCGCACATGGACGCACTTTATATATGCGGGTGTGTCTGTGTGTGTGAACAACTAAAGCGATCGCTCAATCAATTGTCAGAAGAAAAATACATTTTAGGAAACAATCCAATACTAGTTTAAATATTAATTAAAGCCATTTAAACATTAGTAATGTTAATAAAAAATAATAATTTGTATTTATCAGCTTCGTACTAACATTGGGATATGGGCATTTCCGCGGTGCAAAATTATGTACAAAAAGATAGACAAGAAAAATGTTCACACTTTTTGTTGCATCATGATCATGGCCTTGGCCACAACAACACAAAGTGTACACAGCTAAGTATGTATAAGTATGTATCCAAATACATAAACAAAACAAACGAAAAATCGACATCCGCGGACAACCTTACGCTTCAAGATTTCGCACAGCACTGAAGGTACTGGAGGTACTTTGCAGAGAACTCACACTGGCTTGGCCTCACCTTATATAGTTGCATCATGACGACGACTGTGTGTTTTGGCATTCACACAACACATTCAAATATACAAACACAAAAATTGGTATACATTTGGCCGATCACACAAGAAGCTTGGATGTGTACAACATCACTTGTGGGAACGAGTGAAAACCTTTGGAATAGTGTGACTGTACGACGATCGAAGACAGCGATTATGGCAGGAACACGATCCAGCAAAAAGAAGGGACAGCAATCAGCTGAAAAGACGACTCAACAACCCAAAAAATCTGGAAAAGCTGTACAACAGCAACAAATTTTAGACACACCTCGACCAGGTATAAACATGTCTAAGCAGGAATCAGGTTCACAGTTGGATATGACGGCAGTAGCTGTGGTACCAAACGTAAACTTCCAACTTCCTGCATCAACGCCCCTAGGTGGCAATAAAAGGGCTGAAGACAATCAGTCCGAAGGAACGCAACATTCCCGTACCTCATCCAAGGTACAAAAGCTGAAGTTGCAAATGGAGTTTTTAAAAAGGCAAGAAGAACTTCAGAAGCAGCGCGCTCAAATCGAGTTTCTGGAGAAACAACTAGAGCTGGAACGACAAATACAAATGGCACCCCTGGAGTCCAGCAGCCTTGGACAAGAAGAAGCGGAGCTCATCGACAATGGCGATCAACAAGCAAGTAAGCGGACCCACGACTGGATTGAGTCGACACAGCGTAAGCTAGAGTTCTCAAACGAAATCAAGTCAAATACAATTGATAATTTTATGGCTAAACAAACGATTAGACAGGATCTACCAACGTTTTCAGGCGACCCATTAGAATGGCATATTTTTATTGCTGAATTCGAAAATAGTACTGAAGTTTGTAACTTTAGTAATTACGAAAACGTGAACCGATTGCGAAAGGCACTAACAGGTCATGCCAAAGAATGTGTACAGGCGCTCCTCTTATTGCCAGAAAATGTTGAAACAATAATTGAGATTCTAAGAAAACGTTTTAGAGATTCTAAGCATATCATAAGACAGTTGATAGAAAAAATTAAGATTTTTCCTTCCATTAAAGACGATAAATATGAACGACTTATCACATTTTATGATATGCTTACAAATCTAATTCATACATTACTAACCTTTGAGGATGTTGATCAAATTCGTAATCCACTGTTATTTGACGAACTGTTAGAAAAAATTCCGGTTTCACAACGAATTGTCTTCATGAAACATATACAGAGAACCAAATCAGAACAGCCTAAGATTATAATTTTCCATGAATGGTTAGGTGAAACTATTGAAGCAGCGACGATGCTGGGATTTGGCCAAAATAAGTCAAAAGACACCACATTGACAGTTTCAAATCAGTCAAATTTTCCACATAAAGACAAGACTAAGGCCTTCTGCAATTATTGTAAAACGACAGATCATTATGTGACAAATTGTGCCAAATTTAAAGACTTAAATATAGACAAACGTTGGGAACTTGTCTCTCAAAACAATTTATGCATCTCGTGTCTTTGTAAGAATCATGTAATGAGAGATTGCAATCGCAAAAAGACATGCAAAATTAATAATTGCCATTTTACTCACAACAATTTGTTGCACAAAGATAAAATTGACAGGCAAATAATCAATCCAGACACTAATATTCAGTCAGGTTCAAAATCGGAAACCAACTGTCATGTAAATTTAAACCAAAACAAAGTTTTGCTAAAAGTCATACCAGTTTGTCTTAAAGGTCCAAATAAGACAATTAACACATTTGCCCTTCTTGACGAAGCGTCGACATATTCGTTAATCGACGAACATATTGCTAATGACTTAGGTTTAGACGGTCCGACTAGACCGTTGAAGATGCAATGGACTAATAACGAAGTCTATGAGCAACATGATTCAAAAATAGTAAGCGTCCGAATCAAAGGAAACAATCAGTCTAAAACATTCACATTAAGAAAAGTGAAAACGGTCGCCAACCTAAATTTGCCTTTACAAACACTGATAATTGATGACATGACTGGCAATTTTAAATTCTTAAAAGACTTCACCGAATGTTCATATAAAAACGCTCATCCTAAAATTCTGATCGGGCAGGATAATTGGTCCCTAATTGTTTCGCGCAAAATAAAATATGAACGCTTCAATGGTCCAGTCGCCAGCAAAACTTCTCTTGGTTGGGTTGTTCATGTAATTGTTGAACCTAACGCAAACACCACTGAAACAAAATTTACATTCCACATAAACAATAAACTTGAGAAAGACATCGACGATTTAAACGTTTTGCACAACTTAGTAAAGTCGTACTGGTCAATTGAAAATGAGTTGACTATTCCACAGGACAGCCCAATATCACGCGACGACAAAAGATGTTTGGACATTGTGGAAAATACTCTTAAACGTGTAAAAAATGGGTTTCAATGCGGTCTATTTTGGAAAAGTGAGGACATTCGACTACCAGAAAGTTACAGTAACGCGAATTCTAGACTTGTACTGTGTGAGAAAAAAATGGACAAAAACCCGGAGTATGGACAAAAATATGAGGAAATAATGCAGTCACACATTTCCAAGGGGTATCTTAAGAAGCTTAATTCAGCAGAAGTTGAAATTCAATCACCATTGACTTATTACCTTCCACACTTTGGTGTACTTAATAGCAATAAGCCAGACAAGCGTAGAATTGTGTTTGACGCTGCATCCAAAAGTCACGGATATTGCCCAAATGATTTTCTTTTGCCAGGACCTGATCTTTTTAATCAACTATCTTCGGTGCTTATGAATTTCCGAGAACATCAAATAGTTTTTGTCGGGGATATAAAAGAAATGTTTTTGCAGATCAAAATTCAAGAGTCTGACATACATGCTCAAAGAATTTTGTGGAGAGGCTCCAGAAGACAGGGCACTCCTGATGTTTACGAAATACAAGTACTATTTTTTGGAGCAAAGTGTAGTCCGAGCATTGCTCAACAGGTACGAAACCGAAATGCCTTAGACTTTCAATCCCAATATCCAAAAGCCTGCCAAGACATTGCATTAAAGCATTATATGGATGACTATTTAGGCGGAGCGAATGACGTCGAGAATGCTGTTGAACTAATCAAAGACGTTACATATGTTCATAAGCAAGGCGGCTTTGAAATGTGTAATTGGATTTCTAATTCGCCAGAAGTTATGGCACAGATAAGTGTACAACTCCGACTAACAACAAGAAGAAAAATTTAACTGAAGAACGCGTTTTAGGATTGATTTCGGACTACGAAAAAGACTTTCTGACCTACAATTTGAGATTTACCAAATCTCATTGCGAACTTCTTAGCTTGTCAAGACGAACAACAAAGCGCGAAGTTCTTAAGATAACAATGTCGATTTTTGACCCATTGGGCTTTCTGTCCAATTTGCTCATATCAAACAAAATCCTTCTTCAAGCCATTTGGGACAGTGGCATCGACTGGGATGACTTGATTACCGACGATCATTTTGAAATTTGGAAGAGTTTATGTAACGACCCTGCCGATAAATGAGAGTGACATTCAACTGCATATTTTTTGTGACGCCTCAAAATACGCCTACGCGGCTTGCGCATATCTACGTTTCGAATTTGATGGCAAAGTGGAGTGCATTTTAATAACTGCTAAGTCACGTGTAGCACCTCTTAAACCCATATCTATCCCACGGTTAGAGTTGCAAGGTACTTTATTGGGAGCAAGACTTAGTGTTGAAAATAACGCATTTGAAGTCATTTATAACAAAGTAACAAGCTGGTCACACTCAAGAATGTAAAAGCGTCGGCCATTACTAGTCTGTATAAGTAGGCAAAAAGCAATCGTGAAGAGCAAACGGCAATGTATGCTTATCGCCAAAAGACCAACAACAAAAAGGCCACGGTGCAAAAGGAAAACAGAAAATGTTACTCGTGTAATAAAGTTGGGCATCTGGCTAGAAATTGCAAGGCAAGTGTGAAGAACAACACAAAGAGCGAGAAAAGTGAATCAGACGAAAGCAAGAGAAAGAAAGAATCTTTGAACATAAGCGAACAAGCGAATTACGCCGATAAGCAAGGCGGTTGGTGGTGTATCGATAGTGGCTGCACATCACACATGAGCTCGAATGAAAAAGTATTCGATAAAATGACAACTATCGATAAAACACTACATTTGGCGGACAACAACACTGCAAAAGTGGAGGGAATTGGCGAGATAAACATTACGGTAAAAGCCAAAGGAAAAGAGCCAGAGAACGAAATTACGCTAAAAGAAGTTTTATATGTGTCTGATCTACGCCAAAATTTACTGTCGGTATCCAAAATTACTGACAAAGGTTACGAAGTGCGGTTTCGCAAGAATGATGCTGTCGTTATAAAAAACAATAACAAAGTGTGGCTCCGTGCAAAGCGTTATGGAAATTTGTATTATTTGGATACGGAGCAGCAGCAAGTAAACCAGATCAGAAATGAAAATCAACACGAGATTGATACTTGGCATTACAGAATGGGACATGTAAACAAAAGCGATCTAATGAGCATGGCCAAGTCTGGAAAGGTACACGGATTAAAAATAAACGAAGGCGCAAAGCTGTCACAGTGCGAGGTGTGCATCAGTGAAAAACAAACGGCGAACAGCTATAAAAGCGCAACTGAGAAGAGAACGAGAGATCTGCTGGAAATTGTTCACAGCGACGTTTGCGGACCCATGCGCACTGAGTCAACTGGTGGCCGCAAATATTTTGTCACATTTATTGACGATTTCAGCCGCTACTGTGAGATCTATTTTCTTAAGCAAAAATCTGGTGTATTCGAGGCTTTTAAGAAGTACAAAGCCGCAGCGGAAAAATTCACCGGCAAAAATATAAAAGCGTTGCAGACGGACAACGGAACGGAGTTTTGCAACAAAGATATGGATGCGTTTCTAGGGAAGCATGGGATAAGGCGACGGCTGACAGCGCCGTATACTCCGCAGCAGAACGGGATTGCGGAAAGGCACAATCGCACCCTCATCGAGATGGCCAGATGCATGATGAGACAATCAGGTGCCCCACCATCAATGTGGGCTGAGGCAGTAAATACGGCATGTTTCATCCGAAACAGATGTGCCACAAAAGCATTGGTCAGGCGATATCCCATACACACAGTGGACATCAAAAATACCAACGGTAACATACATGCGTATTTTTGGTACAAAAGCGTACGCACTCACAAAATCCAAAAATAAGGACAAGTTTGAGTCCAGGTCTGAGGAATGCGTACTGGTTGGTTATGATTCGGCATCAAAAGCATATCGTTTGTATTCGCCGAAGAGGCGCAATGTCATAGTAAGCAGCGAAGTAAAATTTGTGAATATTCCAGGTTTCAGAAGCGAGTATTCAGACTTTTACGATGATGAACATGAAGATGGTGTCGAGATCAGTTCGAGCAAACATGAGCAGCAGCCGCTGCAACACGACAGTTCATCAAGTGAGGAGGTGGCTGAAGATATGCAGGCCCCACAGCAAAAACGAGGCCGAGGTCGCCCCAAATTAATAAGGACTGGTCAACCTGGCAGACCACGAAAGGTATATCAGTCAGCTGCTGAAAAGGTGATCGAAGACTGCATGGAGGATGTGAGTGATGAATCATCAGCAGAAGATACATTCGAGGAATGTGAAATGGCATTTGCTGCCATATCAGACGATCCAACAACATTGAAGGAAGCGAAGAGCTCCAGAGGCGCAGACGAGTGGACCAAGGCAGTAGAAGACGAGTTTATGGCGCATATCATCAACAGCACTTGGGAAGTTGTTGAAAAGCCGAGCGATCGAAAAGTAATCGGCAACAAGATGGTCTTTCGGACGAAGGACGACGGCAGCAGCCAGCTACCGGCAAAAAGAAAGTTCGTCTGGTGGCTAAAGGCTGTGCGCAGCGACCTGGAGAGGATTTTCACGAAACCTATTCTCCAGTGGTACGATCAACGTCAGTAAGGTTACTCACAGCCCTAGCAGCAGAATCAGATATGCAGATTCATCAGATGGATGTCGTCACTGCCTACTTAAACGGCGAGTTAGAGGAACAGGTATATATGGATGTTCCGGAAGGTTTTTCTGAATTCTTGCAGAGACTGGAATCAGGCGCATTGATCGGCACGAGTCAGAAACCAGGTGAACCGCAACATATTGCAGCAGCGAAGCAATGGCGCAAGGATCAAAATAGGATGAAGAATCCTACCTGTTTGATAAAGAAGGCACTTTATGGATTGCGTCAATCAGGCTTGCGGTGGTATTTCAAACTCACCGAGAAACTTCAGGAGGTCGGATTGGAGCCAACAAAGCAAGATCCATGTTTCTTCGTAAAGCGGCAAGAGGACAAAATTCTCTTGGTCACAATCTACGTAGACGACTTATTGTTGGCATCGAATCATCCGAAATGGCTAAGGCAAACCAAGGCACATCTTAGCAAGGCGTTTAAGATGAAGGACATCGGTCTGTGAAAAGCTGTCTGGGAATCGAATTCGAGCAAGACTTGTCAAAGCGGCAGGTCAACATGTCACAAGGCAGCGTAGACGACTTAGATTTGGCATGGACGACTGCAAGCCAGCTGCAACACCTATAGAGGCAAAGTGCACTCTAAGGCGTCCAGAAGATGTGGACAAGGATGATATGGGCAGGTATCCATACCAGAACTTAATCGGTGCTTTAATGTTTATTGCAGTTACCACTCGACCAGACATCGCATATGCTGTAAACTTCTTAAGTCAATTCAACTCTGGTTACAGCATCGAGCATTGGAAGGCAGCAAAACGCGTATTGAGGTATCTAAGCGGTACTCAAAATTTTGGTCTTCAGTTCAGGCACACAGGCGAAGAGCTTTATGGTGTGGTCGATGCAGACTGGGGATCAAATCTGACGGATCGGCGATCCTATTCAGGACAGGCCTTTATCCTGGCAGGCGCAGCCATAAGCTGGGAGGCACGCAAACAGCGTACGGTGGCTCTATCAAGCACAGAGTCCGAATACCTGGCCATGTCAGAAGCAGTAAAGGAGGCGTTATATTTGAAGACGTTTCTTAACAGTATCAGTCAAAACTGCGAGCAGGTGCAGTTGTTCAACGATAACCAGAGCGCACAGAAACTGATCAAGGGATTCGGTTTCCATCCACGCACTAAACATATAGATGTGCGTCATCAGTTCATCCAACAAAAATATCGGGATGGCGACATAGCAGTGGATTACATGCAAACAGAGAAGATGCCAGCGGATGTATTAACAAAAGGGCTTAGCAGTGCTAAACATAATGAATGTATATCTGCTCTAGGCATCAAATGTATTTAACAATTTTATTGTATTGTTACTTTGAGGGGGCGTGTTGAAAATAACGCATTTGAAGTCATTTATAACAAAGTAACAAGCTGGTCACACTCAAGAATGTAAAAGCGTCGGCCATTACTAGTCTGTATAAGTAGTCGTCAGTCAGTAGACATAGCGAGACACAATTGAATAAAACACATTGTACTATTTCCCGAATGTCGTGGCTATCATTTGACTTTATTTTCCCGCTGCAAGAATCCTGATACCTCTCACACTTAGCAAAATGATTAAGGAGACTTTGAATATACAAATAAAAAAGACATTCTTGTGGACAGACTCAGAAATCGTTTTGTATTGGCTTAAGTCAAGCAGCAAACGATTTAAAACCTTCGTTGCTCAACGTTTGGGAGAAATTCAAGAATTGACTAATATGTGCGACTGGAGACATGTACCTTCTAAATTAAATCCAGCAGACGAAGCGACTAAGACATCAAAAGTTGACTTTTCTTCAAACGACTTCTGGCAAACAGGCCCACCATTTTTGCAAAACGACAGTAATCAATGGCCGGTCGGAAGAATATCTCTAAAAGGACAAGATCATGATCAAATTGACAAAGAGTATGTGAATGTGTCTACCGTGCCAAAAAATGAAATTGTCTTACCGGACATTTCCAGATTCTCGAATTGGATGAGATTCCTGAGAACAACAGCTTGGATACTTAGATTTGTATCGAATTTAAAAACAAAACAGGAACTTCTTATGAAAAACGAATTGACAGCGAATGAATTGAGGTCGGCAGAAATGCTAATATTCAAAAAAATCCAATTTGACTGCTACCAGACTGAGATCGACAAATTGGAAAAAGGCGAAACAGTGTTAAGTTCAAGCGATTTAAAGACTTTGCCGTTGATATTATCAAATAACGGCGTACTGAGACTTAAAGGTAGATTGGACAATTTAAATGACAATGAGTATAACTTCGATGCGAAAAATCCGATCATCCTAAGCAAAGACCACCCGATTACAAACTTGTTAGTTCATTACTACCATGTACAAAATTGTCATATTGGAACAGAAACTGTAATATCGAACCTTCGACACATGTTTTGGATTACAAAATGTCGTAATACCGTCAAAAAGATCATACGAAATTGTCAATTCTGTAAGAACAAAAGGTCTATTCCTCATGCACCAATAATGGGTCAACTTCCACCCTGTCGATTGGAGCCAACCGAAAGATCATTTTTAAAAGTGGGAATTGATTATTTTGGTCCGATTGAAATCGCAGTGAACAGAAGTCATGTTAAACGATATGGTGCGATTTTCACATGTATGGCATCTCGTGCAGTACATCTTGAAATAGCCGAAGACTTATCGTGCAATTCGTTTATGCATGTATTTCGCCAATTTGGCTGCCGAAGAGGTTTTCCAATTGAATTATACTCCGATAACGGAACTAATTTTAAAAGGGCAAACAAAGACATAAGAGACATCATAAATGACTGGCCCAAAGACGAACTTACCCAGTTTTTAACGACAAAACAGTGTTCTTGGTTTTTTAACCCACCCTTATCTCCGCACTTGGGAGGAGCCTGGGAAAGGCTTATACAGTCAGTTAAAAAATATTTATGTGTATTACTAAAAGAAAGGTTTCCTAAGGAGTACACTCTAAGAACTTTGTTTTGTGAAATTGAATTCATGATAAATAACCGA
>JAWNNM010001127.1:0-35419 GCA_035044965.1 Lordiphosa andalusiaca | reverse complement strand
ATATCATCTTATTACGTTATTTTTCAAAAGGAGGGAGATGTGATATGCACACATATAGAGTATCCACTGTACCCAGTACATTTTAACTTACACACATTGTTACACTTTGTTGCAATGTTTATGTATATTCAAGTCCCACGCTCAAAGCCAAAGTAATATGATCCTCCAAACTTCATAAGTGATGCGTCGGCATATTTAGCATAAGCTGGCGGCGCAGTTAACATGAGCCAATCTATGTGCACATAACACTCTCTCCCGCACAGCGCCGCTCTGAGCGTTGTGTAAATAATAAACACATAATGTAGTCGCTCCGCTGCCAGCGTTTCTGACAGCGTAGCTGCGCGACTTTAGCTTAAGCATAACGTAACATAATTCTAAGCATTCATTCTGAAATCTGTACGAAGAATTGAAACATCGAAGACCGAGTGCACTCTGTGCCTCGTGTAATAAACTTATCAAATTGAATACAAAACCTGACTAATTTTATTAAATGGGATTGACATGGAATGGATAAACTTACAATACATCCAAAAGGTTCCATAATTCATGAATTTCGGCGCCTGTTTCCCATGAGCATGCTGGAATATATGGACATGGAAGCACTCCAGACTCTCGCCAACATGAAATATTCTAAGTCCATCTTCGACATAATTTCCAATTGATTATCCATTATCAATTTGTATATTTCACTGCAAGTCAGTTTGTAAATTGTAAACAAAGAATATATGTTCTGAAAATGCAAGTGCAGAAGCAACACAATGAGGACAGCAAACTACATTTTCAGTGATGACGACAACTTTTTTAAAACTGTGCTTTAGTGAGGAAGGCATATTAGATGGCATTGTACTGCTGGTTTCAAAAATTAAGAAGCTGAAGTATAGCCAAGCTTCATGAGTTTCAGCAAACCTTTCTTTTGATTTTCTCACAGAACCCAATTTAGTCAAATACTGAGACTTTAATTTATGGAGCCTTAGCTTAGTTGATTTAAGACAATCTTTGTCAATTTCAGAAATTCCTGCCTGTAAGACCACAGAAATTGCTATTATATCAACATTGCCGTTATTCTCAGTGAATAATTTTACAATCAGCCATGCTCCCATTTTCGCTTTCGCAAAAACTTTGCGATTTGATCACCAAATCGTAAAAGTTGGTGCTCCGACATTAGGAAATCGCAAAGTTTTACCATTTTTAAACCGGCGACATCTGAGTCCGTGAAATGAAATGTAAATGCAAAGTATAGGTTGATGCACAAACAGACAGCCCACGGAACTATTTTTATTCAGTTCTCTAAGCTTTTTAGATTTGTCTTACGGACCCACTCAATTCGCACTAAGGCAATATTTTAATGAATTATTTAATAGAGACACACAAAATTAAGCGAGATGGACAACTGCTCACAAAAACAAGAATTTGCGATTTGGCCATGGTATATATCGATATATGACTATCGATAGCATGAGTAGTGGCGCTCATCAGCTGTTTTTGTTATGTGAAATGACACAAAACAAGTTGGGAATGGAACATTATCGATGAATTAAACTGGCGAATTTCGGAGCGCTCTAAATTGAAATCGTACGAATTTGCTGAAATCGTAATTCGCAAAAATACGTGAAAGCCGGAGCATGGCTGAATATCTTTTTTTTAAGTCTGTCATATTAATTGTCCGCTTGCATGTGCTCGCCTCGACGTTCGAAAGCCAATTGAAAAGAACACGCTAATGACACAGCCACATTAGAATCGATAGCTCACACTATCGATATATTTTGACATCGGCTAATGCAACCATGTATAAACATTTTATATCGGCATCCATTTTGACCGCGTGTTTAGCGTCACAAATGTTTATATAAAATGCAACCAATCTAAGAGCACAACACAGCCACGTCAAAATAATACAGATTGGTGTCTTGACACAAAATTATTGACTGATAAGCCATTTCTGTAAGTTATGTTAGTCAGCCGAAATGTATGCATTTTTCAACATTTGGTTTCGCCCATGAACTAAATGCTCAGAGCTATGTAGCCTACTTTTAGAACACAGCATTTAGATACTAAAATATAATCAAAATAGTTTTTTAATTAATTTAAAAAACTTTTTTTTTTTGCTGTTTTAAGCAATGAATACAAAGATCACGGTAAATAAAGGAAAAAAAGGTGAAAGTAGAGAGTTTTACTAAAAATTCTTGACGTGGTGAGCAGTCAAAGTCTCTACCAATTTAGGTTAATAACTCATAAACGACTTATCAGATCTTGACATTTTTTGAAAAACAATGTATACTTATGTATACCTCTCTGCAAAAATTGCCTTAAATTTAATTACTGGTTTTTTTTTATTTAAAATTAAAAAACCAAAATGTTGAAAAATTTTCCAACTTTGAATTGGATATATTATCTATATTTTTTCCATTTTTTTAAATTATTTACGGTAAATTCAATCTATTTAAAACATTTTGTAAAAAATTTCAGCTTCCTAGATAGCCTGGTGTAGAAATTACAGAGTTACAGATGCTGAAGTCGTTGTGGATAAACTCATTGCGAATGTACCATGGCGCTCTAGTGCAATGCAATGCGAAAAATGAACCGGTGAACAGATTTACAAATACAAAGGACCGTGTAGTGCACTCAAGGGGCAAAAAATGATTGATTTATGCGTCTCTTTTAACTTGGCCGTTCTTAATGGCAGAACCCAAGGAGATGCAGAAGGATGATACACTTTTACACGCGGAGAGTCAAATACCGTAATTGACTATTGCCTAATCCAAGACAGTTGACACAATTACGTAGAAGACATCGAGATCAAGGAACAGATATTATCGGACCACATGCCTCAAGCAGTTGACAAAACTGATACCATAATTAAAATGGAAGGAAAAGTTCTCGGATAAATACAAAGAAAACTTGGAACGTGGAATGGATCATCTAGAGGCAGCCCAAGAACATGACCCAATATTCGAACTCACGAACTCCATACAGAAGCTGCAGATTTTATGCAAAAATAAAATGGCAAGTGCTATAATGAAGTGTGGTACGACGGCCAATGTGATCAAGCTAGAAAGGCGTCAAAGAATATGCTGAACAGAGCCAGGCGTGCAAGTAATCTCGCAGAGCAGAGAGAGTACTTTTTAGAATAGATAGATATTGGGCCTAGCTTGATGTATACTAAACCATGAGGCTCCAACTTAAAAATTGTGGTTTTTTAGGTCTAGGATGGCTAGAGGAGGTCTTGGTTTTTTGGGGATAAAAGGGGGACGGGGTGGAATTTTCCAAATCTGAAACCAACTTGATCTGCGTATACCATAAGTCTACCTTCATGATTTGTGGCTCTATCTCTTATAGTCTCTGAGATCGACGCGTTCATAAAGACAGACACGCGGACAGACGGACGGACGGACCATTTTCAATAGGAACAGGGTATAAAAACAGGAAGTATTTTTGGTCAGCCGTTAGAAGAATAAATGGAACGTCGACACGATCACCAATTAAAGTATCCCGTGATGAGCTAGCTAGCTATTTTCAATCCTTGTTGAATGCAGAAGGAACGGAGCTGTTGTTTTGCTAAGAAACGAAACAGGGCATATACAAGACAACAACTATGTTGGCGCTTATAAGGTAGAAAAGATAAAAGATCGAGATTACGTTACAATAAGGTCAGGAAAGAAAAAACAAATACTACAGAAAGACAATAAAAATATGTGTTTGGGCTTTGATTATTGAATAATATTATTTTCTTTTTTTTGTAGTTTCTAATGTTAGCACCATAGGTGTAAGTAAATTGAGTTTGCCTAAGCTCTCTCTATCATCTCTTCACTTATTTCAATCGCAGTGATTTAGAGAAACAGTTCATATTAACCAAATCAAAAATAATCAAGTGTTTGAATGAAAAGAAATCGCAGACAATTGATGAGTCAAGTCTATTTCATGCCACTTCAAACAGTTTTGCTAATCATAATCGGCAACCTGTATTAAAGCTTCCTAGATTCGATGGAAAATATGGCGACTATAAAAGATTTATAGCAGCGTTCACAAATTTAGTGCATGATGGTCCGTCCATCTCAGTAATTGACAAATTTAAATATTTATTGAGTTGCCTCTCAGGTACTGCATTAAAGGTAATTGAGCCCTTTCAAGTTACATAAGAAAATTATCCGAAGGCGCTCCGACATTTTACCCAACATCACTTCGTACAATTATTGATACAGTGTCAGCTCTTCGGGAATCATTGTTCTCGCTAGGCACAGAAGGAGAAATATTGAGTGCAGTCATCATACATCATGTTTTATCTAATGTAGATAAAGAAAGTAAGCTGGCCTATGACTCTAAGCAGGATTATGGAAGTTACCGTAATGGGACCAATGCTGCGCTATTTTAAGCAGACATTGTCAATTTTTGGAGTGTAGTACAAGGCACAAACCGCCAGAAAAGTCAAATGAAAATACATCAAGTAGCAACTCTCGAAAGACTTCAGGTACATTTGTCAATGCTCAGGCTACCAACAATTGCATACGTTGTCAGAGCAGCGACCACAATCTTGGATAATGCTCATGATTTCTGAACATCCCAGTTGTAAAGCGCGCCTCCCTTTGTCTAAACTGCTTACGAAATGGACACATCTCTGCCAAATGTGGAAGCAACGCTAGATGCAGGGTATGCCAAGGCTTGCATCACAGTACTCTACACAGATTTTCGCCAAACTCAGAGCCGACTTTCGTGCAACAAGGATCTCCCCAAGCAAGTTCATCACCAGCCACTGCCACTTCGTTAGTTTGTAGATCATTTCTTCGAACGATACTTCCTACTGCCATAGTTCTTATAATGGATAAATACGATAAATACCAACCAGCTCGTGCGTTGCTAGACTCATGCTCGGAAATAGATTTTATCAAAGGAACTTGCCAAAAGGTTGCAACTCAAGTTTGAACGCACTCAACAAGAAGTATCGGGAATCGCAGATGTTCGAACTTCACAAAAATTCTCGGTATCAAGGGCACTTAAATCTCGCTCATCTGATTTCCACTGGTCTTCTCAGCTAGCAGTCACTGCATTGTACAGTAGCAGTATTCATTCCCATCCATTGAAAGACGATACTGGAATCTGTCCAAAACATAATTTTTGTTTCAAAGGCTGCGAACAAATGCTTGATTTTATGCCATATTTTACACAAAAGAACTGCCGCACACAATTCCAATCGAGGAAGCGATACAGCCTTTAAGGGTGCAACCTTTGACTTGGCCATTAATAATGTGGTATTATGCCTTCCATCTGTGAGCTTGTTTGTGCGAAGATACAAACAACATCCATAAGCGCGTTGTGAGGCATCCGCGAACCCGTGGATTTCAAATGGTTCCTCCTTAGACAGGTTGACATAACGTGGTACTTCAATATCTTTGAGCTGCGATGAATCCGATTCAATTTCTCTCCAAATATAACATAATTTTGGTGTGAGAGGTCATCCCATCCTAAGCGTTTGATGCACAATTCTTGCTGTAGTATTTTGCATTTGATGATAATGGGGCTCAAGATTCCTAATGGGTCGTAGATCCGAGCAACTACTGATTCTATTGCCCGTCTAGTGAGAAACTGAAGAGTTGGCTACTCATATCGAAAACAAAATGTATCCATATATGGCTTCCACGATATTCCCAATGCTTTTGTGATTTCCTGGTCATCGACCTTGATGTGCACTTTTTCTCTTCCTTCTCGCCATCGTTCATGATTCGAATTCCATTTTGCCAGTTGTAATTCTGCTCGCGCCATTAGTGATTTGATATCGTCGGCTATCGAGTCCAGCTCTGCCACCATATCTGCTCCTGTCAGCACATCGTCCACATACATATTCTCACGCACGACCCTTGGAAACTCCGATTCATGAGTATCTGCTATATATTGAAGACTTCTGCTCGAAGAACGTAACATGGTTGTGTTGAAAAGTAGTGTATGTGGGCAGAACAGTAGTGAAGCAATTCAAGATGGTTTGCTTATGAGAATCTCGTCTTATAGCAAAATTCTGAGAATCATGTCATATGTGCTTAGATTTTGTAACCATATTAGTGCAGATAAATAGCTCACTATCAGCAAGGTCAACCCTGTATCAGCCATTGAGATACAGGAATAGTTTCTTCGCCTCGTTATGATCATACAGCGCGAAGAATACAGCAAGGAAATAATCGCTCTGAAAGTAAATAAGTCATTAAGTCCTGAAATGCAAAAACTAACCCCCTTTTTATGTCGTACATAGACTCACACTGGAAAATTCGACCTCTTACGAGTAGGTGGACGACTCTCTCAGGCTCCCATAGAGTTTGATGCGAAGTTCCCTGCAATTTTGCCGAAAAGCCATCGGCGAACCTGGCTCCTTATCGAACACTTGCACAGGAAACACATGCATGCCGGAGCAAGGCTCTAATTGGATCCCCAAGTATGGATCGTCAATGGTCAAAATTTGGTGAGGAAGATCGTGAGATGATGTGTTCATTGTTTCTACTACAAGCCTAGGCTTCTGCAACAAGTTGTGGGTCCACTTCCTGCTGATCATCTTCTGGATCGACGTCCATTCTTTGTAAGCGGCGCAGATCTATGTGGACCATTTTATACAACCTGTTGCGAAAGATAATTTAATTTGAATTTGAAACTAACAGTCAGTGTGGCTAAAGATAATTTAGTTTCATTTTGAAACTAACCGTCATGTCGACGCGTTAGTAAATTTGGTACTATTTAAGTTTAACCATGCTGGCAGATCTGCCAGCTAATGCGTAGTTGCTGAACTGACGCCATGAAAGAAAGATGTGTTTGTATTAAAAGTTTAAATTTATCGTTGCCGAGTAAATAAATTGAAAATACAACAAAACTTGGAGTGCTTTGTTTGTCCATGCTGACATTGGACGACCCGTCTTAGTGGATTGCCCGGAGTCAGCGAAATTGGTCGATCGAGCCAGATTATTATTATACTGTTACCTCTGGACAGGTAACTACCTTAACATAATGGTCCTTCGCAGCCTACAGAACGGCACTTGGATTGCGTAAATTTGTCGCTCGATTTCATCAGACAAATTCCTGGAAGTTGTGTATGTATTGCCGAGCTCGATCTTGGACATACACACATACATGAATTCACATTCATACATGCACGCATTGACGACGACTTGTGTGTGTGTATTGCATGTATAACGGTGAAATTGAAACCAACACGCAATAGAAAACTTCACGACGACTGTGTGATTTGCCATTCACACAACACATTCAAATATACAAACACATAAATTGGTATACATTTGGCCGAGCACACAAGAAGCTTGGATGTGTACAACAAATTTCGACGACATCACTTGTGGGAACGAGTGAAAACCTTTGGAATAGTGTGACTGTACGACGATCGAAGACAGCGATTATGGCAGGAACACGTTCCAGCAAAAAGAAGGGACAGCAATCAGCTGAAAAGACGACTCAACAACCCAAAAAATCTGGAAAAGCTGTACAACAGCAACAAATTTTAGACACACCTCGACCAGGTATAAACATGTCTAAGCAGGAATCAGGTTCACAGTTGGATATGACGGCAGTAGCTGTGGTACCAAACGTAAACTTCCAACTTCCTGCATCAACGCCCCTAGGTGGCAACAAAAGGGCTGAAGACAATCAGTCCGAAGGAACGCAACATTCCCGTACCTCATCAAAGGTACAAAAGCTGAAGTTGCAAATGGAGTTTTTAAAATGGCAAGAAGAACTTCAGAATCAGCGCACTCAAATCGAGTTTCTGGAGAAACAATTAGAGCTGGATCGACAAATACAAATGGCACCCCTGGAGTCCAGCAGCCTTGGACAAGAAGAAGCGGAGCTCATCCACAATGGCGATCAACAAGCAAGTAAGCGGACCCACGACTGGGTTGAGTCGACACAGCGTAAGCTAGAGTTCTCAAACGAAATCAAGTCAAATACAATTGATAATTATACTCTGTACCGTAAGTACATAGAGTATTATAAGTTTGTGCAAAAGTATGTAACATCCAGAAGGAAGCATCTCCGACCCCATAAAGTATATATATTCTTGATCAGCATCAACAGCCGAGTCATGTCCGTCATGTCCGTCTGTCCGTCTGCCTGTCCGTATGAACGCACAGATCTCAGAGATGGTAAGAGATAGAGGCTTGACATGTATGGGACATATGCTTCTTATGTCTGCAGGCAGATCAAGTTTATTTTCAATTTTGGCCACGCCCCCTGCCGCCCCCGCAATTTAGAAAAAACGTCATATCTCCCACACTTTTGAAGATAGATGGCTTTTTCCTTCTGGACATATTTAGTTATTACGATAACTTATCGATCCGCCAAAGGAATGGTGAAGATTGGATGAACGCTTTTCGAGTTATGATCAAAAGACTGTCCGCTGCAGCAGCGCAGAAGCAGAGCTGCTTTCAGCTACTACTGCAGCATCAAAATTTATGCTGAGCGTAGAATTTCGTTGGTACAGAGTATGCTATAGTCGGGCTTGACCGACTTTCTTTCTTGTTTTATGGCTAGACACACGATTAGACAGGATCTACCAACGTTTTCAGGCGACCCATTCGAATGGCATATTTTTATTGCTGAATTCGAAAATAGTACTGAAGTTTGTAAGTTTAGTAATTACGAAAATGTGAATCGATTGCGAAAGGCACTAACAGGTCGTGCCAAAGAATATGTACAGGCGCTCCTCTTATTGCCAGAAAATGTAGAAACAATAATTGAGATTCTAAGAAAACGTTTTGGAGATTCTAAGCATATCATAAGACAGTTGATAGAAAAAATTAAGATTTTTCCTTCCATTAAAGACGATAAATATGAACGACTTATCACATTTTATGATATGCTTACAAATCTAATTCATACATTACTAACCTTTGAGGATGTTGATCAAATTCGTAATCCACTGTTATTTGACGAACTGTTAGAAAAAATTCCGGTTTCACAACGAATTGTCTTTATGAAACATATACAGAGAACCAAATCAGAACAGCCTAAGATTATAATTTTCCATGAATGGTTAGGTGAAACTATTGAAGCAGCGACGATGCTGGGATTTGGCCAAAATAAGTCAAAAGACACCACATTGACAGTTTCAAATCAGTCAAATTTTTCACATGAAGACAAGACTAAGGCCTTCTGCAACTATTGTAAAATGACAGATCATTATGTGACAAATTGTGCCAAATTTATAGACTTAAATATAGACAAACGTTGGGAACATGTCTCTCAAAACAATTTATGCATCTCGTGTCGCAATCGCAAAAAGACATGCAAAATGTAATAATTGCCATTTTACTCACAACAATTTGTTGCACAAAGATAAAATTGACAGGCAAATAATCAATCCAGACACTAATATTCAGTCAGGTTCAAAATCGGAAACCAACTGTCATGTAAATTTAAACCAAAACAAAGTTTTGCTAAAAGTCATACCAGTTTCTCTTAAAGGTCCAAATAAGACAATTAACACATTTGCCCTTCTTGACGAAGCGTCGAAAGTTTCGTTAATCGACGAACATATTGCTAATGACTTAGGTTTTGACGGTCCGACTAGACCGTTGAAGATGCAATGGACTAATAACGAAGTCTATGAGCAACATGATTCAAAAATAGTAAGCGTCCGAATCAAAGGAAACAATCAGTCTAAAACATTCACATTAAGAAAAGTGAAAACGGTCGCCAACCTAAATTTGCCTTTACAAACACTGATAATTGATGACATGACTGACAATTTTAAATTCTTAAAAGACTTCACCGAATGTTCATATAAAAACGCTCATCCCAAAATTCTGATCGGGCAGGATAATTGGTCCCTAATTGTTTCGCGCAAAATAAAATATAAACGCAGTCGCCAGCAAAACTTCTCTTGGTTGGGTTGTTCATGGAATTGTTGAACCTAACGCAAACACCACTGAAACAAAATTTACATTCCACATAAACAATAAACTTGAGAAAGACATCGACGATTTAAACGTTTTGCACAACTTAGTAAAGTCGTACTGGTCAATTGAAAATGAGTGGACTATTCCACAGGACAGTCCAATATCACGCGACGACAAAAGATGCTTGGACATTGTGGAAAATACTCTTAAACGTGTACAAAATGGGTTTCAATGCGGTCTATTTTGGAAAAGTGAGCACATTCGACTACCAGAAAGTTACAATAACGCGAATTCTAGACTTGTACTGTGTGAGAAAAAAATGGACAAGAACCCGGAGTATGGACAAAAATATGAGGAAATAATGCAGTCACATATTTCCAAGGGGTATCTTAAGAAGCTTAATTCAGCAGAAGTTGAAATTCAATCACCATTGACTTATTACCTTCCACACTTTGGTGTACTTAATAGCAATAAGCCAGACAAGCTAAGAATTGTGTTTGACGCTGCATCCAAAAGTCACGGATATTGCCTAAATGATTTTCTTTTGCCAGGACCTGATCCTTTTAATCAACTATCTTCGGTGCTTATGAATTTCCGAGAACATCAAATAGTTTTTGTCGGGGATATAAAAGAAATGTTTTTGCAGATCAAAATTCAAGAGTCTGACAGACATGCTCAAAGAATTTTGTTGAGAGGCTCCAGAAGACAGGGCACTCCTGATGTTTACGAAATACAAGTACTATTTTTTGGAGCAAAGTGTAGTCCGAGCATTGCTCAACAGGTACGAAACCGAAATGCCTTACACTTTCAATCCCAATATCCAAAAGCCTGCCAAGACATTGCATTAAAGCATTATATGGATGACTATTTAGGCGGAGCGAATGACGTCGAGAATGCTGTTGAACTAATCAAAGACGTTACATATGTTCATAAGCAAGGCGGCTTTAAAATGTGTAATTGGATTTCTAATTCGCCAGAAGTTATGGCACAGATAAGTGACAGTACAACTCCGACTAACAACAAGAAGAAAAACTTAACTGAAGAACGCGTTTTAGGATTGATTTGGGACTACGAAAAAGACTTTCTGACCTACAATTTGAGATTTACCAAATCTCATTGCGAACTTCTTAGCTTGTCAAGACGACCAACAAAGCGCGAAGTTCTTAAGATAACAATGTCGATTTTTGACCCATTGGGCTTTCTGTTCAATTTGCTCATATCAAACAAAATCCTTCTTCAAGCCATTTGGGACAGTGGCATCGACTGGGATGACTTGATTACCGACGATCATTTTGAAATTTGGAAGAGTTTATGTAACTCTTTGGTCAAAATAAGCGACTTTAAAATACCACGACTGATGACGACCCTGCCGATAAATGAGAGTGACATTCAACTGCATATTTTTTGTGACGCCTCAAAATACGCCTACGCGGCTTGCGCATATCTACGTTTCGAATTTGATGGCAAAGTGGAGTGCATTTTAATAACTGCTAAGTCACGTGTAGCACCTCTTAAGCCCATGTCTATCCCACGGTTAGAGGTTCAAGGTACGTTATTGGGAGCTAGACTTAGCAAAATGATTAAGGAGACTTTGAATATACAAATAAAAAAGACATTCTTGTGGACAGACTCAGAAATCGTTTTGTATTGGCTTAAGTCAAGCAGCAAACGATTTAAAACCTTCGTTGCTCAACGTTTGGGAGAAATTCAAGAATTGACTAATATGTGCGACTGGAGACATGTACCTTCTAAATTAAATCCAGCAGACGAAGCGACTAAGACATCAAAAGTTGACTTTTCTTCAAACGACTTCTGGCAAACAGGCCCACCATTTTTGCAAAACGACAGTAATCAATGGCCGGTCGGAAGAATATCTCTAAAAGGACAAGATCATGATCAAATTGACAAAGAGTATGTGAATGTGTCTACCGTGCCAAAAAATGAAATTGTCTTACCGGACATTTCCAGATTCTCGAATTGGATGAGATTCCTGAGAACAACAGCTTGGATACTTAGATTTGTATCGAATTTAAAAACAAAACAGGAACTTCTTATGAAAAACGAATTGACAGCGAATGAATTGAGGTCGGCAGAAATGCTAATATTCAAAAAAATCCAATTTGACTGCTACCAGACTGAGATCGACAAATTGGAAAAAGGCGAAACAGTGTTAAGTTCAAGCGATTTAAAGACTTTGCCGTTGATATTATCAAATAACGGCGTACTGAGACTTAAAGGTAGATTGGACAATTTAAATGACAATGAGTATAACTTCGATGCGAAAAATCCGATCATCCTAAGCAAAGACCACCCGATTACAAACTTGTTAGTTCATTACTACCATGTACAAAATTGTCATATTGGAACAGAAACTGTAATATCGAACCTTCGACACAAGTTTTGGATTACAAAATGTCGTAATACCGTCAAAAAGATCATACGAAATTGTCAATTCTGTAAGAACAAAAGGTCTATTCCTCATGCACCAATAATGGGTCAACTTCCACCCTGTCGATTGGAGCCAACCGAAAGATCATTTTTAAAAGTGGGAATTGATTATTTTGGTCCGATTGAAATCGCAGTGAACAGAAGTCATGTTAAACGATATGGTGCGATTTTCACATGTATGGCATCTCGTGCAGTACATCTTGAAATAGCCGAAGACTTATCGTGCAATTCGTTTATGCATGTATTTCGCCAATTTGGCTGCCGAAGAGGTTTTCCAATTGAATTATACTCCGATAACGGAACTAATTTTAAAAGGGCAAACAAAGACATAAGAGACATCATAAATGACTGGCCCAAAGACGAACTTACCCAGTTTTTAACGACAAAACAGTGTTCTTGGTTTTTTAACCCACCCTTATCTCCGCACTTGGGAGGAGCCTGGGAAAGGCTTATACAGTCAGTTAAAAAATATTTATGTGTATTACTAAAAGAAAGGTTTCCTAAGGAGTACACTCTAAGAACTTTGTTTTGTGAAATTGAATTCATGATAAATAACCGACCACTATTGTATGTACCCTCAGACTCGTTGGAATCAGAACCACTAACGCCGAATGACATTTTGATTGGTCCAAATTATCGAGATTCTTTTTATCCAAATACAACTGACATGGATTTGAAATTGTTGAATATGTGGAAAGCTTCTCAAAGACTTGCAGACATATTTTGGCTAAAATGGAAAAAAGAATATAGACAATATCTTTTGTATAGTCGAAAATGGACCAAAGACAATAAAGTTATAAAAGAAGGGGATATTGTTGTGATAATGGACTCTGAATTGCCTAGAAATATTTGGCCCAAAGGCTTGGTTGTGAAAGCGTATCCTTCTAATGATGGACGCGTTCGTATTGTAGATGTTGAGATAAAGGAAAATATATATAAACGACCTGTTGTGAAACTTATTAAGTTAGATGTTAAGAAAGACTTGTAAACTCTAAAGTATTGCCGCCTTAAAATCATAAATGTTTCCGACTGCAATACTTGGGAGGAGGATGTTGCGAAAGATAATTTAATTTGAATTTGAAACTAACAGTCAGTGTGGCTAAAGATAATTTAGTTTGATTTTGAAACTAACCGTCATGTCGACGCGTTAGTAAATTTGGTATTATTTAAGTTTAACCATGTTGGCAGTTCTGCCAGTTAATGCGTAGTTGCTAAACTGACGCCATGAAAGAAATATGTGTTTGTATTAAAAGTTTAAGTTTATCGTTGCCGAGTAAATAAATTGAAATTACAACAAAACTTGGAGTGCTTTGTTTGTTTGTCCATGCTGACATTGGACGACCCGTCTTAGCGGATTGCCCGGAGTCAGCGAAATTGGTCGATCGAGCCAGATTATTAATATACCATTCAAACCACAGAAAATAATTAAGCCCAATAAACCCCCCTGGCTTTTTAACCCTAAAGTTATAAACACAAGCTTACACAAAAATACAAAGAACTCGACCAATCCAGAAATATTCCACGACAGAAACAGAAACGGAAAAAAGTGTTTTTGCTCTGAGCGAAACAGAATTGAGCAAACACAGAACTCAAAGTGTCTTTCGCTGTGTTCGTAAACAAACTGTGTTTCGCCGACACTAGGAAAGTGTTGAGAGTTACTTGCGAGCTCTGATACTAACATAACAGACATCAATAGATACTTCAAAAACCAACAAATAAACATAATGGAACAACACTGCTCTACCAAACATGCTCAAACTGTTACAAAAACATAAATCCAAATAAGATAAACACTTCACACTTCATGAAATTTACGAACCAAGAAGAAATTACTAGACTAGACCAAATAAAAATAAAAAGATTACGACTTGGGTATACAAAAATCATAAACCAGCACTACATAGATAAAAACCTTTCCAAACATTGTCCACTATAACAAATCAATACCAATGTAGACATCAAACACATCTTAATAGAATGTCCATCCTTAACGCCTGCCCGAATGCTAAACCTCCAAAACAAAAACGCAATAGACCTCCTAACGAGCCCATCAATTGATAACCTTAAGCAAATACTAAAAAAAAAAATTATTAAATCTCACCCAAATTCACGTGTATTCCATAACCAACCTCAAACTCAATCTCACTCATACTTTGTACATAAATATAGCTTAAATACCTATCTAAAAATGTAAATATTACTGAACAGTAAGCTGAAGGCCACAGCAGCCATGCTACCCCCTACTAGCTCCTAAGTTTT
This sequence comes from Lordiphosa andalusiaca, assembly GCA_035044965.1. Classification (NCBI taxonomy): domain Eukaryota; kingdom Metazoa; phylum Arthropoda; class Insecta; order Diptera; family Drosophilidae; genus Lordiphosa; species Lordiphosa andalusiaca. The sequence goes on along the minus strand of JAWNNM010001127.1, from coordinate 20,831 downwards.
TAGCTTTAAGCTAGCCATATAAAATAAAATTAAATAACAATACATATAAATATACATTAATGTTATACTAAATTTCCGAATTCAATAGACATGTGTCTTAGAATCTTGATTGTATAGAAAACCGCACGAAAGTATTTTCTAGGATTTTAAATTTATTAAGATACTGACCCATGACACGTGTCCCTAAAAGATGGTAACATGCATCGAAAAACTGCGATATGGACTACCATAGTTGACCCCACCCATTATACAGTCCATCGTCAGAGACGAAATATTTCGTGAACTATGGTCATTTTTGTACTAACAACTGCTTTAGAACAACATTGATCATTTAGAGTATTTCTTTGACTTCAAAAATATAAAATTTATACCCACATGTCAAAAACCTCCTTTACAATATGAAAAGGATCAGTTTGATTGACTAATGAGATAGCAGATCGCTAATAAATCTAACAGTGCTGGAAGAGCATTTCTTCTAGCTAACCACTCTAGCTGACCACTCTAAAAGTCCCAATGGAAATTTCTTTCCAGCGTTTGTATTTAATAGCTAGGCAAGATGAAACGGATATATACGACATCGATTGCTTAGGGCATATTTATGAAAACGTTATTCAAATATATAGTCAAATATAGTGTGCATAGTATGCTTTAAATCTTTACAATTTGTATAAATTGGTGGAATTGTTAAACAATTTAGCTCATTGACATTTAATGGAAAGTGAACAAAATTAATTTTATTAACAAACTCCAAAATTGATATCGTCTCAAACTTTAAAGATTTAGTAACTTCTGGTACCATTTCTTCCATACTGTCATTATTAGTGTCTTATAACACAGATGTTAAATTATTCCCAGAAATAATTTGAGCCCGAATTACTGAGTCAACTTCAATATAGTCAATTTTCTCACGAGTACCATAACGATTGATTCATGTTTCTTGTCCGCATTCGCATTTTCCTTTGATTTTATTTATGTAATGACAGTAAAATTAAAGTGTTCCAAAAATCTGCGTCATTAGCCATTCGAGATTAGCATAGCACAGGTAAAGATGGAAGATGAATGGGTATAACATGTGAGCAAGAGTTTTGGTGTCAGTGATAAGTGTCCAACGTGTAGCGAATAAGTACTTGGAGATTTTTTGAACTGCCCGAACAATCTCTGGAACCTCCTTATCGATTTGAGAACTTCGTTGTTATTTTTGGCTCGTTGCTCGGCTTGCTTGGGAGCGATAGGTTTTTGGCATGAGCACCTGCTGCGATACTAGAATATTTTTGTACCCGTTACTCGAAGAGTAAAAAGGGCATTCTGAGGTCGTACAAATGTTTGTAACAGGCAGAAGGAAGCACCTCCGACCAGATTTAGTATATATATTCTTGATCAGCATTAATAGTCGAGTCGATATAGCCATCTCCGTCTGTCTGTATTAACACCTAGAGACACCAAATTTCATCGACATCGAGCTCAGATTTCGCAGTGCAGATGATCTTAGTGTTAGAGAGAAGATATCGTATTGAACGATATCGTATTGATCGATCGTTACTTTAACATAATTAAAATATGGTGACTTCAACTTATATAATAAACAGTGACTTCGACTTAATAATAACAGTATACATTAGAAACTGCAATTGGTCACGCCCATTCCAGGCGGTGGAAAATTATCTCGCAGATAACAACGTTCTTAATAGTTTGCTTATTTTTAGTTCAAGCGTGCGAATTAGAAGCTTGTCCCAAATGCTGTATGGAAACGCCATCATGCATTCAAAACGTAAGGCAAGAAAGTCGCTGGACAAAGTGGAGAGCAACAAAGAAAGACAATTTATGAGCTTCTGTTCAGACAACGGACTTGTTGTGTTTAATGGTATCACCAAAGGAGACAGAGATGGCAGCTACACTTTCATAAGCACTGGGAGAAGTTCTACGAACAATATAGCGGCGATAGCCTATAGCCTGTTGGAGCAAGTTAAGTACTTTGAAGTGAGCAAAAAATCATGGTCAGACCACTTACCCGTTCGACTGTTTCTGGGGTTGGAAAACTAAGCGAAAAAGAAAATACACAAAATATCTTGCAGTACAAAGAACGAGTGCTGTTAAATTTTCGTAAGATGCGACAATAAACAAGACAGAAAGTCGGTCAAGCTCGACCATAACATCCTCTTCGAAGAAATTATAAGCTCAGCATAAATTTTGATGCTGCATTAGCAGCTGAACCTGCGCTGCATCATTGAATAGTCTTTTGATCATAACTCGACAACCGTTCATCCGATCTTCACCATTCCTTTGGCGATAAGTTATCCTCTTTACTAAATATGTCCAGAAGGAACGAACCATCTACAACGTAGATAAATCGAAAATAAACTTTACCTGCTTGCAGACATAAGAAGCAAATGTCCCATACATGTCAAACCTCTATCCCTGACCATCTCTGAGATCTGTGCGTTCATACGCACAGACAGACGAACAAACGGACATGAAGGACATAACTCGGCTGCTGATTCAGATCAAGAATACATATACTTTAAAGGGTCGGAGATGCTTCCTTCAGGCTGTTACATACTTATGCACACTCTTATAATACTCTAGGCACCTACGGTACAGAGTTTTAAAACGGAACTTCAATTACTAGACTTGCAAAAGTTAATCAAGGAACCCCTGTCCAGTAAAAGCCACCATTTAAAGCCATTTCAAAGCAATGAAAAATGGTTTGACCATGAGTACTTCAAACAAAACGATAGCGTAAGTTAAAGTCGGCCCTGCCCGACTTCGAAATACCCGTTTCTCAAAGCAATTAGTGTTTAATAACCTCATGCGGCTCATAGAAGTATGCAACGTTTTTTTAACTCTGCCAACTATTATCCGATCTTTATGAAAATTTGCAAGATATATTTTATTGCGGGAGTGGGAGAGGCCGTGTCCAAAATATGAAACAAACTTGATCTGCGAGCAGACAATACTAGTCTAGATTTAAAATTTGTGGCTCTAGCTTTGCTAGTCTCAGATCTAGGTGTTCATACAAACAGACGGACATGGCAATATCGACTCGACTGATGATGCTGATCAAAAATTTTTATACTTTATGGGGTCGGAGATGCTTTCGTCTGCCTGTTACATACATTTGCACGACTTTAGTACTCCCTTGTTACTATTCGAGTAACGGGTATAAAAAGGGCGATATAAACTTTACATTACATTATGGAGGCATATCATTCATTAGTTGTGCAGCAAATATTCTGATGGGTGTGCACAAAGTGCATGCATTTAAAGGGAAATATTCAACCATGGATAATATTTTCAACCTAACATCCATAGTACATTTAAAGTGGAATTAAATAAAGAAAGTTTATGCTTTAAAGGCAGCTTTTGATCTAATTCCAAAAAAAATTGTTTCGTTAATGCTTCAAGACTCTGAATTTTATCAAGTTGATGCACTCGGTGAACTATCGGTTGTATGAACTGAAGAAGAAATGTCAGAGTCATTTAAGGCAAAGTCTGGGGTTCGAAAAAGGTGCCTCATGTCACCACTCCTTTTCACTTTATTTTTAAATGATTTTCAGGAATGTCTGTGTATTCGTGTCCTGTAGTTTTGCAGCGCATGCTTTATCGCTTGGAAGAATATTGTGACCGCTGGAATATGGAAGTGAGTATGTCAAAGTCAGAAATAATGATCTTTCGGCGAGGTGTGCGTCTAGCAGCAGCTGAAAAGAGGGAGTATAAGAACTCGGCAGCTAAAATAGTCTGGGAATATTGCTATCTAGGACTAACACTCACAATAATTTTCAAAGATTCTTTTTAAAAAAATTTGAAATTTGCTGCAACCAACACCTGATTATACACTGGCCTTGAACCTACCTGCTAATCAAATTCAACAAGAGAATTTATTTTGGGCTATGGAATTAAAATCATTATGTGTCTCAAATTGCTTAAAATGTCCTGACATTAAAATCTCGAGGTCGCATTGAAATAGATTATTTTTTTTGGCTTTAATTAACACACAGGGTTGATTTGTTGGTTGGTCGCATCTTTGCTAGTGCATAGACCAGTTATCGGTTTCGAAGGCGCGCTGAACTTCCAAATCATAAGGTGCTAGGCTGGTAGAAAACCCACCAACAACAGAGGGTGCGACTTATACAGTTTTAATTTATATATTCTCTTATGAATGTGGATATTAGAATGTTATTTGGACTTGAATAATATTTGATAATTTTATATTTTTTCCTTAGCGAGGGAACTTCTGACTTTGGAAAATGACATGTTCAGCTAACTCAGCTGTACTGCGATATCACAGACATTTAATGACGCTCTCTTAATTTGATGTAGATATATTTTATTGTAGGTGTCCCCAATGAGGAGTCTATTTATTACTTTAATGTCTCTCGCCTTCCTTTTAAGATGCATGTACCATGGTTTTTCTGTTATGTTTGAAAAAATGTTTGCAAAGAAACTTCCTTTCACAAGGGAGACTTCTTTGTAGAGATAAACACAACAAGTGAACAATTCTTTTTTTTATCATTCGAACCAGTAAAATATCCAGTTCGATATTTACAGCCCACGCACCAAATTTCAAGTTATATATTGCTTTAAAAACTTCTAAGATATGGCTTCGAACCACTCTTGATCCTGTTCGAAAACGGTTCTAAGCCTAAAAAGTATCTTACTCCTTATTACAAACCTACAGAAATAATTTGAAATTCATAGCTTTTATAACTTCTGAGATATGGCTCTGAACCACTTATAAACCGGTTCAAAGCCGTTTCTACACCAGTATAACATTCAACTCCATATTACAGACCCAATTAACAAAATGAAAGTTCCTTGCTTATATAACTTTTGAGAAATGTTTTTGACCCGTTTGACCCTCCATATTACCAGCTTAAAAAGCTAATTTTAAATCTTTAAACAACTTCTTAGATACTGCTTTAAGCCACACAGTAAAATATCCAAGTGTATAATACCAACCTACAACTTAAAGTTAGTCTCCAACTTAAATACCTTTTGAGATATTTCTCTGATCCATTTTTGAACTGAATTTCACAAATAATCATAATTAAGTCCGTGACAGCAAATCTCAGGAGGCACCTCGAGAAATATTGAAGTCCGATGAACAAAGTAACTTGCTATCGAATCATCCGAAACAAAAAGAACGAAGTGCGCTTGACAGAATTGATTGAGAATAAATTTTATTTAGCAGCATTATGAAGTCAGAAATTCGATTTGTTATCGAAATCCAAATTATGTAAATATGTTAGAATCACAGGCAACGAAATTACCAACTCTTTGAGGTTCAGCTTTGTCGATTTAAAAATGTGATAAATTTTAGTTCACTGATTTTGAATCGTTCCCAATCATATGTGACCCAGCATTCTGGTTGCCAGATATGATGGTGCATGAGTTCAGACAAAAGAATCCAATGAGGCCAATGCCAGTCAGCTTGCCCTCATATAGTTCATCCTCACATGTGGTTCTGTCCGTCTGTCCCCTTATTGCCTATCAAAACGTAAGGGGCCTTTTATCTAATCTCCATACGTTGTTTTTGAATAGTGCATCTTTTAAATGTGACACAGTTGCATTTTCAGAGACTTGGTTAATATCAGGGTTCGTAAATTAACACACATTATTTTTAACACGTGAAAAATTATCACAAAGAAAAAATACAGTGTGTAAAAAATTTTTATTTTCACTCGTGTAAATAACATTTTTTTTCACAAGAGAAAAATTATTTTTTTCATGAAACTAACACGAACATTTTTTACACGCATGATTCTATCACGCGTGTGAGAAATTTTAGCAGCCTCGTGTAAAAATAAATTGCGCAATAAATAAAAATTGCGATCGGCTGCGTTCTGACCAATCAATGAGCTGTCAGGAGCTGCATTTTGCTGTGGTCTATGCTAATATCCATTTTTAGGCACAGTTTACGACTTTTTACTTTATCGGCAATGGAGTCGCGCGAGAGTGCCTGTCCCTTTTATATATGGGGTCATAAAAATTAGAGATCCGCAGTTTTTGCAATGACCTGCCAATCATCAATGGGCTGCGAATCAAACTAGGTACGAGCTTACCCTTTTAAAAAAGGGATAAATGCATTTGCCACAGGTGTGCCAGCTCGTTTACCAGCTCAGTGTGCCTGACCGAGCCGCAGCCGCGCACGAGAATACGACACACAGCCGACTCTCATATACACACCAACACCAATGCAGTGAAAATTATATTCAAAAAATTTTTTACACTCGTGTGAGAAATTTTGTGAAAAAAATTTTGCTCTCATTTTTTTTTACACGAGGCTGCTAAAATTTCTCACACGCGTGATAGAATCATGCGTGTAAAAAATGTTCGTGTTAGTTTCATGAAAAAAATAATTTTTCTCTTGTGAAAAAAAATGTTATTTACACGAGTGAAAATAAAAATTTTTTTCATTGATGTTAATTATCATGACTGAAAAATATCATTTGAGCATTTTACGAACCCTGGTTAATATCCACAATTTCTGATTGTGAAATCTTGTCAAATGATTTATTTATCTATCGACATGATCGACCAGATCGCAAAGGTGGTGGTGTACTGATTTCAGTTTAGACCAGCTACAGTTCCGAACTGATCATTGTTGACAAGAATGTGGATGTTGAATTTGTTGCCGTAAAGGTGATTTTTCCATTATTTTCTTTATTTATTACTTGTTCTTATATCCCACCTTCGTCGGATATTGAAATTTACAGGCACCATGTAGCCTGCATTAAAGATCTTTTAGCCCACTTACGGGACATTGACACACTGGTTGTTATAGGTGATTTTAACTTGCCTAACATCACATGGTCAAATCCTAAAGGGTCGACTTACCTTGTACCATCAGTACATCATTATTTTTTAGATTGTCTGCTTGACACGTCTTCTTTTCAAATTAATCCTGTACAGAAGAATTTAAATAAATTGTTATATCTTATTTTTGTCACATATAGCACCAATGCCAGTGTCTCTAGGTCTCCCCCTCTATCACTACCCGAAGATTCTTACCATTCTACACTGGAAGTCTCGGTGTCAGTATTTGTACCTGCCCCTTCAAATTCCAAAATCCCCAATTTACCTCGTCGTTGCTTCCGTAAAGGAAACTTCACTTTGCTAAGTCAACTCATTTGTGCAACAGACTGGTCTTCATTGTACAATTCGGTTGATTTAGATTTTGCTGTTACCTATTTCTACTAGTCTATTAGTTCTCTCTTAGCTATCTGCATTCCTAATAGCGTCGCTTCCACTGCGTCACGAAATCCCCCTTGGTACTGTCCTAGATTATCTAATTTAAAAAATATTAAATCTACATGCTTTAAAAAGTATAAGCGAACTGGTTTATTTTTCTAAATATTCAAAAGCAAAATCTAACTTTACACTTTTTAACTCCGAGTGCTATAACAATTATCTTGCTCGGTGCAAAATTCAATTCGCACAGGATCCAAAGCAATTTTATAGCTTTGTGAACTCTAAGCGTAAATCTTTTTCTTTACCTTCCTCTTTTTTCCTGGTTAACCAAAGGGCTACTAATAATTCCACAGCTGTTGACTTATTCGCTGATTTCTTCCTATCAACTTATTCCTCTGTCCAATATGCTAACACTTCTTATCCTTATAACATTACTTCTTCCAACTCTATATGTGATCCTAAAATTTCCGAAACTTCTCTTCTCTCATTTTTAAAATCACTAAAATCCTCATTCTCTCCTGGGTCTGACAACATTCCTAGCTGTGTGCTCAAAGAGTGTTCTAGTTCCTTATGCAAACCTTTTCTAAAGTTTTTCAATCCATCACTCAATTCGTCTATTTTCTCATCTTTTTGGAAAGAATCTTACATTATTCCCCTCCATAAAAAGGGCGGGAAGGCGGATATTTCAAATTACAGAGGCATTGCAAAGCTATCCGCCATTCCGAAATTGTTTGAAGAGATTATAACCTCCATTGCAGCATTATTGTAAATCTATTTAGTCCCCTTTCAAGCATCGATTCATAAAGCGTCGGTCAACAACGACCAACTTGCTTGAATTTACTTCGCTATTTAATGATGGATTCCTGATGAAAAAGCAAACTGATGTCATTTACACTGACTTTAGCAAAGCCTTTGACTCTGTTAATCATGATCTCCTCTTTAAGCTCGATCGATTAGGATTTCCCTCCTCTTTTCTGCTTTGGGCCTCGTCCTATCTAAAAGATAGAACTCACAAAGTTCTGCTTCGTTCTAATACTTCAAAATCTGTGACTGTAACCTCTGGTGTTCCTCAAGGTAGCCACCTCGGTCCTCTGTTCTTCACTCTTTTTATTAATGATCTCCCTACAATATTATCATTTTCTCGGAAACTCATGTATGCTGATGACGTTAAACTTATTTTATCTGTCAACAACCCGATTCATTCTATTGGATTGCATTGATGAACTCCTTGCAGTCTTGGTGCTTAGTAAATCATTTGCACCTTAACTGCTCCAAGTGCATGTTTATGACTTTCCATCGAAGCAAACCATTTCTGGTTTCCTATGCAATTGGTAATGAACCGTTGCAACGTATTTCGTCTGTCGTTGATCTTGGAATTCTTTTTGACCCCAAATTGAGTTTTAAACACCACATCTCCACTATTGCTAACAAAGCGAATGGTGTACTTGGATTCATTAAACGTTGGTCGAAGGAATTTAATGATCCCTACACCACTAAACTCCTTTATACTGCTTTAGTACGTCCCGTGCTCGGAAACTGTTCATCCGTATGTTGTCCGCAGTATAAAAAGCATGTTGATCGTATTGAATCAGTTCAGAAACAATTTTTGCATTTTGCCCTTCGTGGTTTAAACTGGGACCCTAACCTCCGTTTGCCATCATACTCCAGAAGACTCTTGCTAATAGACCTTCCTTCGCTAGCTAACCGTAGAACAGGCTTAGGTGTTTCTTTTCTTCACAAGTTAATCATCGGTGATGTAGATTCTTCTGAACTCTTACGTCGCATTAACTTGTCTGTTCCTTCTCGGCCAACCAGAAACTTCTTTCCTTTAATCTTGTCTAGATGCACAACTGATTATGCCCAGCATAATCGATTTCGGGTTTTATTTCAAGACTGCAACGATCTTTATCACCTCCTCTCAACAGATCTCTTTCTCTTCTCCTTAAAAACGTCCCTTTACACTTATCTCCGTAAAAATCTCTGACCACTCCCAGCTGTGAAAAGGGTCATAGCTTGCGGGCTGGCTAATAAATCTTCCGCCACCGGGTCAGAGATTATTTGGTTATCCTTTTAGTTTTATTTTAACAAATTTTTAATTTTAATTTTTTATTTTTGGTCACTCTTCCATTATATCTTTAATTTAAGTTTTATGCCCTTATCTCTCTCTGTATTTGTAAGCCTGCATTTTCTTACCTCTCCACATCTCTTCAGGCCTTTTCCGGGCTTCACATAATTTATTAAACTTCAAATGAAATTAAAATTGAACGATTTTGCGTTCGCTATTCTGGTATTCGACTTGCAATTTGAATGTTTCAGTTCCAAATTGTTTTGCATTTAATAACTTGATGAACTTAATCAGTTGGATGAAACAATCAAAATACAAACCCCGCAAAGATCAACAATGCTTTAAAATAGCTGTTTAATATCTCGCTTTATTTTAATAACATTTTATAAAAAATTACGAATTTACCTTTGATTTCACATGCTCCAAGCATTTTGATTTCAAATCGAGTAATTCTATCAAATTATGAAAACCGGAACAGGTAGCCAAGTCGAAATAGAGAAAATTGAATGTATGTGAAAAACTGAACAGGCCTGTATATTTGTTAAATGGTTTTGATAGCTCTAATATCGACTCTGACCACAACAGGCTGTGAATCGGGGCATAGCTGGCCGGACCGGCAAATAAAAATCCCCCACCGAGTCGGAGACGTTATTAGTTTATTTTGTAATTTTTGTTAGGCTTTCTTTTTTATGCCTCCTTAGTACATAAGCCTTTTTATAACGTGCATACAAATTTGTTGACAGCCATTGTTTGTCGACTATTAATAATAAATAAAAAATTAAAAAAATTAACACACTGCAGCAGATTTGGGAAACACAGCTTACACCCCAACAAGATTAGTTGCCTAGAACTCATGAAAATCCTGGCATTCGTGCAGAAAATTGGACTGCTAGGAGAGTTATAACTCAGTAGGGGGCACAATAGACCAAGACCGGCCGTCGTGCGCTTCTTAACTATAATAAAATAAAAAATTAAAAACACATTCATTTCTGAAATCAAAACATTTGGACAAGTTTTAAATTAACGAGTTTTTTAGAACTTTAAATTCGGTGCAAAAAAGTGACTAATGCAGGTAAATACTGAACTATAATGTTTGCAACTAAAGTTAAGCAAAAAAAAGTTGTTCAAGTGAATAACAGTTGGTATTTTCTTCTGAGTAATTATGAATAAGAGTTTAATCTGTAGCACCTTTACTGAAATGTTGCTTTACAAACACTTGCATTTCTCTTGATATGTTGTTCTCTTCCATTCAACGGTGCATCGAATTATTAAGCAAATATTTTTCCACACATTATCATCCCCCAGAGTAAAATTTAGCCTTGACGTCTGGTGGTGTCGTTAAGCATGGAGTAAAATGATTGGACAGCAACAACAATACATCTGGAAAATCATAAACGTTGGCAACGCTACGCTTTGCTTAAGTAAATAAACTTACCCCCAAATTGACGCACGTGGCAATAGACACGTGCACACAATTCAGGTTAAGCCCACGATTAAATTAATCGCTGATTAGTTACGGACAATATTACAAAGAAAATATTAAATGCCTGAAATAATAAATAAGCACCAGCAACTAAAATTGGTGCTGGGCCGATTTAAGGTTTACAATTTTTGGATTTTCCATTTAGTTTTACTTTAAAAGTTTAAAGAAATTAAATATTTTACATGGCCATGTCGCCATCTGAATTATAATTAAGGATTTGTTTTATTTCACGAAATTTTTTTTGAAAAGCCATTTCATGTCCGATTTTTGTGTTTGAGGGATTTTTTAGAAGTAAATTAAATATTTTAAATTAAAAATTTTAGAAAAGATAAATTTTGTTTAGTCATTTGTATTTAAATAATTTTTTCTACATTCGATCTATAATTAAAAGTAGAGTACGAAGGAGGGGTTAGGAAGGTTAGGTTCCCAGCTTAGGCCACGAAGGGCAAAAGCAAAAATTCTTTCTGAGCTGATTCAATACGATCAATATGCTTTTTATACTGCAGACACCATACGGATGAACAGTATTCTAGCACGGGACGGACTAAAGCAGTATAAAGGAGTTTAAGGGTGTAGGGATCATTTAATTCCTTCGACCAACGTTTAATGAATCCAAGTACACCATTCGCTTTATTAACAATAGAGGTGATATGGCGATTAAAACTCAATTTGGGGTCAAAAAGAATTCCAAGATCAACGACAGACGAAATACGTTGCAATGGTTCATTACCAATTGCATAGGAAACCAGAAATGGTTTGCATCGATGGAAAGTCATAAACATGCACGTGGAGCAGTTAAGGTGCAAATGATTTACTAAGCACCAAGACTGCAAGGAGTTCATCAATGCAATCCAATCGAATGAATCGGGTTGTTGAAAGATAAAATAAGTTTAACGTCATCAGCATACATGAGTATCCGAGAAAATGATAATATTGTAGGGAGATCATTAATAAAAAGAGTAAAGAACAGAGGACCGAGGTGGCTACCTTGTGGTACACCAGAGCACAGTGGTTGCAATTTGGCACATATTTTTGAGTGGACAAATGTAAATTTCGAATAAAATTATGTCTCGATTGGACCACAGGTTCACCTACCTGCCATACAAATCCGCCAACCTCCGAAGAGTATTAATTTTTTAAACAGTGTTTGGAATAAAATTGAGATATAATGGATAATTGTTATTTTATTTCAATTATAAACTATAGTCGTATTCATCATAATCAGATTCCTGATCTTCTTCTTCAGGAAAGTTGCAATTCGCCGGAGACGGTGATTCCAAAATTGTAATAACGTCTTGGAAGTGGTATCTTTTTGTTCTTATTCCTATTATTTATTAAAATACTCGATACAAGCTGATCTGATGTATCCATAGCCCTGTGAAAAACGTCACTCATATTATTAAGACGGCTATTTTGCCTGGCATGTGATCTCCAATCTCGTTTATAGTATTTATTTCGGGCCTCGGAAGCGTTTTCTCCAAGACAACCAACAGGACGAACTCCATTTTCTATTATTTGGTATACGTGAACCAACGATTTATGCACGGTCGCTGACATGGGGTACCAAGGATAGCTGTTCATGTACATTATCCTTATCCTTAGCCTTTTTTGCAGAAACTGATGCTGCGTGTAGAAGAAAGTTGTCATCGTTCTCTTTCGATAATCAGTCACAATTTTTCTCTTAGGGCTTGATTTTCCATCCTCGTATTTCAAACGAGGCCGATCAAGTTTATTTTTACAGTTGGTCTTCTGAGTCTGCACCACATCTTTTTTAATTACAATTTTTAAATCGTTCACAAGATATTGTTCGTGCTTTTTTTCAAATCGACCAATGTGTCTGTTGGCTGTTTGAAATCCTTTTTTTTACATAATTTTGAAAATTACGCATTTTCGTTTTTATGTCGGATATATTTGGATTGGATAGTGCTAAGGCAGACGTCTTTTTCAATGCCCATTGCAACAGCGCACCACTATTCTGCTTGTTTTTCTTCCAAACGTCAAGCACAAAACGACTTGCTCTGCAAAAATTCAATTTATTTTGAAATGGCACATATTTGCGCAAAAAATGTTAAAACCACCGTAATGTGCACATGTTCAAGATTAATTTGACATTTACAACTGCAGTTGATTCGACTTTTTTCACTAGTTCTGCTCCACAAAACACAATCACTTTTAGGTTAGGTCGTAATAAAAAGACACCACAACAACAACAATAACAAGAAAGAAAGTCGGTCAAGCCCGAATATAACATACTCTGTACCAAGAAAATTTGGCTTTTGATCATAACTCGAAAACCGTTCATCCGATCTTCTTCATTCCTTTGGCGGATCGATAAGTTATCCTAATAACTAAATATGTTCAGAAGCCATCTATCTTCAAAACTGTGGGAGATATGACGTTTTTTCTAAATTGCGGGGGCGGGAGGAGGCGTGGCCAAAATTGATCTGCCTGCAGACATAAGAAGCATATGTCCCATACATGTCAAACCTCTATCTCTTACCATCTCTGAGATCTGTGCGTTCATACGGACAGACAGACGGACGGACGGACAGACGGACAGACGGTACAGAGTATAAAAACAATTACAAAACAAAAGCACACATATATCTTTCTTTACAATCTTTTTCCAAATACCTTGATCTATGATTTCCATGGCTTACAGAAGTTTTACGTTACGAATTGTTTAAATGCCACTGCTTTAAACACAAACAATTTTTTTTAGCAAACACACCGCGTGATAAGCTTTTATGTAACAGCTGAATTCGCAGCCCTGAAACAGCCGTTGGGATGGCACAACATAAATATTTTAAGGTATTTATATACTGGCTAAGGTATTTAGAATTCAAAAATACTAGAGACGATATAAGAAAAAATATTTTTTTTTTTTGAATTTTGGCAATAATTGGGCTATTCCGACCAATGTGAGGTTTTAGTCACAGGTTTTGAAGTATTAGAACGAAGCAAAACTTTTTGAGTTCTGTCTTTTAAATAGGACGAGGGCTAAAGCAGAAAAGAGGAGGGAAATCCTAATCGATCGAGCTTAAAGAGGAGAAGATCATGATTGACAGAGTCAAAGGCTTTGCTAAAGTCAATGTAAATGACATCAGTTTGTTTTTTCACCAGGAATCCATCATTAACTAGCGAAGTAAATTCAAGCAAGTTGGTCGTTGTTGACCGACGCTTTATGAATCCATGCTTGAAAGGCGACAAAATAGATTTACAATAATGCTGCAATGTGAAGTTATAATCTCTCCAAACAATTTCGGAATGGCGGATAGCTTAGCAATGCCTCTGTAATTTGAAATATCCGCCTTCCCGCCCTTTTTATGGAGGGGAATAATGTAAGATTCTTTCCAAAAAGATGGGAAGACAGACGAATTGAGTGATAGATTGAAAAGCTTTAGCAAAGGTTTGCATAAGGAACTAGAACACTCTTTGAGCACACAGCTAGGAATGTTGTCAGACCCAGGAGAGAATGAGGATTTTAGTGATTTTAAAAATGAGAGAAGAGAAGTTTCGGGAATTTCAGGATCACATATAGAGTTGGAAGAAGTAATGTTATAAGGATAAGAAGTGTTAGCACATTGGACAGAGGAATAAGTTGATTGGAAGAAATCAGCGAATAAGTCAACAGCTGTGGAATCATTGCTAGCCTTTTGGTTACCCAGAAAAAAATAGGAAGGTAAAGAAGAAGATCTACGATTAGAGTTCACAAAGCTATAGAATTGATTTGTATCCTGTGCGAATTGAATTTTGCACCGAGCAAGATAATTGCTATAGCACTCGGAGTTAAAAAGCGTAAAGTTAGATTTTGGTATTGAATATTTAGAAAAATCTATCGCAGAACCAGTTCGTTTATACTTAATGCATGTTCGGAGGACTCCTCCTTCTCTTCAGAGAATTTAATGATTGCTATTCCGCCCTCCGTCGGTCCGTATGAACACCTTTATCAGGGAGACTAGAAAAGCTAGAGCAATTAAATTTTAAATGTAGACTCAAATTGTCCGAAAGCAGATTAAATTTATTTTAAATTTGCCGCTCCCTCTCTTGCCCTCAAAACTAAAAATGTTTATTAATTTCAAATTTTGATTAGCAAGATCATTTTTTGCAGTGTAGTGTCAAAGTTTGTTGTTTATTGGTGTATTTCGAAGCAAGACAGGAATGATTCTTTTAAGTTATTGTGCTAGTCATTATGGTAACAATTTAAAGATAACATCTCATTTATAAGAGACAGGAGATCACATTTTAAATTAGGTTGATATATTTAAGAGTCAAATGTTAAGGTTTCTTTAAGTGGTGAAAGTGCGTACTAAGACGAAGGTTTGGAAAATTCCACCCGGAAAAGCGTAGAAAAAGTTTGTATGAGGAAAATTTTATTTTTTCATCCGACTAAATTAAAACTCGGTTTGTAAGCAAAGTATGAAATTTCCTACATCCAAAAATCAATTTTTCTCCCGATTGACTTAAATTTCGGTTTGTAAGGATGGTATAATCAATAAAGATAAAGAACTAGAACTAGACTAACTTGAAATTTAAATGGTTCATTTGAAATTGCTCATTCACAACGTGTAACGCCTTTAAGAATGTTTTTTCGACAATTTGGATGTCGAGTTCTAGTTCTAGTTCTAGTTCTAGTTCTAGTTCTAGTTCTAGTTCTAGTTCTAGTTCTAGTTCTAGTTCTAGTTCTAGTTCTAGTTCTAGTTCTAGTTCTAGTTCTAGTTCTAGTTCTAGTTCTAGTTCTAGTTCTAGTTCTAGTTCTAGTTCTAGTTCTAGTTCTAGTTCTAGTTCTAGTTCTAGTTCTAGTTCTAGTTCTAGTTCTAGTTCTAGTTCTAGTTCTAGTTCTAGTTCTAGTTCTAGTTCTAGTTCTAGTTCTAGTTCTAGTTCTAGTTCTAGTTCTAGTTCTAGTTCTAGTTCTAGTTCTAGTTCTAGTTCTAGTTCTAGTTCTAGTTCTAGTTCTAGTTCTAGTTCTAGTTCTAGTTCTAGTTCTAGTTCTAGTTCTAGTTCTAGTTCTAGTTCTAGTTCTAGTTCTAGTTCTAGTTCTAGTTCTAGTTCTAGTTCTAGTTCTAGTTCTAGTTCTAGTTCTAGTTCTAGTTCTAGTTCTAGTTCTAGTTCTAGTTCTAGTTCTAGTTCTAGTTCTAGTTCTAGTTCTAGTTCTAGTTCTAGTTCTAGTTCTAGTTCTAGTTCTAGTTCTAGTTCTAGTTCTAGTTCTAGTTCTAGTTCTAGTTCTAGTTCTAGTTCTAGTTCTAGTTCTAGTTCTAGTTCTAGTTCTAGTTCTAGTTCTAGTTCTAGTTCTAGTTCTAGTTCTAGTTCTAGTTACACTGCAAAATCTAAGCCCAATATCGAAAAAAATTTAGGAGATTTTTAACTATTTGTATTGCGAGGACGCGAGGGGGCGTGGCCAAAATGTGAACTAAACTTGATCTGCGTGCAGACAATACTGGTCTACATTTAAAATTTGGTGGCTCTCGCTTTTTTAGTCTCTTAGATCTAGGTGTTCATGCAGACAGACGGACTGGGTTATATCGACTCGACTATTGATGCTGATCAAGAATTAAAAACTTTATGGGGTCGGAGATGCTTCCTTCTGCCTGTTACATGTACATTTGGACGACTTTAGTGTACCCTTTTTACTCTTTGAGTAACGGGTATAACAAAGCTCTTTGTAACTCTAATCTGGGTATAGACATTGGTTTCAATGGAGATACTTTCGATTTAGCCATTATTAATGAACATTCTACTTCATAGCCATGATTGAATCTCAAATATGTGCATGAAGTATAAACAGACTTTGAAGCGTCACAGAAAATATGAAGTTGAATGTCACATTTATCCATTGGAATCTTTGTCATTGGTCGTGGAACTGTCATTTCATTTATCCTTTTAAATTGGAACATAAGTCTTTCCATTTTTCATGACACTCATCCTTTATCAGTTCGTCCCAACCAATCCCTCTATCCCAAACGAAATGCAACAGAATTTTATTGGCGATAAGTAGATTCGACAGAAATTCAAGCAGATCAAAGTTTGACATAGTAATCCTGAGTGATTCACGTTTGGTTGTTCGGTTCATCAAATTTAAGATGTCAGAATGTGTCTTTTTAAACTTTACATTAAATCCAAAATTATCCTTTTTAAAATCCCACATCAGACCTTAGATATATTCTTCTCTTGCTGTTTTCATATTCTTCGTGCCTTTTCGTTCAATGCTTTTATTAAGTCTTGTCGAAACTTCGCTTGAGTTGAAAACCCAGTCTCACAGATACACATTACACTGCTTGTTTATGAATAATAATGGTTTTCCTGAAAGAGCTCTAGTTCTGATTTAGATTATGTTTAAGCAAATCTAAATCAGTTGACGGAGTCACTCTTTTTGTGCACCGATTTGAATTAGATTTTGTGAACAGCTGGCAGTGTGCCCTTACAGCTGATTGGCCATGGACGCGAAACCAAACAAAGGCGCGAAAGCTAAACATGCCTTTTATCGTGTGAAAACTATTTTTCTTAGGTTCTTAAATAGTAGCTGTATGTCAGAATATGTTATTTTATTATGTACACAATGTTACAACGGTAAATTCAATCACTATTTATGGTGAATTGGAGTCACTTATGCTATTTAGCAGATTGTTGTGAAAGCATTTGTTACTTAAAACATACTAAGAAAATTGCGCAGATATGGAATCGCGAACAAGTCAAGCACAAGCTGTAAAAACTTGAGCTCTTATGACTCAGTTCACTTCAGGCCACTGGTCATTTTTTTGCTTTAAAGAGACTCGATTGTTTTCTAAAATCCATTAAATAAAACTGCGTTTAATTATTAAAACTTTAAGTGCAACAAGGTGTGGCATTCTCCATAATATTAACACAGTAGTTTTTACACTAACTCCAAGCGCACCATGAAAGAACGGTCACACCAAAACGAAATCAAATCTTAACCAAATCTTAATCAGCCTCCAAGTTGATTACTTATAATCAATTAGTATGACCGTCAAATCATCACTTACTCTGGGCACACTTGACATTTTGTATGGAGCAGCTGTGAACAGCTGATCAGCGAAATCTAAAACTAATCTAAATCAAATATAAATCACTTTCAGGAATACCATTAATTTCTATATAATAGTGAATAATAACATTATTACATGCTTTAGGAAATTGTTCTTTGAAATCTTAATCATAACAATTCCTTGTTTTTGAGCGAAACTTGGGCTACATTTTGTTCCAAAGAATAGAACCTGGATTTCGATAACGTCTAGCTCAGTGTCTCGATTTGATCCTCGCCATAGAATTCTTTTGTGATGTCTTTTTTCCTGATGAACTAGTATATGAAGAAACATTTCCTTATAGCCGATTTTCACCTCTACGCATTCTGTCAATTGACTGCAGTTTTTAGCGATAAGTTCCCAAAGGCGTTTTTACTACTTTCAGCGTTCACTTCCGCGTTCACAACAGCTTATCTGGTCGGTTGTTTTACGTTTTCGCAGCAATTATCAAAATGAATTTAAGTGACATTGTTTTACTAAAAGCAATTGAAAATCAACAACTGCAGCTAATGCACTTAAACAAAAATGTTTTGTAATTATTGAACTGTGGTCAGCGATTGCGTACGAGAAGTCTCACCCACGTATCATTTGGTCGATTGTAAATCCCAAGCCATTCAATTACTAGTTAGTTTTAGTTGAAACATTTATTTTCTAATGGCCTTAAATACGTCAATTTAGATTTACCCATGAAAAAAATGGGATGTACTGATGTTTCCATTGCACATCACTTCCGGAGTGATGTAACCGATCTGATTTGTTGAGTTTATTTCTGGAATCGGCTCCCTCCTCTCCAGAGTATCATACAGGAAGAACAGTACTTTCTATAATATCACATGAATGGTCCAGAATCTTATGCACTGTTGCAGTCATTGGTAACCATGGATATTTATCAATAATTAATTCTTCAGTTTTATTACAGATTTTGTTTAGTTTGCCAACAACAGCACAATCTTTAAGTTGCTAATAAGCTGCTCATCAATGTCAGTGATATTTTAAATATGCAATAAGCACCTTTGCATATGACCTGCATATCCCACATTTTTCCGCCAAACGGTAACAAAATCTCATAGAAGCATCGGCAGCAGCTTTATTCATTTCATCTGAAATGTCGCCGCGAAGTTTGGATTTCATAAATTCGAGCACAGCATTTTTCCTGCATGCTTTGGTCCTCTCTGAACTCCACAAGCCAAAAAACTCCGCATTGTTGAATTTGAGGTTATGATCTATTAATGCAAATTACAAGAGATGTAGGCCAAAGTGGATCAACTTCACAAATGTATTACAACAGTAATTATTTAATCAACAACACACAACAAGTTTCATGGCCGGAATATAACAGAATCATTTTATGTACCTTTGCATAAATTAATTTTCATCACAAATCGTGACATATTGAACGACTCATTTTAACATATAATTACGAACTCTGCACAACTCATACAAACAGTTCGCATTCCGAAACACGTAGTTCAAACCCCACTGAAAAAAATCCATCACAAAACTTTTTTAAAAGAGTTTTTTTTTATCACTTTACAATGATTTTAAATTGTAATCGATTGGCACTTTTTCAATGCAGGTGCTGCTCAAAACCAACCGCTAGGTTTGACAGCTGATTTCGCGATTGTGGCGCCATCTATGAGAATTTCTGGTACGCAACTGAGATGGTCAGTCTTTTTCTGATGCAAAGCGATCAAAAGTTCATAATTTTTCCAACTTTTAAAATGTGGTTTTACCAACAAAAGTGGTCGTCTGTACCATAGTGCGAGATGGCTGAAAACTCAGACGCATTTTTTAACTTTTTACATGTTAGTCCAGCTTCTGAATGGTCAGGCAAAACAGGAAACTCCTTTTCCGATTCCAATCCCACTGGATAAGAAAATTGCCCTTGCTCTTTACACGCTTTGCTCATCAGCAGAATATCTAACGATTGGGAGACTGTTTGGAATATCCAAATCAATGGTTGCAAAATATTGATTGAGTTCTGCAAGGAGGTAATATCCCAAATGGCTCCGGAATATTTGCCAACAAAACTTCTTGAATGATGAAAAAGTTAAAGAGTGTGTTAAATGTTTTGAAAAGCTCGGATTTCGTTAGTGTTTTGGTGCAATGCGTAAAATGATGTTACTATATAATATGGAAATTCCAATATGAATGATAATAAATTTTTTCAGAGGGATGTCATATTGAAGTAAGGCCAAATGCTAAAGATGCAGAGGACTACCACAACCATAAAGGGTGATACTCATCGGTACTGTTTGCACTGGTCGAACACCGGTAAGATATCGTTTATGTGTTTCACATTCCATCTTCTTCTTCTTCTTATATATATATATATATAAGTTATGGCCAGACATGGCCAGTTGAGGGATATTACCTAATTGTGATATTACCTAACTCTGATATTACCTAATTGTGGCAACTTCCATAGGTGTCGTGGGCGAGTCGTAGAGTGGACTTCGTGGCTTCCTTCTTGTACAATAATCCAATTCCAATCGAATCAATCTTATAATGACGAGTTTACTCTAAATAAAACAACGTTACAATGTGGATTTATTCTTAAATACAACAAACGTCAGCTCTGGTTGGGGGTATGAATGGAATTAAAGCCGCTGCCCAAGCGTCTCGTGGCGTCAGCACATTTCGATGCAGGCAGAGCACCGAGAATCCCGCGACGTCATTATATTTCGGCGCAGCGGATATTGTGACACTGTGACGCGGTTGTGTTTGGGCCGCAGCTTGTTGTTGTACCCAAACGCTAGCGCTGCACTTGTGCTTAGGTTGGTCGAAGGGTGGGGGGTGCATGATGAGTGAGTGCGGTTATAGCTGAGGCAGCTAACAGGCGGTCAGCGGCCTTCCGTTGTTATGATGCCGTCGCTGCTGGTATGTAGGTCGTGGATGTTGTGCGAGAGGGCGAAGAGGAGGGGGCGCTGGCTGGTGTTAACTCCTCCCCATCAAAAAATCTGTGTCCCACAGATCAGTGGGCCTTGGCTGTAGGATCGCAAGGACCCCAGATGGTGATTCTTTGTCGGGATGGATACCGTTCCGTTGAAGTTTG
>JAWNNM010001121.1:0-47547 GCA_035044965.1 Lordiphosa andalusiaca | reverse complement strand
AAAGTCGTGCAAATTTATGTATCAGGCAGAAGGAAGCATCTCCGATATCATAAAGTATATACGTTCTTCATCAGGATCAATAGCCGAGTCGATATAGCCATGTCCGTCTGTCCGTCCGTCCGTCTGTCCGTCTGTATGCAACCAAATTTTAGATGTAAGCTAGTATTGTCTGTAGTCAGATCAAGTTTGTTTCCAATTTTGGCCATGCCCCCTCCCGCCCCCGCAATACAAAATGTTGAATATCTCCTACAATTTGTAAGCTATCTAGCTCATTTTGCAGTATACTGCATGTGGCCAATATGTACAATTTCACAAATTTTCATAAAGATCGGATACCAAATGGCAGAGTTAAAAAAACGTTGCATACTTATCTAAGCCGCATGAGGTTATTAAACACTAATTGACTTGAGTAACGGGTATTTCGAAGTCGGGCAGGGCCGACTTTAACTTACGCTCTCGTTTTTATTTTGTTTGCCCCTGACTAGCGCATTAATAAAAGTTTCTGTAATTTGTAGCGTTAGGATGATACATAAATAAATAAATAAATAAAAATAGGAGTGATTCTAGGGATTCGGGGAAAGTCTGAAGTAAAAATGTACATAGCAGTCTTCTTATGCTTCACGTCTAAGACAGTTCATATAGAGCTTGTTTATTATCTGACTGCTGACTCTTTCATTATGTCGTTATCCAGATTCATTGGTCGGCTTGGAAGCTGTATTCCGACAACACGACCAATTTTGTCGGTGCTGCTCGCATGCTGGGAACTTCGACGGATTTGGCAGCCACCAGAGGAATCACTTTCGGGTTCATCCCACCGATAGCACCTTATTTCGGAGGGCTATGGGAAGCAGCCGTCCAATCGGCCACAACACTGCTGCTGAAGGCCATTTGCAGCGCGGTTCTCAAACAAGACGAGCTAGCAACAGTATTGGTGGGAGTCAAAGCCATCCTCAATTCGAGGACAATGGTCGTCGATCACACCAACCCCAACGATGACGAAGCAGTCACGGCAGCGCATCTCCTCATTGGAACAACGCTCGTAGCGCTGCCGTCCGCGTTGCCAGACTCAGTTACCGACGACAAACTGAGCTACTTGAAGTGATGTCAGAGGATATCATCAATCAAGCAGAGATTTAAAATCGACTGGCCACGCGATTTACTGCTAGGATTACAGCAACAAAAGAAGTGAGCCAGAGAGACGCGCAACGTGGAAACAGGCCAGGCCGTTCTCGTCTACGAGGACAATGCGCCTCCTCAACAGTAGGTAATAAGAGTCGTAGGGGAAGACATCCAAGGCGCTGACGGAAAGGTGCAAGGGGCGATTGCGAGAACGCAATCTGGCGTCTTCAAGCGACCTATCCAAAAGTTGGCACCCCTTCTAATTGATAATGACCGAGCAAATTTGTAAATTAGACCATTCAACGCGGCCGATGTTTGGTCGTTTTATTTAGTCTAATTTAATTAATTGTAGAAGTTCGTTATAATGAAGTTTCTAAGCAAATTAAGTTTGATGTAAATAATCTTATACTGTTCTCCTACTATGAAAAACCAGGAGAGCGGCCTTTAAAGGCACTCTCTCAGCTGCGTCGGCAGCTTAATATATCAGTCAAAATATCAACATTAAAATCAGCAGATTCAATTGGCAAGTCTGAGAGTCCAACAATTTAAGGAGTTAATCGGAATAGTCGTCGTGGGAATTTTGATCCCGTTTTCCCTGCCGAGATTGGATTGCCACAACACACTATATATCAACTAAAAAGGGGATAAGGGAAAATTTCAGTCAATGCCGATCAGAGCTCCGAAAATATGTTCAACCACCTTTTCTGTGCTGTCCTGATCAGCTAAATAGCAGGTAAAACTAATACAGTCTTTCTCACTCTCAGAACAGAACACTTGGTTTTGCTTCTGTTGTGTTTGCTGTCACATTGATTTCTAAGAGAGAAACGCACGAAGCTGTCATACGATAACAGCTTGAAGGGGACAATTTCGTTTGGCCCTCAGTAACTCAGCATAAGCAACTGAGTAAATCGAGCTAAGTGTCTGCTCAAAGTATATTTTTGGTTGTGTTAAATATAGGGCACCTACTTGTGTGCATGTATTTTAAAACTGATATAACGTGTTGGTTAAACTAGTTGCCAACAAAATGAAAATTCCAAATGATAGGTAAATATGCAAATTAGAAAAATGAAGCTCCATGTTGCGAGTTCGTAAAATTTAAATTAACCATCATTGTATACCGCCGATATCATGTCGATGCTCACATATCTATAACCAATAACAAACCGAAGAAAGCAATTCGCCTGTGTCGAACAAGGTCAGTATCGACTAAGGTTCGATAAATAATACAGTCAGATTCATGGACATAAGCTATTCTATTTGGTGTTGTTTTTGTGTTATTGGCCGCATGAGCAATCGGAGCAAAGCAGTAATTTAAAGCAGCTCAATCTGCTCCCAATAGTGCAACGATTATTTGTGCCATATTTACCGATTGACATTAAATGCCGTCAGCCAGTTACAAAATTTAATTAATTTATCATAAGGATAATATATAAGACAATGCCTTTCTTAATCTTAAAAATAAAACAAAAAATTACTTGGTGCCTGTATTGAAGAGCTTCCTTGAGGTAGTTTGCTAAAAGATACCAATTTTCATTATTCTGGACTTCCACGAATTTCTGGACACTTATAAACCGGGCTCTCCAGTGAGCTTGCCTGATTTCCTTAAGCATTGGACATACAGCTATAAAAATAGTTTTGAAATCCCATGTCATATGTGAAGCTCCTGAAATACGTTCAGGTTTCTCTGTTTCTAGCCCTTTTTATAAACTTGCTGACCCGGCAAACGTTTTCCGCCATATAAAACTCGTACCTCTTTTGATTGAGAAGAATTTCATGTAATTGTTGATCTGTTTCAATAGGCCAAATTGAAACGATTGATCAAAAAAGATATTCCAATATTTTAGTAGCTAACCAAATATTCACAATAATAAAACACAAACAGCCATGCTCCCATTTTCGCTTTCGCAAAAACTTTGCTATTTGATCACCAAATCGTAAAAGTTGGTGCTCCGACATTAGGAAATCGCAAAGTTTTGCCGTTTTTAAACCGGCGACATCTGAGTCCGTGAAATTAAAAGTAAATGCAAAATATAGGCTGATGCACAAACAGACAGCCCACGGAACTATTTTTATTCAGTTCTCTAAGCTTTTTAGATTTGTCTTACTGCCTCTACCACTCAATTCGCACTAAGGCAATATTTTAATCAATTATTTAATAGAGACACACAAAATTGAGCGAGATGGAAAACTGCTCACAAAAACAACAATTTGCGATTTCGCTATAATATATATCGATATATGACTATCGATAGCATGAGTAGTGGCGCTCATCAGCTGTTTTTGTTATGTGAAATGACACAAAACAAGTTGGGAATGGAACATTATCGATGAAATAAACTGGCGAATTTCGGAGCGCTCTAAATTGCAATCGTACGAATTTGCTGAAAATACGTTTTTGCAAAAATACGTGAAAGCCGGAGCATGGCTGATAGTGACACATATGAGCAGGCTGCTGCGTCGTCAATTGAACTAAATGTTCTGCAGTGGGACTTACAAATCACCCAGCGTTACGAAATATAGTTAAATACCTACTCTACACACGCCAAATTAAAACAAACAAATTTTTATTAAAATCGTTCAAGCCGTTTTGAAGTAGTTTTTTAAATAACATGTGACACGACATTTTTTTAAAGGCTGATTTTTCCAGAGCTATGGGAAAGCTATTAAAAAAAAAACACAAAGTTCAGAAAAATTCATGAAATCTTTATTTGAATCGATAGTACGGTCCATATAATTTAATGTTTGAAGATTATTTCATGCAAATGTTGACCGTGACTGCGCCTCAAATGGTCCATTCGCTTAGTCCAATTTTGGAAATATAGTTAAATACCTACTCTACACACGCCAAATTAAAACAAACAAATTTTTATTAAAATCGTTCAAGCCGTTTTGAAGTAGTTTTTTAAATAACATGTGACACGACATTTTTTTAAAGGCTGATTTTTACAGAGCTATGGGAAAGCTATTAAAAAAAAAACACATAATGTTCAGAAAAATTCGTGAAATCTTTATTTGAATCGATAGTACGGTCCATATAATTTAATGTTTGAAGATTATTTCATGCAAATATTGACCGTGAGTGCGCCTCAAATGGTCCATCCGCTTAGTCCAATTTTGGCATACTCTTTCCAACATTTTGGCCGGAATCTCCCGAATAAATGCTTTAATGTTGTCTTCCAATGCGTCAATTGAAGCGGGCTTGTCTCTTTAGACATGAGCTTTAACATAGCCCCACAAAAAGTAGTCTAAAGCCGTTAAATCGCACGATCTAGGCGGCCAATTGACCGGTCCCGAACGTAAAATAAAATGTTCACCGAACTCGCCTCTCAATAAGTCCATCGTTGCGCGTGCTGTGTGGCATGTGGCACCGTCTTGTTGAAACCACATGTCATGCAAGTCAAGCTCTTGGATATTGGGCAAAACAAAATTGGATATCATCTCACGGTAGAGCTACCATTCACAGTTACGTTACGATTCGCATCATTTTTGAAGAAGTACGGTCCAATGATGCCACCAGCCCATAAACCGCACCAAATTGTGACTTTTTCTGGATGCATTGGTAACTCTTGCAATGTAAATTTGGTGCGAAATTTAGTCACAATAGCCCGAATAGCCGCTTCCGGGGGTTCGATTAAACTGAGCATAAAATGGAAGAAGCGCGCGATGAACTTTCTTAACAGAGCACGCGTTTTGATAATAAAATTCAATAATTTGCAAGAGTTGTTCGTTTGTAAGACGATTTATGGTTAATTTATAGACAAAACTAAAGATGTTTGACAGTGAAACAAAACACGAAACGTGCGTGAGCTGTTTAAACCAGTGTTGCCAAACAGATAATAGCTAAAAATCACCCTTTATATGTAGAGATAGATATTATATTTGCACTATTATTGTTATTAATCGCGATGAACAAAACTAAGCTACAAATTGATTAATTGTTAATTATTTTGTTCATATTATTTGAAAAAAACAGTCAAACGCCGAAATTGGATATTTAAAACAATGGATTCCCGAGCTCTCAGGATGTCTGCCAGCTTGAAATAAATTGCGGAATGTACTTAAAAATATGCTCTACCGGAATAAAAATATTCGAATAAAATATCGAGTGGCCCTCTTGAAGAAAAGAGCAAAAAAATGTTTTTTTTTTTAAATCAAAAAGACCACTTCTGATAACTTTGGGAGTTGTTTTATATTTTTTACAAAAAGTTCACCAAAAGAGGTTTTCGATTCGATCAAATCAGTTACACCGTTCAAAAGTTATGAATTTTTAAACTTTTTATGTGTTTCCCGGATAATCTGGAGAACTATTGACGGTAGGGTAGGGGAACAACATTTTCTTGATTTTATACCCGTTACTCTTTGAGTAAAAAGGGTGTACTAAAGTAGTGCAAATGTATATAAGAGGCAGAAGAAGCATCTCCGATATCATTTAGTATATATATTCTTCATCAGAATCAATAGCCGAGTCGACATAGCCATGTCCGTCTGTCCGCCCGTCCGTCCGTCCGTTCGTCTGTATGAACATCTTCATCTCAGAGAGTAGAAGACCAAACCAAATTTTAGATGTAAGCTAGTATTGTCTGTAGGCAGATTAAATTTGTTTCAAATTTTGGCCACGCCCCCTCCCGCCCCCGAAATAAAAAATGTTTAATATCTCATACAATTTGTAAGCTATCGAGCTGAGATTTTGCAGTAAACTGCATTTTCATAAAGATCGGATAACAAATGGCAGAGTTTAAAAAACGTTGCATACTTATCTAAGCCGCATGAGGTTATTTAACACTAATTGCCTTGAGTAACGAGTATTTCGAAGTCGGGCTGGGCCGACTTTAACTTACGCTCTCGTTAACATCAGACTTATTACCCTTCTTATGGAGAGGAATGCTAAAGGATTCCTTCATTAACAAAAGGAAAACAGACTCCTCCAAATACATCTGAAATAGTTTGTGAATAGGCTTACAAAGTGCCTAGGACCAAACAGATCGGCTATAGCTTGCTCAGTGTTTGTTTTCACATTACCATACCTCACCGAATAGGGAAATCTTCATAGGGAAATCTTCTTATACTTCAAGTTTGTTAGTTCCCTTGAGAGTTCAAGGTTTCATAGAAAAATTGGCATCGTCAATATCTGTACAAGTGTACATATGGGACCAATCGGTGTGAAAAAGGATGGTAAGGGTCGTTCGGAAGAACCAATGGGTCAGCTCTAAATGCAACATAACTGGGGGGATCCAGCAAGAAAAGCGATCTGATTAATGAGTTGCGAATAGGGTTAGCCTGTGACATTGTTAAATCAAGAAGTCCATCAATAAAGTCGTGGGATTTTGAAGGAAGAAGCGCAACTGATTCTTCATTCGAGGACCAATATACCTCCGATTAATTGAAATCTCCAAGAACAATCAATAGCAGCAATAGCAATAGCAGCGCAGAGACCGACTGGATGGCAGAAGGTAGGTAGGTATATCGGATTGTGGAGGGATGTATGAACAAATAAAAACGGAAAAGTTAGAGAAAGTTATTTTAATACTTGTTAATTCGATGCCATGAAGTTTTGAATATTGTGCAAGATCAGGCGGAAGGTCGGAGTCCACAGTATTCAAAACCCCACCCCTAGCACGTGAAATACGATCGCAGCTATAAGTGGAGTATTTGGTGGGAAAAACTGAAGAATCAGAAATGTCAGGTTATAGCCACGTCTCGGTAAAAACAAGAACATGTAAATCAAAAGATATACTATCTAAAAAAGTGTAGCGAGCTTAGAAGTAAGACCTCGTACAATTTGGTAGGCGAGCATTAGTTTTTTGACGACACATTAGAAGTAAAGGCTCCAGATAGATTGGAAGAAATTGAGGGCAAGTAAGTTGCTCACTAATTAATTTATTAATTTTTCTTGACTATCAATTTTAAATGTTTCGTGAATAGTGCAGTACATTTATAGAAACATTCTTAATGCACTTGGATTCAATACTAATCAAACTAAGCCAAACATCTGATTCACAGCCTGTTGTGGGCAGAGTCGATATTAGAGCTTACAAAACCATTTAACAAATATACAGGCCTGTTCAGTTATTTACTTACATTAAATTTGTTCTATTTCGAATTGGCTACCTGTTCTGGGTTTCATAATTTGATAGAATTCTTCGATTTCTGGTTGGCCTAGAAGGAACAGAGAAGTTAAGGCGACGTAAGAGTTAAAAAGAATCTACATCACCGTTGAATAACTTGTGAAGAAAAGAAACACCTAAAATTGTTTCTGAGCTGATTCAATATGATCAACATGCTTTTTGTACGGCGGACACCATACCAATGAACAGTATTCGATCACAGGACGTACTAAAGAAGTATAAAGGAGTTTAGTGGTGTAGGGATCATTAAATTCCTTCGACCAACGTTTAATGAATCCAAGTACACCATTCGCTTTGTTAACAATAGTGGAGATGTGGTGATTAAAACTCAATTTGGGGTCAAACAGAATTCCAAGATCAACGACAGACGAAATACGTTGCAACGGTTCATTACCAATCGTATAGGAAACCAGAAATGGTTTGCATCGATGGAAAGTCATAAACATTCACTTGGAGCAGTTAAGGTGCAAATGATTTACCAAGCACCAAGACTGCAAGGAGTTAAGATCATCCTGCAATCCAATAGAATGAATCGGGTTGTTGAAAGATAAAATAAGTTTAACGTCATCGGCATACATGAGTATCCGAGAAAATGATAATATTGTAGGGAGATCATTAATAAATAGAGTGAAGAACAGGGGGCCGAGGTGGCTACCTTGAGGTACACCAGAGGTTACAGTCACAGGTTTTGAAGTATTATAAAGAAGCAGAACTTTTTGAGTTCTATCTTTTTGATAGGACGAGGCCCAAAGCAGAAAAGAGGAGGAAAATCCTAATCGATCGAGCTGTAAGAGGAGAAGATCATGATTGACAGAGTCAAAGGCCTTGCTAAAGTCAGTGTAAATGGCACCAGGAATCCATGATTAACTAGCGAAGTAAATTCAAGCAAGTTGGTCGTTGTTGACTGACGCTTTATGAATACATGCTGGAAAGGTGACAAAATAGATTTACAACAATGCTGCAATGTGGAGGAAGGTAAAGAAGAAGATCTACGCTTAGTGTTCACAAAGCTATGGATTTGCTTTGGATCCTGTGCGAATTGAATTTTGCACCGAGCAAGATTATTGTTATAGCACTCGGAGTTAAAAAGTGTAAAGTTAGATTTTGCTATTGAATATTTATAAAAATCAATAGCAGAACCAGTTCGTTTATACTTTTTAAAGCATCTTTATTTAATATTTTTCAAATAAGATAATCTAGGACAGTACCAAGGGGGATTTAGTGACGCGGAGGAAGCGACGCTATTAGGAATGCAGATATCTAAGAGAGAATTCATAGACTCATAGAAAAAGTTAACAGCAAAATCTAAATCAACCGAATTGTACAATTGAGACCAGTCTGTTGCACAAATGAGTTGGCTTAGCAAAATGAAGTTTCCTTAACGGAAGCAACGACGAGGTATATTGGGGATTTTGGAATTTGAAGGGGCAGGTCCAAATACTGAAAGCGAGACTTCCAGTGTAGGATGGTAAGAATCTTCGGGTGGTGATAGAGGGGGAGACCTAGAGACACTGGCATTGGTGCTATCAGTGACAAAAATAAGATCTAACAATTTATTTAAATTGTTAGTACAGGATTAATTAGAAAAGAAAACATGTCAAGCAGACAATCTAAACGAGAGCGTAAGTTAAAGTCGGCCCTGCCCGACTTCGAAATACCCGTTACTCAAGGCAATTAGTGTTTATTAACCTCATGCGGCTCAGAGAAGTATGCAACGTTTTTTTAACTTTGCCATTTATTATCCGATCTTCATGAAAATTTGTGAGATTGTACATATTGGCCACATGCACTACACTGCATCTGAGCTCGATAGCTTACAAATTGTAGGAGATATTCAACGTTTTGTATTGCGGGGGCGGGAGGGGGCGTGGCCAAAATTTGAAACAAACTTGATCTGCCTACAGACAATACCAGCTTACATCTAAAATTTGGTTGCTCTAGCTCTTCTGGTCTCTGAGATCTAGGTGTTCATACAGACGGACGGACGGACAGACGGACATGGCTATATCGACTCGGCTATTGATCCTGATGAAGAATATATATACTTTATGATATCGGAGATGCTTGCTTCTGCCTGTTACATACATTTGCACGACTTTAGTATACCCTTTTTACTCTACGAGTAACGGGTATAAAAATCTTGCCGTACTGATGGTACAATGTAAGTCGACACATTTGGATTTGACCATGTGATGTTAGGCAAGTAAAAATCACGTACAACAACCAGTGTGTCAATGTCTCGTAAGTGGAATAAAACATCTTTAATGCAGGCTACATGGTGAATATAAATTTCAATATTGGACGAAGGTGGGATATAAGAACAAGTAACAAATAAAGAAAATAATAGAAAAGTTATCTTTACGGTAACAAATTCAACATCCTCACGGTTATCAACAACGATCAGTTCGGAACTGTGGCTGGGCTTAACTGCGATCAGTACACCACCACCTTTGCGATCTGGTCGATCATGTCGATAGATGAAACGAGAGCGTAAGTTAAAGTCGGCCCTTCCCGACTTCGAAATACCAGTTAATTAAGGCAGTTAATGTTTACTAAACTCATGCGGGTCAGATAAGTATTCAATGTTTTTTTAACTCTGCCAATTATTATCCGATCTTTACGAAAATTTGTGAGATTGTACATATTGGCCACATGCAGTATACTGCAAAATCTTAGCTCGAACATCTCATACAATTTAAAAGCTAATTCACTCACAAATTTTCATAAAGATCAGATAATAAATCTTAATACGTTGCATACTTATCTGAGCCGCATGAGGTTAATAAACACTAATTGCCTTGAGTAACGGTTATTTCGAAATTTTCATAAAGATCAGATATCTATCGTTTCATCTATCTATAGTACTTCAACATAACAGCCATTAAAAAATATAAAAAAAAAAAAATGTTGGGTGGCTTAGTTGATATGGAATGTCCCATATATATTTTTGATTCGTGCTGCAGATGCCACGCCTTCCAGTATCTGTTCGTGCTTTTCATTCCAACTGTTTGGGTCATCGAAAGCAATTTCTATGCCGACTTGCTGCGCTACCCCACTTATCATACAATTGATATCTGATTTGCAAAAGATGCGTTGCTACAATTTTTGGGAGTCTACGCAGGCTGACATTCATTACATTTCTGAAATAGCAAAAATGCATTTCCAGTGTTTTTATATAAAGCGGGGAAAGACCAGTTTCTAAATAAATGGCGTAGTGTGGTATTCCGTGGCTATATGAAAATTATTTTCATCCTTTTCTTGCTGTGGCTTCAAAAAGCTTATATTTTGTGCTGCTCTTTACATCCTTTTTGGCAAAAAAAAGAAATTCCATGTAGAGATTATATTTATATTGGAGTCGCAGATTCCATATTTTGCAGTAATCATGTATGCAGTTTATCATGTCTTCCAATTTTTTTAGGGAGTCCGCCAGCAGCATCATGTCGTCAGCATACATGAGGGCTCTTACGGTATCTGGTCCGATAGTCACGCATCCTGGTAGAAAATTGGTGATATCATCTACAAAAATCGAGAACAGAAATGGGCTTTAAACCTTGTTTGACGCCCATGCTGGTGACGAAAAATTCCGATTAATGGGAGTGCGAAGCTGATATCAGTTTCACATGGTACATGTAGAAGGGCTTTGCAATGTGCTGCTAATTATTGTGGGCATGCTTTTATAAAGTTCACCGCTGCGCCACTGTTCGGTTTTCTGGCCAGTGCCCACAAAATCTTGCTATCATTTAGTTTAGAAATTTCCTATTCCTCCTTGCGGTTCCGATTATCTAATTTCTCTCAAGGTTGGGTAAAAGTGGTTTGCTTATCCGTCTCCATACATTTTGCGTCTTCTTCTACGCAGCTTGTGAGCGTTTCAGTGTCTTGTCTAAGTAACGGTCCAGTTCTGTTTGGTACCTGTGCACATAGCGATTGTTCCACCTTAGTTTTGGCAGCATTTAGTTTTCCGCTTTTTGTCCCAGGTCTAAGTGTTTAACTGTGAGAGACACGATGCGGTCAGAGAAAATTTCATTTTGCTCTAGATGCACAGGAGTCGATCGTGGAGCATGATTGCCAGCGAACGAAGGTATAATTTCCCTCTGCGTCTCCCAAGGTTCTCCCGTTGAGTATTTCCAAATTAAACAGACTGCAAAGTTCAAACAGTTTAATACCTTTGCCATCCGACTATTCATCCCTTGCTGCACGAGGTGTCTGTAATATCCTCCAACATATCCATTTGAGATTTCCTGTTTTCCTATTCGTGCATTTAAGTCACCGGTCACCATCATGTTCGTTGTTCCGCTTTCAGTCTTGTTATCGTACAGCACATCATAATTATAATTCCACTTGTTACAGTTAGTAACACAGTAAATACGTTAGTAACACTTTTAGTTTACTATTTCCAAGTCAAAAACGATGGCGATTGTGAAGCCTTTTGCTGATTCCATTAAGCTCCCCTCCGCTTGCACGTGCCCTCTGGCTGATCTGGTGGCAGGTATCCAATGTAGTTCGTGATTGGGAAAAAAGGGTCATAGAATTCGAAATTCCGGTCGACGAAGGTTTAGTAAAGCAAGAATACCTTACACGCATTTACAAAAATCAAGAAATTCGTTTTCAGTTGTTTATTGGCTAGGCCAGCTATGTTGTACGAAAGTAGTTTAAAATGATAAGTGTTTGCTTCTAAATGACATATATCCATCTAATTTTTAATCTGACTGACGGCTCTTTCACTAAAAACTATACAGACTATACTATAAGAGAATAGATTTCCTGAACTAATAATATTATAAAACATAACATACTCTAAAGAGCATTTATCATGATAATTTTGTAGTGTATAAACAGGGTATGTCTGTTAACCTACTACGATTCATGGAGGAGGAGAGGGTTGATGTTGCACTCGTCCAGGAACCCATTATCCTAGGTGAAAGGGTTCGTGGACTGAGTGATGATCGAGGGAAGAAATGGGTGAAATCTATACCTTGCGTTGGCCTATCTTCCATACGAGGAAAAGGATCCCCCATCGGAAAGCGTCAGAGCCTTCATTCGGCACTCGCAGAAGAGGGCATCGAAGCTGTCCTGGGTTGCGATGCGAATGCCCTTCACTCCATATGGGATAGTACGGGCATTAACGATCGAGGAGAGGCACTGCTGGACTACATTTTGAGCACAAACCATATTCTGTATAACAGGTTATAGACATAACCGTAGCGCTAAGCAGAGGCTCTCTGACCGTTGACAACTTGCATGTATCCACCAAGTTCTCCTTTTCGGACCACTACAGGATACTGTTCGATGTCAACTGGTGCAGAGAGAAACCTACTCCCTATAGGAACCCTAAAAAAACAATCTGGAAAAAATTCGCAAGAACAGTTGGTCACACACTCCTCGATCCTCCGGACGTAGAGTTGTTGCAGCCTGGGGCACTTGAAGAATAACTGGACTTGACAATAACAGTCGTACTAAGTCGGGCCTTTCTTTAATCCTGCCGGCTAGTCGACCCCCAAAGCCCAACCACAAAGTGTGGTGGACAACGGAGCTCGTCCAGTCTAGGAAGGAAACGAGAAAGCTCTTGAATAAAGCAAAATCGACCAACAAGCAAGAAGACTGGCACGCCTACCGACAGGGTTTTACCAAATTAAAAGAGGCGTGTTGGAAGGCAAGAAGAGACTCTTGTGCTAAATTTTGCGAGGTGCAGGCAATAGCACCAGTGAAGCGTCCAGACTTCGAAGTGTGCTGGCTAAAGATCCATCCAACCCGGAGTTACTATGTAACCCAGACGGAACGTATGCAAAAAACAGCCAAGCGTCTCTGTAACTGTTCGTGAACACACATTTTCCAGGTTGCCTAGATGCTGAACCAGAGTTCGGGTCAACTGAGCAAAAAATCAGCGAGGCACGACGATGATTGACGAAATCATCACTGAAGAAAAGATAATCTGGGCTATCAAGTCATTCCAACCCTTTAAATCACCAGGACCGGATGACATCCGACCAGTCATGCTGCAAGTATCGATCTTGAATCTACTGACATGGCTGACCAAGATTTTCAAGGTTTGTCTCCACAAGGCAGGGAAGATAAACCACAACTCTCCGAAAGACTACATACCCATCAGGCGGCCTTCCTCGACATCAAGGGAGCTTTCAACAACGTCAGGACCGAGTCGATTACGGCAGCTCTTGCTAATATCGGCTCACACCCGACGATTACTCATTGCAGCTTAGCAGCCGAGTGATCAACTCCACTCTCTGTGCAGGCAACGTAAAAAGAAGAACAACGAGAGGCACTCCGCAGGGGGGAGTCATATCCCCGCTTCTTTGGAACCTGGTTCTCAACGAGCTTCTTCTTACCTTGAAGTGAAACGGATGTAGGACCTGGTTCTAATGGTACCGGGTAAATTCTTAACCACAATCAGTGAGCTATTAGAATCTGCTCTTGGTAGAACCCTAAGATGGGTTAACCCACAGAAGACCCATCTGGTGCTGTTCACAAGGAGATACAAGATCCCTGAGTTCACACTTCCACCCATTGGGGGAACGGAAGAGATACTCTGAGCAAAAGAATGAAGAAGGCATTAGGCGAGTACTATGGTAGGAAGTGGGGACTGCAACCGTATATCATTCATTGGTTATACACAGCGGTCGACAGTCCTATCCTTACCTATGGAACGATGGTACGGTGAAAGGCGACTAACTCCAAATCCCACCTAAACAACAACAAAGAGCAGCTTTCCTGGGCATTACAGGATCCCTGCGATCCACCCGGTCGCCCAGGCGGCCCTGGATGTAATTCTGAACCTGGAACCAGTAGACACTTTCCTGAAGTATGAAGCTTCGAGAAGCGCAATAAGACTCCGGGAACTGAAACTTCTTAAAAACCCCCAGGCGTCCCTGGATGTAATTCTGAACCTGGAACCAGTAGGCACTTTCCTGAAGTATGAAGCTTCGAAAGGCGCAGTAAGACTCCGGGAACTGAAACATCTTAAAACATCTACTTCAGGCCACAGCAGTATCCTACACGAAGTAGGAATAAGTGCAGAGGCAAAGGGAAGTGACTACTGCATACCAGTTCAGAAATGAAACAATAACTTTGGAACACGGTTCCCGGAGAGAGAGGAATGGAAGCAACACACTACCATCAGGGAGAACGAGATATCCATCTATACAGACGGTTCAAAGACGGATGAAGGTACAGGAGCAGGCATCTTCTCCGAAGAACTTGCGACACAGCTCTCATTCCGTCTACCAAACTGGTGTAGCGTTTTCTAGGCAGAGATTTATGCTATCTGGCAGGCGGGTAAATTGATATACACCTTGGATGAAAATCCAAGGAACATTTCAACCTTGGTCGACAGCCAGGCGGCTATAAAGGCTCTGTCATCAAAAGCCACAAAGACCGTCCTAGTCCGCAGCACGGCGGCAGCACTAAACCAAATCCAACAGATCTCTATCACCCTCGTCTGGGTACCTGGTCACGCAGGCATACTGGGCAACGAGGGAGCAGGCGAGTGCGCTAGGAACGGCTCAGCGCTGCCAGCGACGCTTTAAGGGACATTCAAAGACCTCTGCAGGATATCATGACGGAATTGAAGTGGAGGGCCAGAAATCGGGCAGAACGACAATGAGACCTCGCACTCGGTTGTAACATCTCCCGATTACTCTGGCCAAGATACTCACCTAAAAGAACTTCCCAACTCCTACACTTTAGCAAGAACAGGATGAGAACTATGGTAGGAGTCAAAACGGAGCACTGCACCATCGGTCAAATGACCAACAGGATGCGCGTGCCCCATCATGACTTCTGCCGTAGCTGTGGGAACAAGGAGGAAATAGAAAGCATCCTTCACCTTCTATGCGACTGCCCTGCACTAATTAGGAAACGCACCCAGCATCTGGGCAAACCATTCTTTGAAGACCTGGGCAGTCTGGCAATTGTTCCCCTAGAAGACCTGGCTCTTTTTGTGAATTCCTCAAATGGTTTAAATAGAAAGTTTCGTTTTAAAAATACGCCTCCTCGGTCTGGCTGCCATGATGTGATCTATATGAACCGTTCTCCTTGTTCTTTTAGGGCTGGCCATCATCGCAGGACCTTGTCTGCAGCATCATTTTTTCTCATACGTAACAGCTCGCATTGTTCGACCCTTTGTTGGCAAGGTTACCAATCTGTTGAGCTGCTACGATGACACCTTCAATTTCCGTTTTAAGCAGCTTCAAGCATGCTTGTTTTGCTTGCTGGACAGGATTTCCATTTAGAATTTGGGGTTCATGCATAATAATGTTGTCATTTGCTTTCGTAGCAAGTCTCTCTACCTCCGCTGCCAATGCATCACATTTCTGTGTCATTTCCGAGTACAATTTCGCCAGTGCATTTTCCAGTTCGCAACATCGCTTCTTTACCGTTTCCAGCTTTTGCTCCAGTACCGCATTCTTCAGCTGCAAAGCATCAAGTTTGTCGGACACCACTGCCAAATCGTGTTTTGATGAAACATCTTTTAGTTTGGCGTCGAAGAAATCCGAATGAATTGATTTAAGGTGTGCTACTGCTACCATCTCCATGATTTTGCTGCAGTCGCCACTTTCTGGTGTGTTGGTTGGTCTGCTTCTTTTTGCGCTTTGAGCAATATCGGATGCCTTCGGAGTTCCTAAAGTTGATATTTTGGTTATTTTGGTGAGATTATTGGTGCTTTCGGTAGAGTGCGACCTCCGAACATATTTCTCGGAACCTGCTGATAACTCTCAGAAATAAATTTCCGCCTACAAGTATGCTTCAGAATTTTGTTTTTTATGTTTTTTTTTGTTTTGTTTTGAGGTGACTGAAGTACGCTTGTCGCAGGCTATTCGTAGAAGCCAGATTTCCTTGGGCGGACTTGAAAATTTGTTTTCCAAATGCCTAAAAGTTGGCAGCATCAGACTAAAACACGTTTAGTTCGGTGTTAGCAACAAAACTGAATTAAGTGATTAAAAGTAGTACTGCCTAAGAAGTTAGCATTTCGCAACCCTGTATATAGGTCAGCAGCTGGTTAGATTTGACTGGCTGTTCCTTTATCCGTTTTTGCCATCATCCAGTAAAGTCACTCCCAGCTCATGTAACGGACGCTGGTTTTGGGAATATTTAGAGGAGTGTCTACTACTTGCGAAATCTATATGCTTGGATCTATTTTGCATACCTCTTTTAGGGGTTGCACCTCGACCTCGTCCGGTATTGCTGACTCTTTGGTTGCCTGATGTAGCTGGATGCTCTTGAATAGGCGGAAACTTACAAGATTACAATTCATCATCTGCGACATTGCTAGCGGATTGTAGTTCTGCTGCTAAAGTGTTATTTCCAAGTAAAAGCACATGTGTGTTTCAGTCTGCATTACACAAGGGTCAAGATGATGTAGTCTTAAGTAGATCGATTATGCAAAGATTGCGGAATCGATGAATAAAAGGTGTAGTTGCAACTGTTCTTGTCGCAACTCCTCATGACAAATGCCACAAAGGGGGTCTTGTGTATTTATCGCATCAACTATGCTCTCCGTGCTACGAATCACTGTCATTGTGAATAATTACGGATGCTAGTTATATTCAATTTCAAAATAGTTTGATAATACTTATGTTTTTATGTATCATTTATAAACTGACTGTCATTTTCCCACATGTTTTCGCTTACAAATCTTAAAGTAAATCCGAATTGTTTGAGTTGTTTGATTCTAACTACTGTGAATTTAATGGCCCTATTGTCGATTTGGTTGTTAATGCTTAAGAACGACTGGACAATAAACCGAAACGATTCCAGTATACTG
The DNA here is from genome assembly GCA_035044965.1 of Lordiphosa andalusiaca. Taxonomy (NCBI): domain Eukaryota; kingdom Metazoa; phylum Arthropoda; class Insecta; order Diptera; family Drosophilidae; genus Lordiphosa; species Lordiphosa andalusiaca. Next base: position 30,528 of record JAWNNM010001121.1, on the reverse strand, counting down.
AAATTCCGAGCAGTTCTAAGCACATTTGTGACAGTGTTGTGTCATTATTATTTTAACATTTTAGAATTCCTCGCTGCCTAAAGAAAACTAGAAATCAATTATGGTCGACTAATCCAGAAATAACAAAATTACAATCGCATATTCCTACACTTTACTACAGTATTCAATACAACGGTTTCCAAGAATCCAAATAGTAAGAAGTAGAAAAAATTTAATTAATATGTAATATGATACTGATTTAGCTGATAATGGGACAAAACTTGTTATGTGTGCAGTAGCAAACCGAAATATATTGGTTTTGCTCGGTCAGTCTGTCACACGCTGGGCGCCAAAGGTGTAACGGACGATGGTGGTGGGAATATTTAATATTCCTTTTTCGGTATTTTTTCTGCTTATGTTGACTACTAGGGTAGTCGCAGATGACGTTCTAGCTCACCGTTGAGCGTAGAGAGCTGGAGTGCGCACTTCTTGCTATTGCTCGGTCTGTAGCTCGCCGGATTGGTCGGGGCTCTTCCTCACCCATAAGCACGACACCATTAACACATTGAAATAAGTGCGCTTTCAGAAAACAAACGAGAGCGTAAGTTAAAGTCGGCCCTGCCCGACTTCGAAATACCCGTTACTCAAGGCAATTAGTGTTTAATAACCTCATAGATAAGTATGCAACGTTTTTTTAACTCTGCCATTTGTTATCCGATCTTTATGAAATTGTACATATTGGCCACATGCAGTATACTGCAAAATCTTAGCTCGATAGCTTACAAATTGTAGGAGATATTAAAAAAATTTATTTCGGGGGCGGGAGTGGGCTTGGCCAAAATTTGAAACAAATTTGATCTGCCTACAGAAAATACTAGCTTACATCTAAAATTTGGTTTGGTCTTCTACTCTCTGAGATCAAGGTGTTCATACAGACGGACGGACGGACGGACGGGCGGACAGACGGACATGGCTATATCGACTCGGCTATTGATTCTGATGAAGAATATATTTACTTTATGATATCGGAGATGCTCCTTCTGCCTGTTACATACATTTGCACTACTTTAGTACACCCTTTTTACTCTAAGAGTAACGGGTATAAAAACAAGAAAATGTTGTTCCCCTACCCTACCGTCAATAGTTCTCCAGATAATCCGGGAAACACATAAAAAGTTTAAAAATTCATAACTTTTGAACGGTGTAACTGATTTGATCGAATCGAAAACCTCTTTTGGTGAACTTTTTGTAAAAAATATAAAACAACTTTCAAAGTTATCAGAAGTAGTCTTTTTGATAAAAAAAAAAACAGTTTTTTGCTGTTTTCTTTAAGAGGGCCACTCGATATTTTATTCGAATATTTTTTTTGCCGGTAGAGCATATTGCGCAATATATTTCAAGCTGGCAGACATCCTGAGAGCTCGGGAATCCATTGTTTTAAATATCCAATTTCGGCGTTTGACTGTTTTTTTCAAATAATATGAACAAAATAATTAACAATTAATCAATTTGTAGCTTAGTTTTGTTCATCGCGATTAATAACAATAATAGTGCAAATATTACTCTATCTCTACATATAAAGGGTGATTTTTAGCTATTATCTGTTTGGCAACACTGGTTTAAGCAGCTCACGCACGTTTCGTGTTTTGTTTCACTGTCAAACATCTTTAGTTTGGTCTAAAATTTAACCATAAATCGTTCTACAAACGAACAACGCTTGCAAATTATTGAATTTTATTATCAAAACGCGTGCTCTGTTAAGAAAGTTCATCGCGCGCTTCTTCCATGTTATGCTCAGTTTAATCGAACCCCCGGAAGCGGCTATTCGGGCTATTGTGACTAAATTTCGCAAAAAATTTAAATGCATCCAGAAAAAGTCACAGTTTGGTGCGGTTTATGGGCTGGTGGCATCATTGGACCGTACTTCTTCAAAAATGATGCGAATCGTAACGTAACTGTGAATGGTAGCGCTACCGTGAGATGATATCCAATTTTTTTTTTGCCCAATATCCAAGAGCTTGACTTGCATGACATGTGGTTTTAACAAGACGGTGCCACATGCCACACAGCACGCGCAACGATGGACTTATTGAGAGGCGAGTTCGGTGAACATTTTATTTTACTTTCGGGACCGGTCATTGGCCGCCTAGATCGTGCGATTTAACGGCTTTAGACTACTTTTTGTGGGGCTATGTTAAAGCTCATGTCTAAAGAGACAAGCCCGCTTTAATTGATGCATTGGAAGACAACATTGAAGCATTTATTCGTGAGATACCGGCCGAAATGTTGGAAAGAGTATGCCAAAATTGGACTAAGCGGATGGACCATTTGAGGCGCACTCACGGTCAATATTTGCATGAAATAATCTTCAAACATTAAATTATATGGACCGTACTATCGATTCAAATAAAGATTTCACGAATTTTTCTGAACATTATGTGTTTTTTTTTTAATAGCTTTCCCATAGCTCTGTAAAAATCAGCCTTTAAAAAAATGTCGTGTCACATGTTATTTAAAAAACTACTTCAAAACGGCTTGAACGATTTTAATAAAAATTTGTTTGTTTTAATTTGGCGTGTCTAGGCGTTTTAACTATATTTCGTAACGCTGGGTGATTTTAGTTCAATTGACGACGCAGCAGCCTGCTCATATTTGTCACTATCAGCCATGCTCCGGCTTCCACGTATTTTTGCGAATTACGATTTCAGCAAATTCGTACGATTTCAATTTAGAGCGCTCCGAAATTCGCCAGTTTATTTCATCGATAATGTTCGCAAATTGTTGTTTTTGTGAGCAGTTTTCCATCTCGCTCAATCTTGTGTGTCTCTTTTTAATAATAATTTAATAATTGATTAAAATATTGCCTTAGTGCGAATTGAGTGGGAGAGTCCGTAAGACAAATCTAAAAAGCTTAGAGAACTGAATAAAAATAGTTCCGTGGTCTGTCTGTTTGTGCATCAACCTATATTTTGCATTTACTTTTAATTTCACGGACTCAGATGACGCCGGTTTAAAAACGGCAAAACTTTTCGATTTCCTAATGTCGGAGCACCAACTTTTACGATTTGGTGATCAAATAGCAAAGTTTTTGCGAATGCGAAAATGGGAGCATGGCTGTTTGTGATTTATTGTGAATATTTGGTTAGCTACTAAAATATTGGAATATCTTTTTTGATCAATTTGGCCTAGCTCACACCACGAATGTTTAGTTGTGTGTAGCACGCCTACCTTAAGGGTAGATATGTTGACACCACACTACATGAAGTGGTGGGGAGCATTGAGGAATCGCTGAATCAGAAGGAGTTTGCGTTGGCGGCCTTCCTCGACATCAAGGGAGCTTTCAACAAAGTCAGGACCGAGTCGATTACGGCAGCTCTTGCTAATATCGGCTCACACCCGACGATTACTCATTGCAGCTTAGCAGCCGAGTGATCAACTCCACTCTCTGTGCAGGCAACGTAAAAAGAAGAACAACGAGAGGCACTCCGCAGGGGGGAGTCATATCCCCGCTTCTTTGGAACCTGGTTCTCAACGAGCTTCTTCTTACCTTGAAGTGTAACGGATGTAGGACCTGGTTCTAATGGTAGCGGGTAAATTCTTAACCACAATCAGTGAGCTATTAGAGTCTGCTCTTGCTAGAACCCTAAGATGGGCACACCAGAACGGTCTAGGGGTTAACCCACAGAAGACCCAACTGGTGCTGTTGACAAGGAGATACAAGATCCCTGAGTTCACACTTCCACCCATTGGGGGAACGGAAGAGATACTCTGAGCAAAAGAATGAAGAAGGCATTAGGCGAGTACTATGGTAGGAAGTGGGGACTGCAACCGCATATCATTCATTGGTTATACAACGCTGGTACGGTGAAAGGCGACTAACTCCAAATCCCACCTAAAGAGCAGCTTTCCTGGGCATTACAGGATCCCTGCGATCCACCCGGTCGCCCAGGCGGCCCTGGATGTAATTCTGAACCTGGAACCAGTAGACACTTTCCTGAAGTATGAAGCTTCGAGAAGCGCAATAAGACTCCGGGAACTGAAACTTCTTAAAACCCCCCAGGCGGCCATGGATGTAATTCTGAACCTGGAACCAGTAGACACTTTCCTGAAGTATGAAGCTTCGAGAAGCGCAGTAAGACTCCGGGAACTGAAACATCTTAAAACATCTACTTCAGGCCACAGCAGTATCCTACACGAAGTAGGAATAAGTGCAGCGGCAAAGGGAAGTGACTACTGCATACCAGTTCAGAAATGAAACAATAACTTTGGAACACGGTTCCCGGAGAGAGAGGAATGGAAGCAACACACTACCATCAGGGAGAACGAGATATCCATCTATACAGACGGTTCAAAGACGGATGAAGGCACAGGAGCAGGCATCTTCTCCGAAGAACTTGCGACACAGCTCTCATTCCGTCTACCAAACTGGTGTAGCGTTTTCTAGGCAGAGATTTATGCTATCTGGCAGGCGGGTAAATTGATATACACCTTGGATGAAAATCCAAGGAACATTTCAACCTTGGATGACAGCCATGCGGCTATAAAGGCTCTGTCATCAAAAGCCACAAAGACCGTCCTAGTCCGCAGCACGGCGGCAGCACTAAACCAAATCCAACAGATCTCTATCACCCTCGTCTGGGTACCTGGTCACGCAGGCATACTGGGCAACGAGGGAGCAGGCGAGTGCGCTAGGAACGGCTCAGCGCTTCCAGCGACGCTGTAAGGGACATTCAAAGACCTCTGCAGGATATCATGACGGAATTGAAGTGGAGGGCCAGAAATAGGGCAGAACGACAATGAGACCTCGCACTCGGTTGTAACATCTCCCGATTACTCTGGCCAAGATACTCACCTAAAAGAACTTCCCAACTCCTACACTTTAGCAAGAAACGCAACCAGCATCTGGGCAAACCATTCTTTGAAGACCTGGGCAGTCTGGCAATTGTTCCCCTAGAAGACTTGGCTCTTTTTTGTGAATTCCTCAAAATGGTTTAAGTAGAAAGTTTCGTTTTAAAAATACGCCTCCTCGGTCTGTCTGCCATGATGTGATCTATATGAACCGTTCTCCTTGTTCTTTTAGGGCTGGCCATCATCGCAGGACCTTGTCTGCATCATCATTTCTTCTCATACGTAACAGCTCGCATTGTTCGACCCTTTGTTGGCAAGGTTACCAATCTGTGGAGCTGCTACGATGACACCTTCAATTTCCGTTTTAAGCAGCTTCAAGCATGCTTGTTTTGCTTGCTGGACAGGATTTCCATTTAGAATTTGGGGTTCATGCATAATAATGTTGTCATTTGCTTTCGTAGCAAGTCTCTCTACCTCCGCTGCCAATGCATCACATTTCTGTGTCATTTCCGAGTACAATTTCGCCAGTGCATTTTCCAGTTCGCAACATCGCTTCTTTACCGTTTCCAGCTTTTGCTCCAGTACCGCATTCTTCAGCTGCAAAGCATCAAGTTTGTCGGACACCACTGCCAAATCGTGTTTTGATGAAACATCTTTTAGTTTGGCGTCGAAGAAATCCGAATGAATTGATTTAAGGTGTGCTACTGCTACCATCTCCATGATTTTGCTGCAGTCGCCACTTTCTGGTGTGTTGGTTGGTCTGCTTCTTTTTGCGCTTTGAGCAATATCGGATGCCTTCGGAGTTCCTAAAGTTGATATTTTGGTTATTTTGGTGAGATTATTGGTGCTTTCGGTAGAGTGCGACCTCCGAACATATTTCTCGGAACCTGCTGATAACTCTCAGAAATAAATTTCCGCCTACAAGTATGCTTCAGAATTTTGTTTTTTATCTTTTTTGTTGTTTTGTTTTGAGGTGACTGAAGTACGCTTGTCGCAGGCTATTCGTAGAAGCTGTAAAACTGAGCATCAGAAAAGTAGCCAGATTTCCTTGGCCGGACTTCAAAATTTGTTTTCCAAATGCCTAAAAGTTGGCAGCATCAGACTACAAAACGTTTAGTTCGGTGTTAGCAACAAAACTGAATTAAGTGATTAAAAGTAGTACTGCCTAAGAAGTTAGCATTTCGCAACCCTGTATATAGGTCAGCAGCTGGTTAGATTTGACTGGCTGTTCCTGTTTCTGTTTTTGCCATCATCCAGTAAAGTCACTCCCAGCTTATATATTATCCTTATAATAAATTAATTAAATTTTGTAACTGGCTCACGGCATTTAATGTCAATCGGTAAATATGGCACAAATAATCGTAGCACTATTGGGAGCAGATTGAGCTGCTTTAAATTACTGCTTTGCTCCGATTGCTCATGCGGCCAATAACACAAAAACAACACCAAATAGAATAGCTTATGTCCATGAATCTGACTGTATTATTTAATCGCTACTTATTTGATATTTATTTAAACGTGTTGTCACTCCGCTTGAACGCTAGTCGATACTGACCTTGTTCGACACAGGCGAATTGCTTTCTTCGGTTTGTTATTGGTTATAGATATGTGAGCATCGATATGATATCTGCGGTATACAATGATGGTTAATTTAAATTTTACGAACTCGCAACTTGGAGCTTCATTTTTCTAATTTGCATATTTACCTATCATTTGGAATTTTCATTTTGTTGGCAACTAGTTTAACCAACACGATATATAAGTTTTAAAATACATGCACACAAGTAGGCGCCCTATATTTAACACAACCAAAAATATACTTTGAGCAGACACTTCGCTCGATTTACTCAGTTGCTTATGCTGAGTTACTGAGAGCCATACGAAATTGTCCCCTTCAAGCTGTTATCGTATGACAGCTTCGTGCGTTTCTCTCATAGTAATCAATGTGACAGAAAACACAACAGAAGCAAAACCAAATGTTATGTTCTGAGAGTGAGAAAGACTGTATTAGTTTTACCTGCTATTTAGCTGATCAGGACAGCACAGAAAAGTTGGTTGAACATATTTTCGGAGCTCTGATCGGCATTGACTGAAATTTTCCCTTATCCCCTTTTTATTTTATATATAGTGTGTTGTGGCAATCCAATCTCGGCAGGGAAAACGGGTACAAAATTCCCACGACAACTATTCCGATTAACTCATTAAATTGTTGGACCCTCAGACTTGCCAATTGAATCTGCTGCTTTTAATGTTGATATTTCGACTGATATATTAAGCTGCCGACGCAGCTGAGAGAGTACCTTTAAAGGCCGCTCTCCTGGTTTTTCATAGTAGGAGAACATTATAAGATTATTTACATCAAACTTAATTTGCTTAGAAACTTCATTATAACGAACTTTTACAATTAATTAAATTAAACTAAATAAAATGACCAAACATCGGCCGCGTTGAATGGTCTAATTTACAAATTTACTCGGTCATTATCAATTAGAAGGGGTGCCAACTTTTGGATAGGTCGCTTGAAGACGCCAGATTGCGCTCTCGCAATCGCCCCTTGCACCTTTCTGTCAGCGCCTTGGATGTCTTCCCCTACGACTCTTATTACCTACTGTTGAGGAGGCGCATTGTCCTCGTAGACGAGAACGGCCTGGCCTGTTTCCACGTTGCGCGTCTCTCTGGTTCACTTCACTCGATGCTGTAATTCTAGCAGTAAATCGCGTGGCCAGTCGATTTTAAATCTCTGCTTGATTGATGATATCCTCTGGCATCACTTCAAGTAGCTCAGCTTGTCGTCGGTAACTGAGTCTGGCAACACGGACGGCAGCGCTACGAGCGTTGTTCCAATGAGGAGATGCGCTGCCGTGACTGCTTCGTCATCGTTGGGGTTGGTGTGATCGACGACCATTGTCCTCGAATTGAGGATGGCTTTGACTCCCACCAATACTGTTGCTAGCTCGTCTTGTTTGAGAACCGCGCTGCAAATGGCCTTCAGCAGCAGTGTTGTGGCCGATTGGACGGCTGCTTCCCATAGCCCTCCGAAATAAGGTGCTATCGGTGGGATGAACCCGAAAGTGATTCCTCTGGTGGCTGCCAAATCCGTCGAAGTTCCCAGCATGCGAGCAGCACCGACAAAATTGGTCGTGTTGTCGGAATACAGCTTCCAAGCCGACCAATGAATCTGGATAACGACATAATGAAAGAGTCAGCAGTCAGATAATAAACAAGCTCTATATGAACTGTCTTAGACGTGAAGCATAAGAAGACTGCTATGTACATTTTTACTTCAGACTTTCCCCGAATCCCTAGAATCACTCCTATTTTTATTTATTTATTTATTTATGTATCATCCTAACGCTACAAATTACAGAAACTTTTATTAATGCGCTAGTCAGGGGCAAACAAAATAAAAACGAGAGCGTAAGTTAAAGTCGGCCCTGCCCGACTTCGAAATACCCGTTAGTCAAGGCAATTAGTGTTGCGGCTCAGATAAGCATGCAACGTTTTATTATCCGATCATTATGAAAATTTGTGAGATTGTACATATTGGCCACATGCACTACTCTGCAAAATCTGAGGTCGATAGCTTACAAATTGTAGGAGATATTCAACATTTTTTATTGCGGGGGCGGGAGGGGGCGTGGCCAAAATTTGAAACAAACTTGATCTGCCTACAGACAATACTAGCTTACATCTAAAATTTGGTTGCTTTAGCTCTTCTAGTCTCCGAGATCTAGGTGTTCATACAGACGGACGGACGGACGGACGGACAGACGGACATGGCTATATAGACTCGGCTATTGATCCTGATGAAGAATATAAATATTTAATGATATTGGAGATGCTTCCTTCTGCCTGTTACATACATTTGCACGACTTTAGTGTACCCTTTTTACTCTACGAGTAACGGGTATAATCAACACGTTAAAATAAAATTCGTGAAAAACTACTTTAAATGCCAAAAGAGACTAGGAAAACAACAAGTGAGGTTAAAATATCTCATAAGATGCTAGGACTACAGGATCATACAGAGACATTTACAGGGAAAGACGTCCACTCTACAACACAATTTTACACTACACAACACAAAAGCAGAGTTACGAAAAGTTACAAAACTAGAAAGCAAAGAAACACAACGACACATTTTCATAATAATCAAATCGCAAACACACACCTACAGCTGTTTAACAAAGCTAATAAACAGAAATGACTTAGTGGAAATGGGAAACAATCTAAAGCTAGCTTATCAACGAATAGGAACGACTACAGTCCAGGACATCGAGCAAAAGTTGGAAAAAGAAAAAAAACACACTGGCGGAAAAATTTGATTTCACCCTGAACAGAGATTGGATTATTAATCAAACTGAGGTGATTTTTCCCGACGAAAGTCAATGGATCCTCTCGCTTGGACCAAAATTTGCAGAACCAGTCACCAATGAGAATATCTCCCCAATACACTTAACACCAGTTTTGGAACAGGGTATTCAAACAATAAAAGATGAAAAGCAGAGGACCACAATTAGAAGCAATCTAGCTAATAAAATCAACAATTTTAACCTCACAAAGAAATTGGACCAGAAGGATAAGCTAATACTAAACATTGCTAAAAATACGGAAAAACTGAAAAAAGAGCACAAGGATAAGGTAGTTATCACACAAGCAGATAAGGGCAATAAAACTGTCATAATGTACAAAAGGGGCTACAAGTCAATTTAAATGGTTTACAAAAGGAATGGCATCAGGAAGAATTATAAACTTCCATTCGCATCAACCCAAAAATCAAAAAATCAACACGGCAAAAAACATTATAGATAAAGCGAACACATTAAGTGAAAAAACCGATAGATCCGAAATATAAGTCAAGCTTAAGAGAATGCTTAGAAAAAACAGCTTCCCGGAAAAACTGATTGACAATCTAATAACAGACGCCACAAGTGAGAAAAAAGAGACCAATAATAAGGCAGAAATAGATACACATAGACAAGTTAACTAATAAAACGCCAATAACTAAAATCATACCAAAGGAACATTCAAACATAAAATTTGTTTACAAACACGAAAGACAAAAAGGAAAAGGAACAACAACACTTTGTCTACGAGATTTTAAGCAGAACCAGTCACCAATAAGAATATCTCCCCAATACACTTAACACCAGTTTTGGAACAGGGTATTCAAACAATAAAAGATGAAAAGCAGAGGACCACAATTAGAAGCAATCTAGCTAATAAAATCAACAATTTTAACCTCACAAAGAAATTGGACCAGAAGGATAAGCTAATACTAAACATTGCTAAAAATACGGAAAAACTGAAAAAAGAGCACAAGGATAAGGTAGTTATCACACAAGCAGATAAGGGCAATAAAACTGTCATAATGTACAAAAGGGGCTACAAGTCAATTTAAATGGTTTACAAAAGGAATGGCATCAGGAAGAATTATAAACTTCCATTCGCATCAACCCAAAAATCAAAAAATCAACACGGCAAAATACATTATAGATAAAGCGAACACATTAAGTGAAAAAACCGATAGATCCGAAATATAAGTCAAGCTTAAGAGAATGCTTAGAAAAAACAGCTTCCCGGAAAAACTGATTGACAATCTAATAACAGACGCCACAAGTGAGAAAAAAGAGACCAATAATAAGGCAGAAATAGATACACATAGACAAGTTAACTAATAAAACGCCAATAACTAAAATCATACCAAAGGAACATTCAAACATAAAATTTGTTTACAAACACGAAAGACAAAAAGGAAAAGGAACAACAACACTTTGTCTACGAGATTTTAAGCAAAGGAAAGGAAGGAGAAACCTGCAGTGGCGCCTATGTTGGCACAAAAAAACGCGCTCTAGCAACAAGAAAGGAGAGCACAAAGGAGACGCGACCACTGGACACACTGGACACTGGAAATTGAGCGAAAGGAGAGAACGAGACTGACTTTGGAGAGCCTAAGAATACAGCAAAGAGGGGGGAATGCGCTGAACCACAAAGAAGACATCAAACCAATTAATTACATATACGCGGCAGCTGTAAAAAAACAAAAACAATTGCCGTCGAAAATATGGAAATATTAATAACAATAATATTAACAGTGTAAGGTGGTTTTACTTATGTAAGTGTAGTAGAGAAAAGAGTTTGTTCTTTGTATTGTTTAATTGTTTTCTATTAATAAATTCAGACTCTCTGAAGAAGGCGCAAAATGACGTCGCAACGCGTAGTAGGAAAATCCGAATAAAAAATGCATTTTTATTTGGGATGCACCACCACGGCCAACGAAATCCCGCACTGAGGTAAAGTCATCCAAAAATCAGAATAAAATAATTGATTACAAATAAAATTAAATAGCATATACAAAGGACCTACTGTATATTGAAATATCTGTCCCCAACGGACATCAGACTAAGCTCGTAAGATTTACTTTATTGAGAGAACAAAGGTGTCGGTAGTTTCTCGTCTCTACCCTTCCCAAACTTGACAAGCAATGGAAATGTTGTTGATCGTCTTTAAAACAAGGTTCTTTAAAACTTCAATTACATTTGAAAGCAGCTTGACAGACCAAATTAGAACACTGAATATTCATTCTAACAAACATAACAACTTCATTTATGAACAAGATCATAGCTTGTGGGCATGTTTCTCTTCATTACCGCGGAAGGCAATTTGGCAACCGAAAGGGGGAATGTATAACTAAGAATAGGAAAAAACTTATTAAACTAAACATTTACTTTATAAAAATTAAATATATTATCATATTCACTATCTTTTACGTAAAAAAACTCAACTCTTGGGTAACCCATTTATGGTTTAAGGGTCTGCGTAGATTTACTCACTCTGGTTACACACCATGTGATTTACTCCTACGAAAACTTATTCCATCGAAGCGAACGTTGGGCCCAAGGTACACGACGAGGCTGGACAAATGCCGCTAAAAAAAAAATAAATTAATATATATATATGCAGGGTCAAATATCATAAAAGATGAGAATCTCGATCGCTTTGCTTATTTCTGGAAAATTTATAAAAAATGTGCAAGAATTAATATTTACTTAATTATAAAGAAAAATAGTTTTAAACTCATATATTAACCGTGAAGGGGTTTTGGTTGTTTTGTACCCCAAAAAAAAGGGCATCGAACGAAACTCAAAATATATTGAAAATGGCATCCATTATTTCCAAAGCCTTAGCAACATAAGCAAGCGACGACGATGACAGAAAGGGTATACAAACTGCAACTTCGAAACTCGTGATCACCAACATCCTGGCCACGACTCTCTCGTGAAAATTAGGTCTTCATATAGGTACGAGGCTGGGTAGCTACGTCTACTCCCTTAGGGGAAACCGATCTCTTCTGGATCCTGCTTCTAGCACGTGGCGGTGGAACGAATGTATCGAAGAAACACTCAAAAGAGGAGTCCGAATTGGCTAAACGCTAATAGCCGAGTGGTCCACAGACGACTCTAGTAACTAGAGACACGGATGGGCTTCCACGCTGGCCAGATGTGGCAATCCGCCAAGGTAACAAAAACCTCACGTTCAGGTGTCACAGCCGAAGAGCGCCTTCTCTGCCGCTTGTGGTAGTGATCTGCACTAAGCCAAGCAGCTGAATAAAAAAACTAATAAGTCTCAAGACACACTCTCACTTGTATAATTACCTTCGGGAGCCCCTGGATCACAAAATCAAATGTATGCGCGCAAGCCCTATCCAAAATTTCACAGTCGGATTTGTACAAAGAGATTTCAAATTCCACAGCACAGGCACTGAGGCTTGGATGCTCACAGTTCCACGGCACTTTTATCCGGACAAAATTCAATCTCTGATGCTGGACTGTACAGTGTACACGAGACTTTAATTATAATCACAACTAGGAATTTGACAGTGTTCCTCCAAGTTTTCAGTTCTTTTTCATGAATATTTAACGCTGCCAGCAGAGCTTTCAAAAGTTCGCACCATACGTTTTTGCAACTTTAACGGGACAATGGTCTAGCTATGGAGTCTAGCTGGAGTCTTTCCTACTCCCGGTTTTTTTGTCTATACATAAAAACGTTTGTGTGTGCGGAAATCTATGCATTGCGGCGATCGAAACACAGGATAAAAAGAGAGAACGCAATCGACTGATCTGCTTGATCAAGCAGTGGAACTAACATGCAGTTGAACAAGCAGTCGAATGGCGGCTGAAATTTGAATCCGAATAACTATTCAAATTGTAACGGACACGCGGAATGTCGAGAGCACGCTCTGTCTAAACGTTTGGCAGGCTAGGCTCAGGGAAAATGGGGTGGTTCTTGGAGCTCTCCCAATCATGCGCTACAGATTAAAAGGAGACAGAGCTTGAAGGAAATGCTAAACCATAGCATACAGAGTCAGGAAATGTAACGATTTAATGGAGAACTAAGATGTTGTTGTCCTCCTCTGTACCCGCCCTACCTTGCAGAACCTTGTGAGTTTATAGGGTTCTGCCCAATTCACGACGCGAGTAAACTTGCTTTGGATGCCCCTTTTAAACAATATTTATTTCATTTTTGTTATTTCTCTACTCTTATTGTCAAATTCGGTATACTAATACAGAAGATTAATCCAAACAATATCATATTAATTCGGGTATAAAATAGCAGAAGGCCGTTGGTCAAACTAGATGTGTGCATTCTGAAACCACGAAGGCTGCTGGAGATAATACAAGTATTTAAGCCGTCTTGCGGCAGACCTAATGGGCCATGGTTCAGAACTGCTTTTGCGGGTTTATAATCTGCTTTTACTTAGGGTCGGCTATGCCGTACTTACAGCATCGGTGTCAGCAGGCCTGTTGATCGCGGAAGCTGTCGTGGGGAAAGAGGCAAATACAAAAACTTTCACATGCAGTATGTTCGACCTAGGAAAACACAAGTTTAAACCGAAAATTACTTCACTAGCAGGGATATCAAATTGCACAAAATTCAACAATCGATTTTTATACCCGTTACTCGTAGAGTAAATGGGGTATACTAAAGTCGTGCAAATGTATGTAACACGCAGAAGGAAGCATCTCCGATATCCTAAAGTATATATATTCTTCATAAGCATCAATAGCCGAGACGATATAGCCATGTCCGTCTGTCCGTCCGTCCGTCCGTCCGTCCGTCCGTCTGTCCGTCCGTCCGACCGTCCGTCCGCCCGTCCGTCTGTATGATCACCTAGATCTCAGAGACTAGAAGACCTACAGCAACAAAATTTTATATGTAAGCTAGTATTGTCTGTAGGCAGATCAAGTTTGTTTCAAATTTTGGCCACGGCCCTCCCCGCCCCCCAATAAAAAATAATTAATATCTCCTACAATTTGTAAGCTATCGAGCTCAGTATGCACTATGTGGCCAATATGTACAATGTCACAAATTTTCATAAAGATCGGATAATAAATGGCAGAGTTAAAAAAACGTTGCATACTTATCTGAGCCGCATGAAGTTATTAAACACTAATTGCCTTGAGTAACGGGTATTTCGAAGTCGGGCAGGGCCGACTTTAACTTACGCTGTCGTTGATACTAAGTTAGTGATCCGTCATTTAATCCGGAGGTAGACGGTAGAGTCCGGATACGAAACGTGCACCACGTTGCCTGCCCTGGCCTGAGGTGTCTCGTATGCACGGCGGCAGCTGTCCTTTGATGGTGAGCACTATTTGGGGCAGCTCGGTTACCACATGTAGGAGCAGCGGCAAAAGATTGTGATGCTGCTGACGTAGAGGAGCAGCGCCTAGGTGACAAGTCTTAGAGGAAAAGCTGATGTAGCGCCACGGGTCTTCGGAAACAGCAAAAGTGAAGGCGGAAAACGGCATGACAGCTTACATTGCATGGCGGCACAAAAAGGGCTGCCAACTAGTTTGCGTACGCATGATACCGAATGATAGCGCCTGAACATGCGATAGCGCCTAATGCAAGTTCATCGAACATCGATTGTTTCTTATCTTATCGACCATTCAAATTCAAAATTCAGCGCACCCTCACAAAATGAGAATTATTGGAGTGTGTCAGCGAGCAACTACAGCTCAGTTTATGCAGCGTGAGTTTTATTCAGGGGACATAAACTGAAAAAGGCTATTCCTTGTTCTTATATTGTATATCTTTAAGATGGAAAATTCCTAGGCTTTTACCTTGTTCATTTGCTAATTGATAGTACGCCTGACTTACTTTCCGTAAAACCATTGCAGGGTTGAACACTGGAGCGAGCTTTGCACTAAATTTCTTAAGAGCGTTACTGTGACAAAAGTAACGAACGAAAAGCTTGTCGCCTACCCTAAGGTTAATGTTTCGACTACGAAGATTGTATTCTCTTGCATTCCTATCATGTGCGTGATATATATTTTCCTTAGCTATTTGACGGATTACATGTTGTGCGGTGGGTCTATCGATATAGGTATCATCCGACAATAGCTGTAATCTTCTCAAGAGATCATAGTCTTTTCCATGCAACATCTTATTTTTTAAATTTATTCAAAAAAAAAAAGAAAAAAGGATGATTTCCGGTATCCGTTTGGGAGGGATATGTCTGAATTATCCTTTTAATCATCCAACGGAGCTAAAAATCATCCAAAGGATATGAAAAATGATGATCCTTGGTATGATTTTTCAGCTCCGTTGGATGATTAAAAGGATATTTAAGACATATCCCTCCCAAATGGCTACTTTTTTGGATCTTTTTTTTTTCTGTGTATGAAATATGGAGAATAACCTGTGCTATGATGGACGCTGGCCCTTAAAGCCGTACTAATTGCACTTAGTTTATTATCCCAGTTGGAATGAACCTTGCCTATATATGCTCGAATATCCGCTAACACAGATCTGTTTACTCTCTCACTGGCATTAGCTTGTAGTGAGTAATTAGCCGTGCAAATATGGGCAATACCGTATTGAGTATTTAACATACCAGACATACCATACATAAACCGTTGTCGGTCAGAACAGATTCTGGCACGCCAAAAGTACTAAACAACTCTAGATAATCTATCTAATCTCTCTAGATAATCTATGATTTTTCCTGAAGTGAACTTTTTGAGAGGATACATAAAGAGAAACTTTTTGTTGTGATCAACCACAATCAGGAGACCTATGTTGCCGTTCTTTGAACGCGGATATGGTCCAAGGAGGTCCATGTAAAGACTCTGAAAAGGCCGATCTGACGTCACAGGCTTGCCCATTTAAAGTCGCAATACCTTATTGGGGCTTTTTGTTTGACGACAAACATCACAATTAACTACATATTTCCGAGTTTAAGCAGTCATTTGTGGCCAAAACAAGTATCTCTTAATCTTCTCAATCGATTTACCGATGCCGCAGTGGGCTGCGCTAGTAGGATCGTGAGCTCTTTTAATAAATTCTGTGGCGAGATTGGAAGGTATCCAAAGTTTGCAAGAAAGTTTCTCATGAGCGGAATTCCCTGTCGAACCTTCGGTTCTATAACACACGAGATCATCTATTATTTGCAAATCAGGTAACTTAGATTAATTTAATCGAATGTTCTCTAAGAGGTGAATATATTCTTAGGAAAGCGCCGCAACTGTTTTACGCTTTTCGGTACAGGAAAATCTATAATGGCTTGTATTTTGCTCGGGTCGTTTTTTAATAAAAACAAGAAAGAAAGTCGGTCAAGCCCGACTATAACATACTCTGTACCAAGAAAATTTTTTCATAACTCGAAAACCGTTCATCCGATCTTCTTTATTCCTTTGGCGGATCGATAAGTTATCCTAAAAACTAAATATGTCCAGAAGGAACAAGCTATCTATCTTCAAAACTGTGGGAGATATGACGTTTTTTCTAAATTGCGGGGGCGGGAGGGGGCGTGGCCAAAATTGAAAATAAACTTGATCTGCCTGCAGACATAAGAAGCATATGTCCCATACATGTCAAGCCTCTATCTCTTACCATCTCTGAGATCTGTGCGTTCATACGGACAGACAGACGGACAGACGGACAGACGGACATGGCTATATCGACTCGGCTGTTGATGCTGATCAAGAATATATATACTTTATGGGGTCGGAGATGCTTCCTTCTGGATTTTACATACTTTTGCACAAACTTATAATACTCTATGTACCTACGGTACAGAGTATAAAAATCTAGACACAACCTTAATCTTTTCTTAATCGTCGAACATTAACTTCTCAATGGCCGGCGAGACAGGCCAATGGCTCTGTTTTACTGGAGTTACATTATCAATCCCAATATGGTGTTCTATTAATTTGGTTCGCCCCAATCCTTTCCGTTCATATGAAGGGAAATTAGCAACGACTGAATTTAATCGAGCCTTCTCCTTCTCACTAAGCACATGCATCTTCGCACTTCCCTGATCGTGACTTTAGCCAGTGTATAATTCGTTTTCTTTTGGATTAGCCAATTAGATTTGATAAATGCCCGAAATCCTTCAAAAAATCTATGCCTAAATATGCATCCATTTTCAAGTCTGGTATAATGAAAAATTCAACGTTCTTGGCTTGGCCGCGAAATTATACCTTCAGTGTTAGTTTGCCTACCACTGGGCAATATGGTTATTAGCAGTGCGAAGCATGCCGGTTACTACTTACTCGTGCAGGTCTCTAGTAGGTAGAATACTTTCTTGATAAAAAAGCGCAGGAGTCGCTCAACTTCCTCGTACCAACTAAAGCCGCAGACCTGTGCGGCATAGCAGATGAAAGCCGTGGCTGTAGCGAGAAACAATTTGTACTTTGTACTGTTATTGACGGTCTTCTTCCCAAGCAGATTTTTCCAAGTACTATTTATAGCGACTTTGGAGTCCGTCTGTTTTTTTTCCAGGTGTTTCGCAAAAGACATATTGGGGGTTAGTAACATGCCCAAGTATTGATACTCGCTTACTTATTTGTTTTTTTTTGTTTATTTGTATAAAAATAGTTGACAATTTTCTGTCAACGTTGAAATTAAATGGGTACAATATGTAGATCTGCTTCACCGTCCATGTTAGGGCAGTTTTTTTTTATCGATATGCCACGGCTCACATCAAGTGGACGGGGAAGACAGATTCATGATCGTAGAGAGGACAAAAACAATAAAATATTACACGAATTATTGTACATTGAACTTTCAGTTGATAACAAATTGTGCAGGTTGGGCAGGTGTATTATAATATGAACATATTACGCGAAATGGATCATGTAGAGCGTAATTAGTCCTACAAGTGTGTAATGCTAGAGGTTGATACGACCGCGCGAGTCTTGTTGGAATAGCAAATCGGAGCTGGCTTAGCAGGAAAATTGAATCAATATCACCATGGATCAGCTTGTGGACGAATGTTACGCCATGACATGTTCTTCGGTTCTACGAAGTTTTCAGGTTTATTAGTCGTAGCCGGTCAGTGTAAGATGGTAGAAGGCGATAATGATCACAGTTCAAGCCCCGAAATGCAAACATAAGAAATTGTTTCTGAACACTTTCTATAAGATCCTGATATTTATCGTACTGAGGAGACCAATCGCAAGAGCAATATTCAAGGATAGGGCGAACAAGAGAAGTAAACAACAGTTTGGTGATGTATGGATCGTCGAATTCCTTGGACCAACGTTTAATAAATGCCAAAACACCCTTAGATTTGTTTACAGTAATGCCGATATGATCATTAAAGCACGGTTTGTGGTCGAAAAGAACCTTTAGATCTGTTACCGTGTGAAAGCGTTCAAGGTTGTTATGTCCAATAGAGTAATTGAAAAAGTGAGCATTATTCCAGTGAAATGTCATGGACTTGCACTTCGAATGGTTTAAATAGAGTAAATTGTTTTTGCACCACGATTGTAGGCTAACAAGATCGTTCGGTAAACAATTATACGATTCTACACCATTAAAGGTTAGACAGATTTTTACATCATCCGCATACATTAAAACATGTGATGCCGTGTTTACCTGGGGAAGGTCATTGATAAACAGACCAAAGAGCAATGTGCCAAGATGACTCCCCTGAGGGACACCAGAAGAGACGTTAACCACTTTAGATGAAGTAGAATTAAATAAGACTCGCTGAGTCCGATTCCACAAAAACATAGAAATCCATTTGAGCAGTAGGTCAGGGAAACCTATTTGTGAAAGTTTATCCAAAAGCAAAAGATGATTAACGGAATCGAACACCTTGCTGAAGTCAGTAAAGATCACATCAGTTTGCTGTCGTTGTAGAACGACGGTTCATAAAACCGTGTTGAGTCGGAGAGATTATAGAGCTGGAGAGGTTTAACGTAAGATTCCTTCCATATAGAGGGAAGAAATGAATTATTGAGAGACAATTGAAATAAATGCGACAAAGGCTTATATAAAGCATCTACGCAAAACTTCAAGACATACCCAGGAATGTCAGGCCCAGAAGAAACAGACGGTTTAATAAGCTTTAAGTTATGATAAACGTCGGATTCGTCAATAACTGGCATTACAATGGATATGGATAAGGTGAGGATGAGTGATAGGTTGTAGATGTGTATGTGGATTGAGGAAGTTTGCAAATAAGTGAGCAATGTCCGCACTGTCTCAAGTTTGACTCCTTTTAATGTACAAGCATCTAATCTTTTTAATTTTTTTGGTTTTTTTTTATAGGGTGGAAAGCATTACCAACCGAGAAGTGTGGGACTCGGAATTCCTCACCCACTAAAACCATCCCTAATCTCCGTTTCCCTCTTGCGGAACTACCGCTAGGTATTACTTCACAAGGGGGAGATGGCACGAAGGCCTCTACTAGATCCTATCTAGGGATATAACTCGAATTGCGCTGTCGTTCAGCGCGACGCAGGGATTTTAAGATCTCAGCAGCCATGGAGCAAATAGCATTCCAATTGTTTTGCGAGCTAAGTAGGATGTCCATAAAGTCAGTGACTGTAAATGGCCTCCCAATGCCTAGGCATAGCTCTTCCCGTTCGGCAGCGAATCTCGGACAGACAAAGAATATATGTTCTGCGTCTTCTATGGTCCGCGCACAGTGTGTGCAAAACGGATCTGTGTCATGCTTAAACCTATAAAGATAGGATTTGAAGCAATCATGTCCAGTCAGTAGCTGTGTAAGGTAAAAGTCGGTTTGTCCGTGCTCTCTACCAACCCACGGCCTTATGTCCGCAAACAGTCTTCTTGTCCAGCTGCCGTTGGTGGTAGTACTCCACCTCGTCTGCCATTGCGTCATCGTACTCTGCCGACGATGATCATCTGCCTCCCTGCTTTCCATCGCTAGCAGGTCAAGCGGCACCATTTCGGCTAACACCAAGGCCTCACTTTTGCATCCTCGGCTATAAGTTGGCACAGCCATTGCAGGGGTCCATATTGGCGCTGCATACATAATGATCGATCTGACTACGTTGCAGATCAGCCATCTACTGCGTTGTCGAGGTCCACCAATGTTCGCCATAATGCCTGATAACTCGTTCGTTGCTTTCATGGCTTTTTCCTCCACGTATGATAGGTTCGTTTTGAAGTTAAGCCTGCGGTCCAGCATAACTCCTATGTATTTAATCGCATCCTTCGACATAATTTGCTGGCCTCCGACTCATATTTGGGCAGTTTCCACACGGTTCCTGCTGCTGATAAGGACCGATTCGGTTTTATGGGGAGCCAGACTCAACCCGTTAACCTCTAGCCAGTCGGTCACCCGCAATGTGGCATCATTAGTCTTGCGCTGAACATCCTCGAGCTTTTAAGCTACTGCGACAATAGCGATGTCATCTGCAAAGCCAAAAATACTGACGCCTATCGGTGTAGACAGCCGAAGGACTCCGCCATACATCACGTTCCACAGTATCGGCCCTGTGGCACCCCGCCTGTGACTCTGTATGATTTCCGCCCATCCGATGTCGTATAGCAGAGTGCGGTTCTCAAAGTAACTGGCTACCAGTTTCACCAGGTACGCAGATATACCAAGACGTGTGAGAGCTTGGAGGATCCTTTCCCAGCGAGCGGAGTTAAACGCGTTCTTTACGTCGAGTGTTGTTACCAGGCAATACTCCTTTCTTCCGCCCCGCCATCTTTTTCCAGCTGTGGCTCTGCGAGCAGTGTTCACCACCGTTGAGATTGCGTCTATCGTACTGCGTTGCTTCCTGAATCCAAACTGCTGGTTTGAGAGGCCGTGTCGTTCCTCCTCTAGGCGGTTGCATAGGATGCGCTCAAACAGTTTGCCGATGACGTCCAGCATACACAATGGTCTGTACGCAGAGGGGTCCTCCTTATTTTTATCTCTTTTTGGAAGCAGCACCAATCTCTGGAGCTTCAATCTTGATGGAAAGACTCCCTCCCTGATGCACTGGTGGTAAAGATCAGCAAAAACTTCCGGCTGTGCTCCAACGATGATCTTTACCGCTTTTGTTGGGATTCCGTCTGGCCCAGGCGCTTTGTCGGCGCGTACGCGGGATAGTGCAGCTAGTACTTCTTCTACGTTTGTAGTACAGACGTACGATGTGTCCGATCCTGTTGTCTGGTCTATTGTCTCCGGGTGGACAGGGAATAGTGTGTGGACAATTGTTTGCAATTGAGTTGGACCTCGCACAATATCTTCCAGCAGTTCGCCTTGCTTCGCTTTATGGCATTTTTGAGTCCGGCTCGATGGGTTTCGAACACAACTTGCAGTAAATTCGCTATACGTTGGGCCTCTTGGTCCAGTGGCCTTTGCAGGGATCGCTTCATCGAGCGTTGGTACTGCCTTCTCGTGTGATTACACTCCTGCATAATGCTTTGGATTTCACTGGTCCACCAGTGAACCGGTTTCCTTCTGACTGGGCCTCTTCTCTTTCGCGTCATCGCGGCATCGCAGGCTCTCTCTATGGCATCTGCCAGGCTCCTCGCTTGGTTTTCGGCATTTCCAGTTAGCTGGGTGCTCTCTAGCATTGCCAACAAGGATGCAGCATCAAGAGCCTTCTCGTTCCATCCGAAGTGCATAGGCTAGTTTGTCCGTTGCCTCTGCTGTCCTCCAAAGTTTGCCACTATGTGGCAATGTCCATGTCATGCTTCTTGGGAGTTGAGGGCTAGCAAACGTTAAGTCGATTATTGAGCCTCGTCCAGCTTTCGAATAGGTTTGCTTTGCTCCATGGTTTAACAACGTCACGATAACGGATGCAAAGGCATCAAGAAGAATTGTCCCTCGGGCGTTTGTTCTGGTGCTCCCCCAGTCCATGCAGCCCATGCATTAAAGACACCCTCAATTACTGTTGGCGCATGACTTCGGGAATCCGTCGCGACTTCGTGCACTATTCTTTCGAATTCATCGACTATAAGCTGGGGGAAAAATAGCAGCTGTACCAGTACATGCCTCCACATCTGGCTCTTACATATCCCAAAGCTGTTTTCCGCTCACTAAGTTGCTGTGGAGGGCTTCCACAGCTTCATATTGCCGCTCCATATCCTTGGATTCCTTGTCCCTGGTTTTGGATCCACACTCCGTCCGACATTGCCCGATATGGCTCGCAAAAGGGCGCTACTTCAATCACTTGGTCTCGTACAGTTTGCATCGCAAGATCTTGGGCCGCACTACAGTAGTTAAGATTAAGCTGGAGTAACTTAATATTTACTGTTAGCTCTTATTGCCTTCGCAATCTAATCGCATGTAATCTTGCCCTGCGGCCTCTGCTGTTTCTTATCACCATCGCCTTAGACTCCATCATTGACAATATATATTAAGGGCATCAATCATTTGCTACGTGCTAATTGGACTATCAGCCAACAGCACCAAATCGTCCGCATACATAAATACCCTGATACGCCGTGTTCCCAGTTCTACACCTCCAGGCAGGTTCGCATCAATGTAGTCCACATATAGTGCAAATAGTAATGGACTAAGCAACAACGAACACATACATCTTCTTCTTTTGCTCCAGATAGTGCATTGCTATTGATGCTAGTCCACAGTCAAGTAGCCTTCCCTGAATCCTGATTGGTATTTTCCCAATATGCTATGCGATTTGACCCAACTCGTAAGCCCCGATAGCACAACTGAAGTAAATACCTTCATCATCGAATTCAGAAAGGATATGCCTCTGCAATTTCCCGGTTCCATAACGTCGCCTTTTTTGTACGTATATCGGGCTTATAATGTTTTCCTGAATCTGTCTGGGACTTCGGCTGACTCAAATATGACGTTGAAAGTGTCTGTCATGTGTACTTTAAATTGTGGTGTTGCGTGTTTTAAAAATTCCAGTTCATCAGTTTCAGTTTGATACCTGTTTTCGGCCTCTCTTAGCAATTTCAAAACATTCCTCCTTGCTTCCTCGCATTCCCAAATATACCACGTTTCTATTTTTTCGTACTTTGGATTGGATGATGTCTGCATACATTTTGTTAATTCTACAATGCATTTTGTGAGGTTTTCTATCGATGCAGTGAATTCTGGTCTAATTGTCTGTACTAGCTTTAGCTCCAGATTTGCCTTGTATCGATTGGCACCATGTGCCAACCAGCGAAGCTTGGGCAGCAGGTTTCTTTTTTCTTTTTCTTTAAAGGGTGATTTTTAAAGAGCTATTGGAAAGTTTAAAAAAAAAAACACATAAAATTCAGAAAAATGTATGAAATCTTTATTTGAATCGATAGTACGGTCCATATAATTTAATGAAGATTATTTCATGCAAATGTTGACCGTGACTGCGCCTCAAATGGTCCATCCGCTTAGTCCAATTTTGGCATACTCTTTCCAACGTTTCGGCCGGAATCTCACGAATAAATGCTTCAAGTTGCTCTCTATTCACAGATACGTTACGATTCGCATCATTTTTGAAGAAGTACGGTCCAATGATGCCACCAGCCCATAAACCGCACCAAACTGTGACTTTTTCTAGATGCATGGGAAGCTCTTGCAATGCTTCTGGCTGATATTCACTAAAAAAAAACCGACAATTCTGATTATTTACATACCCATTGACCCGCTTCAGTGGGTCGATTAAACTGACCATATAATGGAAGAAGCGCGCGATGAACTTTCTAAAAGAGCACGCATTTTGATAATAAAATTCAATAATTTGCAAGCGTTGTTCGATTGTAAGACGATTCATGGTTAAGTTAGATGTATAGACCAAACTGATGATGTTTGACAGTGCAACAAAACACGAAACGTGCGTTAGCTGTTTAAACCAGTGTTGCCAAAAAGATAATAGTTTAAAATCACCGTTTAGTAGTAGTAGTTATTTATTAGAAAATAAGAACAATTTGCTTATTTAGGCATGGCATTAATAGCCGACAGCCTTAACTGATGTATTGTACATTATATAGCTATGTATTTATTATTATATATTATATCCTAGTAAGCTATAGGAAGACACACCCTTCAGAGATACACAAGAGCTCGGTTCTCGCTTGAAATACTAGTTTTATGGCATCCACCGAAAAGTCATCTTTGAAATTTTTGCATTCAGCTATGTCTTTGATTTCGCATGCCATTATTCTAGCCTGGAAAATTTTTTGCCATTCTGAGAAGCATTGCGATTGTCTCGAAGAATTTGAATAGCTACTAACTTCGGAAGTCTATTCTGTGGCAGATCCATGACTTTTAAAAAACATATTGAAAAAACAATATTTGAAATGTCTGTCCAACATATTGAGGTAAAGCGTAGGTAGACCAGTCTCCAGGAATATCGCGAATGTCGGTGTATTTCTTAGCAGTCTGAAGAGCCTTTTAATAAAATTAGTTTTTCCACAATATCATATTCACATCTGCTGCATATAGCATAATAGCTCTTGACGTTCCTTTCCCGACATGAAGCTTTTCTACGTGCTGTTGATTGCAATCCTGGCTTCGGCCAATTTATTTCGCAGATGTGTCTCAAACCGCATATTCTGTGTCAGTGTGACACCTAGGTATTTGTATTCTTTCACAACTTCCAGTTCTGTCCCGTCGAGGTACCACTTTTTTGCTCTGTCATCTCGAACCACCATGATTTTCGACTTTTCTATGTCTATGTTAAGGCTCCACTGTTTACAATACTCGAATATTTTTTCAATTGTATACTGCATCTACTCAGCACTTTCGGCCAATAGTACCATATCATCGGCGTACATAAGTATGTTGCATGAAAAAGATCCGAGTCTTGCCCCTCCGCTTATGTGGTCATGTAAGTCTTCGATGAACAGTGCGAACAGCAACGGGCTCAATAGGCAACCTTGTTTGACCCCTCTGTTTGTCGCAACCAGACCGAGTATTTGTCTCCGTCCCATACTGTCGTCTTATTTTCAGCGTATAGACTCATAATAACTGCAAGCATTTTCGAAGATAGTCCTAAATGGCTCAGTTTGTAGAAGAGGGCATTTCTGTTAATTGTGTCGAAAGCTGCACGGATATCTACAAAAAACATGTAAAGCTTTTGTTTCTGTTCTAGGTAATGCTGTGCTATGCTGGTTAGAACGAAAATGCTGTCAACAGTTGAGTAACCCTTCCGGAAGCCTGACTGATACTCGCTGAGCAGGTTCTTTTGGTCTACCCAGGTAATAAGGCGGGATAAAATAACTGAGGAGAACACTTTTACCATTGCGTTTTGAAATGAGATTCCTCTATAATTCTCTGCTTGTGCTGGATCCCCTTTCTTCTATATGGTATATATAATGCTTAATCGGAAGGAATCTGGTGCTGCTTAGATTTAAAAAATATGGTTGTATACATATGTAAGGCGTTCAATGAAGACCGGAGAAGCTTGCGAATGCGATCAATTCCAGGCGCTTTTTAGCGTTTGCATTTCGCAGTCGCTATATTTACATCCTCCGCTGAAATCGCCACATCACATGCCTTATAAAACCATGGCTGAGCATTTTGCTTTTCGTTGACTGCAGAGTTAATCCTTTTCAGGATGAAACAATACAAAAATTAGTTTTAATAGAGCGAAGTCTTTTATTGGTGAATGCAAAACTAGAACTAATCTTGATTACAAATGCGCGTGCGATATTTTGTTGTTTTTGTATTTATTGTTGTATGAGTATTGTTGGCGTTAACTCCTCCCCGCATAAGAACGAACGTCCTCGTTAGTTGTGTTCTTTTGTCGTTTGATTGGGTTGCGATATTGTCAGCTGTCCTCTTCTTTTTAGGATGAATCTAGCAACCACCCATTGGATGGCATAAACGAGATTGAGAATTTCGTCTTTAAGCATTTGGATTTGATACATTATCGTGATGCCTAGGTCTTTCTGGGCATTACCATTGTATCCTAAACTATTCGCCAAGTTCTGTGTAACGTAAGTCATATGGTAACTCTACCGTCGGGGTTTCCGGCTATCCACTTCCATGTGGCACCTAGCATTTCGATGTACCTTCTGTTTCTTTGCTTAACCTTGAGTTTATCGAGGAGATTTTGTGTTTTGCCGAGTTCTTCGTTGGCGAATGGGAAAATAGAGTCGTAAGTCTTAAGTCTTGTCCGTATGGTGGAGTCCAGAGTCCGTTAAAAATCTTCGAGGTTTATTACATGTACCAGTCTGTACAGTCCGTTTTGTACCTTGACTAACCCAGTGGTCATAGAAACTGTTTCGGAATTTGAGTAGTCGATGATTTGTACATCTGCTGTGCACAAAGCTACAGAGGCTCTGAAATCCAAGATTTGATTATTAGTTTCTTATAAGTCTTTTGTAAATTATCAGTCCAGTTTCTGTCAGTACTGTCGTTTTTATGTCTTCCTGCACTATTTCCTTTCTAAACCTAGCAGATAGCTTTGTGCCTAATCGTTTGTTATTTTTTACAAATATTATGACACCTGGTTGATATTTTTTTACAGGGTGCCTGTTATTATTGTGGTGCTTGATTTTCTTTCGTTTTGCATAAGTCATTGGCAACTTTTCTGCCAAAGAATAGGTCGACTGGTTTCCGCTTGGTGGTCGAGTGAATTTAGTAATTGTACCTGCTGATTGATCTTTCGAAGAGATCTTTAAAAGAGGTATGCAAATTTTTTACCTGTTGGCACTTCATAATTTCCGACAGGGTGGAATGAAATCGTTCTATTTGCACGTTTGCCGAACTATTGTAAGGTGGGGCTTTGTAGACTTGTACGTTGAATTGGTCTTGAAGCATTCTCAGAATCGGACCGGAAACTAGTGATCTTTCGTTGTCTATTACAACAGCTTCCGGAAAACCGAAACCTAATAATATGTCCTTTAGTGATTGTTTAATGTCTTGCGTCGCCCTAGAATTTACTTTGCCTGTGCTTACTTTGAATATTTGTCAATAGCTGAGAGTACTACTTGTTTGCATGTCATGTAGAAGTCAATATGCACTATTTGTCCTGGGTATTGGGGTATTTTGGTGCTGTGCAAAATAGGTTTATTAGGATGCCTCTCGAATTTTTGTTCTTTGCAGATCTTACATTCCTTCACAATTTTTTCGATTTATGCTCGAATTTGCGGGAAGTAGGCTTTACTTAAAAGTTGTTGATTGTTTTTCTGGCTATTTCGAAGAGCTCGTCTGTGTTCCGTTATAATTGCATTTTCCTGTTCAATGTCGTTACTCAGATTTAGAACTGTTTTGTTTGAGAACCTTGTTTTAAAATTTTTAAAATGAAGTGGGTAAATGTCTTGTATTTGTCCCAAGGTACGTTCGTCAGTTTTGAGTCCATTTATTACGGATGCGTTAAGCCGTTCTTTTTGGCTCAAAAAAGGATTGTGATGGAAATGATAAAAACCGCTGGTCAAAATTGAGGGTTGGTACCAGAAGTTTAAAAAAAATCGCTAAACTACTGTCGGTGGATGACCTTCAAAACTGAATACTTGAAAAAAATATAGGAGCGGGGGCCGATTCCCCTTAAAACCCGGCTATGCCCTTTGTTTGAGTTTCAGCCTCAAATGCAGAAGATTTATTTAAATTCCTATTTAATAAGATCTTACTAGGATTATTTGTCGGAACAGAGCTCTCATTCAAGTAAGTAGTTGTGGTAATTTTTAATCGCTTGGGGGTTGCGTCGACTTGGTGTTGGTATGCGCATCCCTCTTCAGGTTTCCCGAAGGGTTGCATTTGTTAAATTTGGGCTTAAAACCATTTTTAGCACCACATCCATTACAGAAGATGCGCCTTTCTCCTAAGCATTTGCCAAATCGGTGACCCGATTTATTGCAGCTCCAACACATTGTTCGCTTGTTCTCCGCATTGCGCTTTAGGATATCAACTAGTTTAGTCTCACTAACATCATGAGATAGATGACTAACCAAGCTATCAATCGCTGATTGAAAATAATCCAAAGTTTCCAGATCTTTCTGTCGCCGTTTCCTAATCAGTTCCCACAAATCAAATTCGTCGTATAGGGTCCCCCCTATTTATATGAAAATTCCAAAGCCAATCATGGCTTTTCCGGAGAAAAGTAAATGAAAATTGATCTGAACCGTCAATGCAAGTATACGATATAGAAATTCTTCTATGTTCATAGAATATTTTGAACCATCATATTTAAGACTCCAGCTTTACATAATGCAAGTATACGATATAGGAATTCTTCTATGTTCATAAAATCTTTTGAACCATCATATTTAAGACTCCAGCTTTGCATAATGCTGGCTGCTTCTCCGAAGACAAACCTGAATTCGATTGACTAATTGCCTCTGGGACTGTGTGATACAAATCAAGGAAATTGTTATTGGCACTTGGGCCTCTGGTTGTATGGATCTACCTGGTTCAGCTTTAGCTTGATTCCGACCAATATTCATTGAAGACAACTGCTCTTGCACGGTTTGTTCAATATATGTTTTGATAAAAGTATTAAGTTCTGCCACTAAGACTGTTGCGCCTGTAGCGCATCATTAATGAAATTTATCATTTCTTTATTTGGAACGCTATCTACTGAGTTATTTAAGTTGCTATCAAGGGAGTGTTTACTACTTGCGAAATCTATATGCTTGGATCTAGTTTGCATACCTCTTTTAGGGGTTGCACCTCGACCTCGTCCGGTATTGCTGACTCTTTGGTTGCCTGATGTAGGTGGACGCTCTTGAATAGGCGGAAACTTACAAGATTGCAATTCATCATCTGCGACAATGCTAGCGGATTGTAGTTTTGCTGCTAAAGTGTTATTTCCAAGTAAAAGCACATGTGTGTTTCAGTCTGCATTACACAAAGGACAAGATGATGTAGTCTTAAGTAGATCGATTATGCAAAGATTGCGGAATCGATAAATAAAAGGTGTAGTTGCAACTGTTCTTGTCGCAACTCCTCATGACAAATGCCACAAAAGGGGTCTTGTGCATTTATCGCATCAACTATGCTCTCCGTGCTACGAATCACTGTCATTGTGATTAATTACGGATGCTAGTTATATTAAATATATCAAAATAATTTGATAATACTTATAAACTGACTGTCATTTTCCCACATGTTTTCGCTTACAAATCTTAAAGTAAATACGAATTGTTTGAGTTGTTTGATTCTAACTACTGTGAATTTAATGGCCCTATTGTCGATTTGGTTGTTAATGCTTAAGAACGACTGTACAATAAACCGAAACGATTCCAGTATACTGAAATTCCGAGCAGTTCTAAGCACATCTGTTACAAAGTTGTGTCATTATTATTTTAACATTTTAGAATTCCTCGCTGCCTAAATAAAACTAGAAATCAATTATGGTCGACTAATCCAGAAATAACAAAATTACAATCGCATATTCCTACACTGTACTACAGAATTCAATACAACGGTCTCCAAGAATCAAAATAGTAAGAAGTAGAAAAAATTTAACGAATTTGTAATATGATACTGATAGAGCTGATAATGGGACAAAACTTGTTATGTGTGCAGTAGCAAACCGAAATATATTGGTTTAGCTAGGTCAGTCTGCCCCACACGCTGGGCGCCAAATGTGTAACAGACGATGGTGGTGGGAATATTTAATATTCCTTTTTCGGTATTTTTTCTGCTTATGTTGACTACTAGGGTAGTCGCAGATGACGTTCTAGCCCACCGTTGAGCGTAGGGAGCGGGAATGCGCGCTTCTTGCTATTGCTCGGTCTATAGCTCGCCGGATTGGTCGGGGCTCTTCCTCACCCATTAGCACGACACCATTAACACATTGAAAAAAGTGCGCTTTCAGAAAACAAATAAAAAATCAACACGTTAAAATAAAATTCGTGAAAAACTTCTTTAAACGCCAAAAGAGACTAACAAAACAACAAGTAAGGTTGAAATATCTCATAAGATGCAAGGACTACAGGATCATACAGAGACATTTACAGGGAAAGACGTCCACGCTACAACACAATTTTACACTACACAACACAAAAGCAGAGTTACAAAAAGTAGAGACAAACTTCTTATTTAAAATTCTTTAACTAGAAAGCAAAGAAACACAACGACACATTTTCATAATAATCAAATCGCAAACACACACCAACAGCTGTTTAACAAAGCTAATAAACAGAAATGACTTATTGGAAATTGGAAACAATCTAAAGCTAGCTTATCAACGAATACGAACGACTACAGTCCAGGACATTGAGCGAAAGTTGGAAAAAGAAAAAAACACACTGGCGGAAAAATTTGATTTCACCCTGAACAGAGATTGGTTTATTAATCAAACTGAGGTGATTTTTCCCGACGAAAGTCAATGGATCCTCTCGCTTGGACCAAAATTTGCACTACCAGTCACCAATAAGAATATCTCCCCAATACACTTAACAGCAGTTTTGGAACAGGGTATTCAAACAATAAAAGATGAAAAGCAGAGGACCACAATTAAAAGCAATCTAGCTAATAAAATCAACCATTTTAAGCACACAAAGAAATTTGACCAGAAGGATAAGTTAATACTAAACATTGCA
>JAWNNM010001115.1:0-233612 GCA_035044965.1 Lordiphosa andalusiaca | reverse complement strand
GGTGTTACCTCTCGGTAAGCCAAGCTGGTGTTACCTCTTATTATTGTTTTAAGATTCTTTTTGTTAAAAAACGATGTATAGATGAGTTCTAATTATATTATGTCGATATTAGTCAACAAATGGAAAAATAAATGATAATTCTACTACTACTACTACAGTTAAAAACCAAGTCGGTGTAATCCTGTTAACTTAATTTCTAGTTGAATTGTATTAGATATAAAATATGTTATTATATTAGGACAATACAGCAAACTAAAAAAAGAGAGAAAATAATATAGACACACACTACTCCTAGTTCTCTGTACTGCTTGAATTGGATACATGCCAAGATATGAGAAATGGTGCGACAGCAATCAATAAAACTAAAAAAACAAAAAAACTTTCTACGACCTTGAGTATATACATTGTCTCTTTCTTGAATATAAGACCATCCAATTAAAGGCGGTCAAATGCTTCGTCTGTATGTAGGAACACCTAGAACTCAGAAACTAGAAGACCTTGAGCTTCCAAATTGGAAATTTAGGTTTCTATTGTCTGCAGATCAAGATTGTGTTACGGTCACTGCTTTTAGGGCTGACACCGGCTAGTCAGTCGTCTCGATTCAGGGCGGGATCTTGACCCTAGTCAGCTGCGCGTACCATCTCCATACATTCAAAATCCTCACACAAAACGGCCAAACAACAAGATTCAAAACAAAACAACCTAACGACAAACAGCGCCATCTGAAGGTAAGCGTGGTGACCCGGTTTGGATGGATTCACCGGCAACGTTCCCGCCCCTCCTGCAACGATTCAAAATTCATCGACTGCCCTAGTACAGGAGCCTTGATGGTCGGCTCACTCCAGGCTATCGCAATTCACCCTTCTCTTCCCTCCAGAATCACTTAGACCAACATCTCTAAACGTTATAAATTATTTAATTACCATAGACCTTAACTTTATACATATGTACATATTTAACACACTTTTCCTTCTTAGTCTAATATTGATTTACATTTTTCTGTTCCGCTACTATGTATTCTATACTTTAGGGCTAAATTATACTACAACCTACCCTAAAAAAGCTCTAATGGGACAGATCGAGGCACCACCCTAATGGGACATGAGCACTAGAAAAGGATACCGGGCTCGCTCAGCATTTACAGGAAGCAAAATTCAACTATTATTTTGTGTATATATATATTATATATATAATATAGGTGTTTGTAAATGTAATTATAAATATGAGAATATGCAGGGTCCGTATTTGTATACATACATCATGGTTCGTCCATTTTTGTATTCGTCTTTAAGTGATATTAATCCCAAGTAACGTCCACATCCATGTGTGTATTATGCATACAATATCGATGACTTTAACTCGAACTCAGGAATCCACTACGGGATAGCCACCACTCAGAACGGACTCACGGTTTTCTTTCTATTTCTGCAAGGCGATAGACACAGGGCGGAGGAGTGCCCAACAGCACCAAACTAGGATGATCCGTGACTTCCTTACAGTTGTCTTCCCAGGAAACCCGCAGCCGTGGTTCAATTTGGCGGAGAAGTGCTGTCCTGGGTGAGCAGACGATAATCTGTGGGCAAAGCCGGTTGTGCTTTCCATCCGGAAAACTGAAGCCACTTGGGCACCAAGACCAGGAAAAACGCTTGGTCACTCGGGGGCCAGAAACCACCAGGGTCAACAAAAAATCGTGGCCGGTTCTATACGCAGGCACCGGTGAAAATTATATGATTTTAATCAAAAAAAAACACCCACAAAACACTACCACTAAACTCACACTTATTTTCAAACTATAATCGGCAAAAAAAAAACTAAATAGTTATAGGCTGGGCCGGTCTTTGCCTTCGCGGCCTCATCAGCCAGCATCCAAAACTTCTCTGTGCCCTTGGCACAACTTAGCGGTCGTTAGCTAGGCTGTTTCCCAATTCCAATCGTCCTTGACCTAGATCAATGCTGAGAGGGGTCGTTGGCCGTTTTCAAGGCCTTTACCTCTCTCTACTTTCGAATTTAAGAAAAACATAAAGAAAAATCCACAAATGCAACAATTGTTTTAAATTTGGGAAACGCCTCCTCCCGCCCCCCAATGAAAAATGTTGAATATCTCCTACATTTTAATATTAAGATATCGAGCTCACATTTTAGAATTTCACCAATTTTCACAAAGATCGGATAATAAATGGCAGAGTTATACAGGTTATAGAAACGTTGCATACTTATCTGAGCTGCATGCGCTGTTTGCTTATATAATGTTAAAATATTCTTTACCGAAGTCGAGCAGGGCCGACTTTAAAAAAAATTTTGTGTTTGTGGGCCATAGTTTCTGGATATAACAACTACGGGGGCAAAGCTGCTCTTCGGCTTCGAGTGCTTTGCAAAGCTTGGTTCTGCAAGTCTCTAGTCTATAGCTCTGCCATTCTCTTCTTGCACACCGCTTTTCAACTGTTCGTTAATATCCGATCTTGCTTAGGTGATGTTGTTGTTTGAGGGATTGCGTGGTGAGCAGAATGCAGAAATGATAAAGCAGACGGCTTGCACTATAACTGCTGATGTTTAGTTTTGTATTTCAGCCAGATTGTCTTGTGTGATGTCAGTCTCCGAGAAAATTCTCTGATCTGTGGGCACTCCAGTTTAGTAAATATTATTGGTGAATGGTCTGACGACAATTCTGCAAGGACTTCTGCATTTATTTTCGTTCAATTAAATTGACCTAACTATTTGAATTGTCTTTCATATTAGCAACTTGGACCACAATTATAATAATTATATTAATTATATATTAATTAATTAATATTAATTATATTAATATCAAGGCTGCAAACCGGTCCGAACCCGAACTCCTGAGAACCGGTTCGGTTCGGCTTTTTTGGGGTTTTCGAACCGGACCATGAACCAGGCGTCTTACATTTTTGACTCCTCTAACCTGAACCCGAACCGGACCACTTTTTCGAAAAATGAGGTTCGGTTTACCTAAATTGGTATGCTTAATGAGAGTTTTCAAAATTCGACAAATCAATGACTCAACGTCTGATTGCGAAGTCGAGAAGCTTATGAAAGCTCTAAACAAATATCAAATATAAAATCTGTGAATGATGTTATAGATTCCTTTAAAAAATTGTCTAAGATTACATCCATCGACAACTGTTTCAAAATTTTAGTTTCAAAGTTTAACAAGCAGTTAAGAGCTAGTATAGATGAACAGCTCCTGGAAGATATAGTGCCAATTAACCTAAACTAAAACGATTCTAAAAGCTGATAATTGAAATAAATTAAGTAACGATCATTATGATTAAGCATGAGAATAAAAGGTAAATATCAGCCATGCTCCGGCTTTCACGTGTTTTTGCGAATTACTATTTCAGCAAATTCGTACGATTTCAATTTAGAGCGCTCCGTAATTCGCCAGTTTTTTCATCGATAATGTTCCATTCCCAACTTGTTTTGTGTCATTTCACATAACAAAAACAGCTGATGAGCGCCACTACTCATGCTATCGATAGTCATATATCGATATATACCATGGCCAAATCGCAAATTGTTGTTTTTGTGAGCAGTTTTCCATCTCGCTCAATTTTGTGTGTCTCTATTAAATAATTGATTAAAATATTGCCTTAGTGCGAATTGAGTGGGAGAGTCCGTAAGACAAATCTAAAAAGCTTAGAGAACTGAATAAAAATAGTTCCGTGGGCTGTCTGTTTGTGCATCAACCTATACTTTGCATTTACTTTTCATTTCACGGACTCAGATGTCGCCGGCTTAAAAACTGCAAAACTTTGCGATTTCCTAATGTCGGAGCACCAACTTTTACGATTTGGTGATCAAATCGCAAAGTTTTTGCGAAAGCGAAAATGGGAGCATGGCTGTATGTTTCATTTTAAACGTATTTATGATTCATAAGTCAAATTATTCTTCTATGTGCAAGCGAACCAAGGTTCGAACCAGAACCTTGGGTTCAGGGGTTCCAAGAACCGAACCTTGGATTTTATAATGGGTGCGAACCCCCGGACCGAACCTCATGGATAATTTTAAAGGTTTGCAGCCTTGAATAATATTATCAATCATTGGGCCCATTGCAACTATCACTGTTTTTCGTTAACTTATAGTCGAAAGAGCTTCGCATTGTTTTAAAATTCAAGTCTTTGACGTCAACGCAGTGACCGATCTAAATACTAAATAAATTACTCCAAATTATTTAAAAATCGACAAAAGTAGTTTTTCTGATTTTGGTAGTATACTTAGAAAGTTGGGTCCATGGTCCGGTTCGATGGTCCCAAGAAACTCGAACCGAACCGGTTCAGCGGGTATATTATGTGGACCTGTTGGATGGTTTTAAGAATTTTTGTGATTTTTTTAGTGGACGAAATTGTGTTAAAATCTGAGGTCGAAAATAACCCACAACACTTATTATGAATGTGTTTCTCACTGACGGATACACAAAAATCATAAGCAATTACTGTTTCTCACAGTGCTTTATTTTTTTGAGAAATGTTTTTGAGTTTTCTCTTGACTGTTAATTTAAAAAAAATTCTGTCCTTAAAATACACTTTGAAAAGACACATAAGCTCAAAGTGTTTTTTGTTAACAGTTAAACAGTAAGGCAACAGAAAAACAAAAGTGGATGTCAATAAGTGGAATTATTCTAATAGTTACCATTTACTTTGTGGACATGATTGGACAATGATTTATACAATTTTTTTATTTACCAGTTTTCACATATTTACTTTACCAAAGGCAAACCACCAAGTATATTAAAATTGTTCAAACGCATGTGACAGCCATAAGGATGCATTTCTGACCCAATAAAGTATATATATTCTTGATCAGCATCGACAACCGAGTCAATGTCGATGTCCTCCCGTCCGTCTGTCTGTCTGTCGGTATGAACAATCACATCTCGGTTACATTTAACTTACATTAGTGAGCTCCATACATTTCTATGACCATTTCCCTGCCAACACTTCCGTGTTGGCAGCCGAGTGAGGCAGTTGGTCCTAGCAGAGTGGAAAAAAAAAAGAAAAGTGACAAGTGACAAAAAAAAATGTTCAAGACCTGTGGAAATTTTTACAGAAAAAGGCAGCGATCTAATTCCTGAGGAATGGTGCAGGTAAGTCTTTGGCAGACTGGTTAAACCAGGCATAGGCAGAATGGGCGATGCCGAGACCTCGGCATCTGCCCAAAAATGGCATGCAGAAAACGATGAAATCTTCGCAAGAACATCCATCAAGCGTTGTGCTGGCACGATGGACATTTTTGACAACGACTTAGTGACAGACAAAACGACTGACTTCAATATAAGACACTTGGCCAAAAAATTCAAAAGGCCAACAAAAAGGCAGGACAGAGGAGAACGACAAAGCGCAACACTGACAAAATGGATGAAGACGACAATGAAGAAAATCAAAATACAGCAAGTGAAAGTGAACTAGAAGGTAGCATGGACCCAGACAGCGACGCATCAAAGCAGAGCTGTGAGTCTCAAAAAACCGTGGCGTCGGCTGACGTGAATGGGAGAGATGGCGATAACATGCAAAATAATGCGGCAGGTAGTAGCTCGGTACTTCAATAAGTTGTGAATACCACGGAAAAATCAGGGTTACCCAACAACTACATGGACAAAAAAGACAAGGCAGGTGACGCGACAAACAAAAGGGAACTTGTTACGTATGATCACAATCATATAGGAATGGCTAGTGTTTTAATGGACACAAAGGAATGTAAAGCCTTCGAGAACAAGAGTTTCAAAACTGGACTATATTTGTTTGAAAAAATCCAGAACCTTAAACTGACAGGGATAAGAATAATCCTTCCTTTAGGTATTTCTTTGTACAAAATACTATTTGAAAATGGAAAAGAAGCCAATGCAGCAGTCGAAAGCAAAGCGTTAATAGATATGAACATAAATGTATTTATTCCGAAATCATATGTTCAAACGTACGGTGTGATTAAAGGTGTCCCTATAGGCTTCACTGAACAGAACATTTTTAACAACATTGACTCTCATGTCGCGGTAAAATATGTCGAAAGAATCATGAGGAAGAAAAAGATTGAATGTGAGGGAGAGGGAAAAATGGTTTTAGAACCAACCGAAATTTCCCACCTCTGGATATGAAATCCAAGCCCACAATCAACAATAACCAAAGCGTCAACCAAATCGTCAACAAACATACATACAAAACCAAACTTGTACCAAGGGCGATGGCTCCACCCAAGCCCAAACCCCACTACCAGCTAGAGTCATACACCCATGACTCCAGCAATTCAAAATACAAGTTTCCGGAGAAAACCTCCGAAGATATGGCATCTGTAATTGACAAGGTTGTAAACAGTCTGACACCTCTATGCAGAGGTAATGGCGAAGATCTATCAATTGTCAACATGTTGAAACACAAGTTCCTCACAAAAAGTAATTCAGTTCACTCAAAATGCAAACCTCTAAATGACCCCAGGGTGGTCACCCATTATGAAGATAAGTATTATAATATTCCAACAAAATATTCAATCTCTGATTGAATTTGTGTTAAACAATGAATCATACGACATAGCAATTCGGGGGTTCGGCGGGGTCGCGCTCGCCTTCAAAACAAGTATTAAAGCAAAAAGAACAAGACATAGAACGCAATACGATGTAGTTGGGTCTACGACCAATCTGACAAAGAACTTAAAAATAGCATCAGTGTACTTTCCACCAACACTCGCGACAAAGATTTTCAAAAATGAAATAAGTATGTTATTGATGCAATTTGAAAACGCAGATAATGTATACATAGCAGGAGACTTCAATGCAAGGCACTAACAGTTCGGAGATTCTGTAACTAATGCTCGTGGACGCTTTCTGGCTGAATCCATGGCTAGTGCCGGTTTCAGATGTCTTAACAGTGGAAGAACTACCTTTAGGCAACACGTAGACAGCCAGTCTGGGTCCGTACTAGACTTGACTTTCACAAACAACTGTTCTAGCTACGGCTGGAACGTCAAAAATGTGTTTGTTGGCGGAAGCCACCACCACCCCATTTCCTTTGAGCTATTTGACAGCATGACAAAATCATCCAGATTCCTCGCCAAAAATCGCCTATTGCATCACTTAAAGGATGCCAACCTCACGGGTGACTTCAGAAGCATAGCGAACGAAATAGACACACATTAAGGCATCCACCTATGAAGTAAGGGATCAAAAGACACCTAAATTCTGGTGGTCCAATGACCTCAAAATACTTAATGCTAGGTTCAATGAAGCCCTGCTGGCTGCAAACCTACATCCATCCACAAATGCATACATATTGGCCGTTAACATGAAAAGGAAATGAAAGGAAGCGGTGAGACAGCTACATGAGTAGAATAGAAGAATTAGACCTACAACCGAGCACAAGAAGTGCTTGGCGTTTTCTGAACAATCTCAAGAATCAACAGAACAGCGACTTCGAACGACGTGATGAGTCCCTAAATCAGGAGTATCTGCTCTACCTTAAGGAACAAGTTCCACCAGAAGCCAGAAGCATAGTTAGGAGTGTGTCACCTGTCGAACATTAAGGTAATTTTCAGGAAGAAGAATGAGAGGAAATTTTAAGCCTAAACAAAAAAAACAGCAGGAGGAATCGACAAGATCACGTACGAGATGGTAAAAAGACTGAATTCTGAAGCGAAGAATCATTTTTTGTCGCAGTTTAACGACGTCTTCCAAAGAAATAACATACCTATGGATTGGAGGGTTATCAAAATAACACCAATTCCAAAAAGAAACAAAGATCTAAACGACCATAGGAGCTTTAGACCAATATCACTCAAATCAGTGCTGGCCAAAATCTTCAACGCCATGATCAAAAACAGGCTGAACGATCTGATAGACGTGCAGGAAAGGTAAATCCACGTCTATGTGTATAAACGATTTACTACATACCGTTGGATGCCTAAGGCATCAAAGGCAAGCTGTGGTGCTAGTATCGCTTGATATCAACAATGCCTACAATTGCGTTAATCTGATTCACCTAAAGCAAATCATGCTCTATGAAGGAATCCCAGAGCAATATGTCCAATGGATCACCAACTTCCTCTCGGTACGATACCTCAGACTAGGAAATGCTGTGGAAGAGGTGCACGGTGGCCTACCGCAAGGTAGCTGTCTATCACCGGTACTCTTCAAAATATACACAAAACTACATCAGATCGAAGACACAAATACAAAGATCTTCCTGTATGCTGATGACTTCATCATTGTAGCCCACGCGGGCACTTTCGTGAAGGCAGTCGACGTACTAAAAAGGAAAATAAGCGATTTCAATCTACTATGCCAGGACACCTTTAATCCGGCTAAAACGCACATTCTATCCATGAGCTCAAGCAGCAAACGGAAAATATAAATCAATCTAGAGGGAGTGTCGATAAAAAAGGAAATGGTGTTTTTGGGTAGAAAGATAGGCGCAAACATGTCGAACACGGCTCACATTAAAAATCTAAAGAAAGGAAGCAAAAACAACTTCAAAATATTTCAAATGGCTACCACCATCAAGTCGGGGATCAGACCCAAAGTGGCAACAAACATTTTCAAAGCTTTCATCAGATCGAAACAAGAGTATGCGATATCCACCTTTGCAAATATGGGAAAAGGAGCTGCCAAGGACATAAATATAGCTCAATCGCAAGCGCTGAGAAGATGTGCCGGTGTACACCAGACACCCCCCAACATATACCCTTCGTCTTAACTGGAACGATTCCTCCTGCTTGGAGAGCGAAATTGCTAGCTGCAAAAGAGCTCCTCAAGATGAAACAAGCAAACAAGAGTCTATACGATAATGTAACAACGGCGTTTGCAGAAACCAGCTACACCTTCATCTACAATCTGTTCAAGGACATAATAGATCGAACTAAAATGGTGCGCAGTTACATACCATGCCCCAAACTAGCTTTATATAGTAAAACTATAAGACTGAGCAAGAACGAAATGGACTGAAAGCCATTTACGGCGAAAAATTAGCTTATTATAAGAGTAACAATTGGAATATAATTGCCACTGACGCGTCGATAACAGAAGACTGCGTAAGCTTAGGAATTTTTGACAGTAACAGAGACAGAGAAGTAATGTACAAAATAGATCAAAAACTATCGTCAGTAAATACGGAACTCTTTGCTATAAAAATAGCGTGTTATCTTACCCTTAACCATGTAACCATGAGTACAAAAACAACTGTGATATTCTCTGATAGTATGGTGGCTATATCCATGCTAAAGGATAACAAATCAAAGTCATACATTGTCGGTGACATTCATGAAACACTGAACTGCTCCAGAATAGAGAGGATAGATATAATCTGGATCCCTGGACATAAGGGAATATATATTAACGAAAGAGCTGATAAAACAGCCAAAAAAGCTACGACAGAAGGAGAACCGTACAACATACAGTTAAGCTATGGAGAAGCCATTAGACTCATCAAAAAACGTAATTTCTCCAGCTGGAACGTCCATTACAAAGACCTATCAAGGGAAAAAGGGAGGTTTTTTGCGGAAATTTTCTCAGAAATCTCCGAAAAACCGTGGCATTCTCAGCTCAAATGAAAAGCGAGGGACATTAAGGTTATCAACAGACTTTTGACGGGACACACGTACGACAAACTTACCTCCACACAATTAAAAAAGTGCCTAGCAACATTTGTGGTGCTTGTAATGTAACTGAAAGTGCAGAGCATTTAATTTTTAGCTGCCAAAGACTTGCTGCATTAAGAAGAAAATATAAAATCTTTAATTATTTCAGTTACACAAAGGATATTTTGCTTTCGAAGGAAACCTTGTATTTCAGAGAGCTAGCTAGATTCATAAAAGAAGCCGGTTTTGACTTTTGAGTAAAATGTTATTAGCGTAAAAGACGAAAAAAAAAATTAACCTCGGTTTGAAACCGACATCAACTGCCAACCTCAAATGCCTTGGAAGAGCCGCCCGCCTTGCCAAGAACGCACTCTGTACCTGGTCAATACGATTGTCAAACTGTGACCAACAAATCATCACCCATGCGGTGATCACAGACAAAACAAAAAAAACATCTCAGAGATAGAAAGAGCTAGAAGAAACCTCATATCTCCTACAGTTTTGCAGATAGATGGCTCGAACACTCTAGAGATATATAGTTATCAGCATTGTTTATTAATCCGTCAAAGAGTTGGGGAAGATCGAATGAACAAAAGGTAAATTATGAGCAAAAGACACTTATTTCTTTTGTCTCAAAAATAATTGTCTTTGATCAACAGAAACACAAAAAAAAAATATGTGATTCGCACTGAGCGAGACATTTAAACTGAAAAAATAAGGCATTCTCTCTGTTGTGTGAGGTATTTTATACTGTCCCAAAATAAGTTGTTTTTGTAACACTTCAACAGTTGAGATATTTCGACCTCTGGTTAAAATGCTGTGTTGAACTCTTTGGTTTGATTTGACTATTGTGGTACACGATTTTATTTGCTCCCATTTGGCATTTGGTATTTTAATAATATTTCAAAGATTTGGACTACAGATATATCTATTGCTTCCCCTATTTTGGCATGTCTGTTAAATATTTAAGATTGATTTTAATGAGTCAAACTTTTACAGAAGGTATATTTGCTGGTTTGGTCCATATCACAATCATTTATTCAGTTCAGCAGTTCATACAGTAGCAGGAAAATTAATGCTTAGTACTGGGATATTTTAAGCTTGGCGGCAGACCTCTATTTATGTATTTTTCTAAACTTAAGTCATTGAATGAAAATTTGTTCACATTTTTATTGCATTTTAGTCTCAAAACAATTATTTTGCATATTTTAAGTTCTAGATATCTTTTTATACCCTTGAAGAGGGTATATTGAAATGGTCCAGATGTATCTCCTCCGTCATTTTTAAACCAAACTTTGCACGAAGTCTTTTGGTCCAAGTACGCTACACATTTGACGGATCAGATGACTATAACATATAGCTAACCTAGGAACGATCGGTCGAAAAACTAGTTCTAGTGAGAAACACTTTTTTGTTTTTAATGCAAACGTCTTCAAACTCCGTAGTTACTAAGTAGTTTTTAATCCATCTTCCATCTTAACTTCTCCATAATTCTGCCAAATTTAGTCGAAATCGGACATCTATATAGTATAGCTGTCATACAAAAGTAGAGTCAGAAAAGAAGTCTTATTGAGAAAAACTTGTTTGTTTTCAGTGGATATGTCCTTCAAATAAGTTAAAAAACGTGCTGCAAGGGTATACAAACTTCGGCCGAAGTTTAGTTCCTCTATTTTTATTTAAACTTTTGCTTATTTCGTCATATTGTTTTTAATTAAGCATCTTTGGGACCTCATGCAACACTCCTCCTGATACAGAAGATTCCTTATACGAAAACCGCACAACCTAGGTAAGTCGTCAAAAATTATCGAAATCTTGGAGAGACTCAATTAAACCACCACCAAGTGGCACGAACTGTTGTCCTGGCGGGAAAATAAAAAAATTATTTATTGTGTGATGTTCAAATGGTAGGCTAAATATCAATTAATGTGCTTTATAATAACTGTATGGATATAGATGGAATAAATTTCTTTCGACGAAGAAGTTATTTCATTAAAAGATTGTTTTACCTGCCGCAGTAAAAGCCAAAATAATAATCCTGGAAACTAGCCACTTTTTCGTATATACTTAAAGCCGACTTTCATTTCAAGTTTATGCAAAACGTAATGCAAATGCCCAGTTCCCAAAGATGTGTCTTCATATTTAGTGCAATCGGCAACACTTTTAAAAGTGAT
This sequence comes from Lordiphosa andalusiaca, assembly GCA_035044965.1. Classification (NCBI taxonomy): domain Eukaryota; kingdom Metazoa; phylum Arthropoda; class Insecta; order Diptera; family Drosophilidae; genus Lordiphosa; species Lordiphosa andalusiaca. Next base: position 221,868 of record JAWNNM010001115.1, on the reverse strand, counting down.
AACGGAGAAGCCTAAGCACCTATATGTTTGAACGGGCACTTTGGTAAGACCGAATTTAACTTCGTTTTTTAGAGTGTAAGATATATAAGGGAAGTGCAGCTCGATGTAGACGTCGACTTTTCGGATGAAAAAAAGCGCGGGAGGAAATATTAAACATTCTTGTTGATTAGTTTATGGAGTTCGATGTTTCCCACACATATTGAAACAATTAAACATCGGGGTTAAAACTTGTAGGCCGACTCGTTCTTTCGTACACTCTAAACAAAACGAGTTGTAAATAATTTTGCTGGTTTTTATTTTGCATAACTTGCGTAAACAACTTTATTTAAATTCATTAAGAAATTCTGCCTTAAATTATAAATTTACAAAATTTGCATTATCAACTTTATTTAAATTCATTAACAAAGGCTGCTTCGAGTTCTGCAATGAATGTTTCATCATAGTCTTTCCCTAAATTTAAGTCTGCATTAACGGTAGACTGTTCCTCTGCGCTGATGTGCAGCAAGTCATAATCCACTGCTTCTTCTTTATCATCACTACTAATCAGAAGACCTAAAATATCCTTGTTATTGATTACTGGGATTGCTACCTCAGATATTTTAGAGCAAGTAAGATTTCCAGATCGATTTTTAATTTGATTGAAGTCTTCTTTGAAAATTTTTTTACTCTCGAGATCTTTAAGTATATGATTTGTTAGAGAACTTTTATGTGTTCCGTTTAAGAGCAGTAGATTATCGGAATTATTTTCTATAAAAATTGTGTCCTCTGGTTTATTTTTATGAATTGTTTTTTGAATAGTACGAGAAACCTTATGATGATTTTCCGTATGATTAGGTCTCTTACACCAATTAACGCTGCTATTATGGCTGTTGTCATCTTTTAAAGGTGCCGCTTTAAGCTCTTTTGTTGATTCGCTGCTTTCATTGATAGGATGTAGTGGTTCCTCATTATTTGAAATATTTCGAAAGTCCAACTTAAGAATTAAACTTTCCTTTTGAGGATGTAGTGTCATTTCCAAAGTTTCGATTATAGATTGACAACATAATCTTACTTCAAAGCAACTATCAAGCGATCGCGTTTCATTCAATAAATTAAGTATTATTTCTGTTGGCGGAGGACAATGGCAATTATTTGACCGGATTAATAATAACAGTGTATTGTAAATTTCTAAGCGACACTTCCAGTTGCTATATAGATGCTCTTTAACTGTTGAGTGTTGGTGAATTTTACTGCTGATCCCCAATATGGTGTTATACATGTCCTGTAAATGCAAACCATAAAATCAAATAATAAGTTAAGTCTTTGGATTGTGTACTTACCATAATAATTGAATGCTTGATCAAATGGCCCGACGAAACTAATAGACTTTGCAGACAGCTAAAAGCTTTTTGACAAAGGAGTTTGTTCTTCTTATTTTCGGAAGACTTCTGAAAAAAAACCTTGCTATCGTATTTTCGCAATGGTAAGTTACTGGAGCGCTGTATTTAAAAAAAAAAACAATTAAATAACACAATTCTATTTATTTAGTTCAATAGTTACCTCTACAAATGTATTGAACCGGCACGGCTGTATGTCATCCAATATCTCTGTTACAAGGTATTCAGAGATTATTTCACAACGACTTCCTTCGTTTAACCTTCCACACCAAAGAGATATCACTCTGTAGACCATTGATCGCAAATTTCTATAAATTTTTTGATGAGAGTTAAATTAGTTAAATTATAAATTTCTTATCCTATTCGGGTATTTTTCGAGTACCCAAGATTTAAAGAATACTCGAATGTGATCAAATATTAAATAAATTGCTGACCCCAAGAAAGGCAACTGGTTTGAAAGCGCTTTAACGCCGGTTTAAAATCAACCTGAAGTTTGGAGAGTGGGTAGGTAGTATGGAGATATTGAATCGGCTTAAAAGAAAATAACAAAGTGTTACAGAGTAAATATACTTTCGAAATGACTTACCGCTAGCTGTAGGGCAGGTAATGTAGAGGAGTTTTTTTTTACAATTTCAAAAAAATTTTCTTTACACCAAACCGTTCGCTCTAGCCGTAATAATTGCAGTGAAGCCCAAAATATAACTTGTGCTTTTTATGCTGTTACTTTAAAATGAGTGACGCATCATAGATAAGAACAGCAGGTTTGGGCTGAAGATAGAGCTCTGATATTATTCTGCGTGCTTTATTTCGTTTTAATAAGCTTTCCCCTTCTATTACGAGGGTCGAAATAAGGCGTTGTACTTTCGATTAAAATAAAAGAAAAATCGATCTATTTTATTTTTGCTAGAGGCTGATTTCCAGAACGCACGAAAATAAATTTTTATGACGAACTCAGCACATCAAATTGACCCTTTTATAAAATTTTATTGTAATGACCTTGTTACTTTGAGTATCTGCCAAGAATCAGTTGCTGCTGCAGAGTTCACGAGGTCGCCCTTATTTGTGGTGGTATCTCTTGAGACTTGGAAAGCTGTGAGGTGATTTTATAATTGCTTGAACTTGAATTTAATAATCGCATTTTGAATACCAGCGGCTACAAATCAGTATGACCATACTATTAGGTATTTATTATTTTAGGTATTTTTTAGGACTTTCGTGACCCCTAGTAGAGCTTTCAGTCCACATAACATAAATAATTTGCAATTTCAGCAATCAGCCTTAAACCATAAGCACTTTTTGACTGTAAGATTTGCAACCAACTCGCTTATTGTTTTATGAGCAATAATGGAAATAATCATATTAAAGTGCTTAATGTTGAGATGAAAATGAAGGCGAATGAAACTTGAAAGAGAAAATTGTAGACGCGACTAAATGATTTGTCATGTTTTTGTTGATGCAGTAGCAGACAGCAGCGCTGCCGCTTTCTTTTGCTTATAGCTTTACTATCACTCATAATACTAATTACTAACTGTGTCTATATGGTACAATCCATCTATCTACAAAACAGTGGGAGATACTTGGTATTTTCCAAATGGCAGGGAAGACTAATATTATATTAAAAATACTTTTGGCTCATACCATCTATGAGATCTGAGCGTTCATACTGACGGACATACGACCGGACGCAAAGATGGACACCTACACTGCGACTCAGCACTTGATTGTGTTCAAAAATGTATACTTGTATGCTTCGGAGATGCTTCCTTTCAGCTTATACCATTGGTACAGAGCGTAAAACAGTCACGCTAGGAGATGATTCAAGAACAGTACAGCCCACTGCTAACATTTAGTGCAAGCTTAAGCTCGAAAACACATTTGCAAGATCTACAAAAGGCAGCAGCTTTTTAAAAAGAGCTTAGTGAAATTGGATTTGCTTAACTAATATAATATTTGTCCAGAAATATATGGCCAAGGTGTCGAACGGGACCGTCGTACGCATTGAAGTTGAAAAAAAAATCAAAATAAATCGGATTTTCATTTTGGCAGTATGCGTTACTTATACCTCTCAATTAGCCCTATAATTGGAGCAAAGGTTGATTTTTTGAGAATTGTTCGTTTTCGAGATAACGGGACAAATATAGAAGTCGTTTTCGCGGGCGACAATTCATACGCTGATTCCACCGAATCCTGAAGGAATTTCTTGATGTGACTAGTTTAAGAATGTCGTGCATGGTTGACTCTTTTAATTGGTTTTGACTTTACCACAAAATGATTTATGCCTTTTACAAAATTTAATTTTAAGCTCGTTCGCACGGGCAGGTCGCACGGGACATATTTTTTCATCATGATATTTATGTGGTTCCTGATATAATGGAAAGTAAAAACTTACAGTTAATTGCAATCACATAGTTTGCTATGGTTTCTTAAGCATTTTTCATGAGCTCTCTGTACCCATAGAATGATTTTAGACAGCAAAATTGAATAAAATCTACAGGCCCCGTTTTAGATAAAAATAGGTGCAACACAACGATAAAAATTAGAAAAACGGAGTATGTGCCACTTTGAATTCGAAAATCTCGATATGGCTTATAAATAATTGTAAGATAAGCTTAATGTGCTACATTTAAATTGTTTCCCCTTCAAAATTTGATGAAACATGCTGTTATTGAGAACTTTTAGTTTTTTAGTCTAGGTGGACGTTTCTGTGGAAACACGCATATATATTATATTATCTTTTTAAGTAAACACACACACAAATAATAAGGCAATCAAAAAAAAAATAAAAAATTATAAATAGTCGACGTGTACGTAGAAATAAGCGAATAATTTCGTCATACACGAATAACTTCGTTATACGCGAATAACTTCGACGGTAACCAAATTCATAGAAACAAAATCTGTTCTACAGAGAATTAAATGGGCTATTATTATAAAACTTTTAAGACAACCACATAAGAGAGTAAGCCCAGTGAAAGCCAAAGTGGAAAATTAAAAAAAAACAAAAGTGAAAATGCCAGATCTATAATCCGCAGTTCTCAGCCCTCGAGTTAAATCTATAAAAAAATTGACTGTTATATTTATTTAATATGTAATTTCCGTTTAAATGAAAAAAAAAATCAAAAAGCGAAAAACCAGCAAAAAACAGTAGGTGTAGCAAATGATTTACAACGTACATCAATTAATGGTAAAGTTCAATAATATAATTTGGGCCTTATAATGGTTATAAAATTGTGCAAAAATTATTTTTTGAATTGTGTTTTGAGCACTTATAATATATATTTAGCTCAACAAAATCGGTTCAGCCGTTCTTGAGAAGATCAGTTTTTTGATGTAACTTTCCACCCTCATAACTCCACTCCAATAGCGACAATCGGACTAAAAATTTGGGAGAGTAAGCTTCTCACTGGTGGTCATAACATATTTAAATTTGTTGCTGATAAGAGAGATTTGTACGCTTATACGGCTATGCTCTTTGCAACAACGACGACATTTCAATCAACGAAAAGAATAAAACAAGATTCCAAAAGATCTAGTGATAAATTATCCGTGGCATTAAACTCAGAGAGATGTAGAGCACTTTATAACCAACTCAAAGAAGATAAGTATAGGAGTATAATGAAAACAACATTCCGCATATTATAACGAAATTATTGTTAAGAAACTTTAGTGTTTTCCAAGGACAATATTCTTCATCGATAAAAATTCTTTTCAAAATGTAAACTTGAATAATACTTTAAAATTATAACAGATAATTATAGTTCAGTTCGATTTTTATACCCTTGCAAAGGGTATTATAATTTTGGCAGACGATTTAAGCAGATGCTGTTTCACAGGATAAAATGGATAACTGGAAAATTGATTAAAAAGAAGATTTTATCAGAACGTCTGTTACAATTGCCCATACATGCACGGTTGCCACACTTTGTGTACAATGGCTCTTTTTTTGGAAATTGGTGTTTTTTTTCTTGATTTGCCTCAGCCAAAATAGATTGAATACTTTTCAGCCTCTGTCAACACTTACCATTTTTCAACATTTCTTAACACTGAAATCTATCGAAACCACATCCTGTGGTGTACAGCATGCAACTTTGTAAATAATCGGAGCCTAAGCCCATCGCTAATAATAAGAATACTGTATTCCGTTTAACTAAAGCGCTTGTCTCTAGACGGTAGCGGTTGCAAAAATTTTAATAGTGAACTCTTTAGTTTAGTTATTTTGTGACAAAATGGACAAGTAAGAAAAGTAGAGTTAACACACTATCACAAAATTCATTTTAAATTGATTATATTTTAAGGTTTCTTACAACTGTAACTGAGTCCTTTCACACAGACCCTGAGATCACGAACACTAGTTCACAGGTGGAAAGCAAAAAGTGAGATTGTTAAAAAGCATGTCAAATGTGGTCGAACCAAGGCAACACAAATATCCAAGGCACTTGGCGAAAAATCCACGGAACGCATTGTACATGATTTAAAAAGCTCAAAGTTTTCCCTAATTGTCGACGAAACAACTGATGTTGCAAACCGAAAGGCTCTTGTGCTGGTGGCACGTTATTTTCATACCTTAACAGGTATGATAAAAGACACATTTCTAACACTCATTGAGCTGGAAAAATGTGTCGCAGAATCGATCCATAAGGCCGTAAAATCATTTCTTCTAACAAACGGAATACCACTAAAAAATGTAATCGGCCTTGCAACTGACGGAGCAAACACTATGGCTGGAAATCTTAAAACCAAGCTAAGCCAACAATATATGGATAGCAAGTTTACAGATAAATCCACAATTCTACAAGTAAAGGAAACGGTACGTAAGTTTTACTTGGAGCTGGTTCTGCAAATAGTGCAGCGCTTTAACTATGGCCGAGAGGATATTAAGTCTTTTATTATAATCACACCAGCCAATGTAATTTTTAGCGAAGAACCTGATATAACGTTAAAGCTAGCTGAAGCTAAGTAAATTTAAAAAAGAAGAGGAGATATCTTTATTTTGGGAAAAAGTAGCGAAAGTGAAAAACGGGCTTAATATTGAAGTGTTTAAGGATTTAGTAGGATTTGTAAGAAATATATTATGCCTTCCACACAGCTCTGCTGCGGCTGAGCGTAAATTTTTTGCTATCAGTTTAATAAAGTCCAAATTGAGAAACAAACTCGAGTTTGATTCAGTTTCCAGTATAATGCTATCCAAGGAGCTGTTTACAAGTACAGAGCCTCATTACGTGTGGTCTGTAAAAGACTTTTTTATTTAATGAACTGAAAATATAACATGAATAAATAAAGAAAATTTTTTTGGCTCTTTTTTTTTAAATGGCTTTTATTTTTTAACTTTTTGGTGCAATTTTATTTTTTCAAATGGCAACCGTGCATACATGGTTGCTTAAAGTTTGCTGTTTTTCATACAACATAATTGTTTAATCACACGTTCTTTACAAACTTTTAACTTGTTTAACACTTTTAGCAAAAACTTATTTCAAATAATCTTAATAAAATATGGTTTGAGCAGAATTGTTCTAGACAGAGGTCTGGGTCGGTAAATCTGTGCACAACTTGAAATTGTTGCTGTGAATGCTTACACAACTGCCCAAGTGCACAACAAACTGAATAATTATTAATTAATTATTTCAAAATATATTAGTAACAAGAAAGAAAGTCGGTCAAGCCCGACTATAACATACTCTGTACCAAGAAAAATTTCTTTTGATCATAACTCGAAAACCGTTCATCCGATCTTCTTCATTCCTTTGGCGGATCGATAAGTTATCCTAATAACTAAATATGTCCAGAAGGAACAAGCCATCTATATTCAAAACTGTGGGAGATATGACGTTTTTTCTAAATTGCGGGGGCGGGAGGGGGCGTGGCCAAAATCGAAAATAAACTTGATCTGCCTGCAGACATAAGAAGCATATGTCCCATACATGTCAAACCTCTATCTCTTACCATCTCTGAGATCTGTGCGTTCATACGGACAGACAGACGGACAGACAGACAGACGGACAGACGGACATGGCTATATCGACTCGGCTGTTGATGCTGATCAAGAATATATATACTTTATGGGGTCGGAGATGCTTCCTTCTGGATGTTACATACTTTTGCACAAACTTATAATACTCTATGTACCTACGGTACAGAGTATCAAAACCAAAAAAAAAAAAAATTACGCTCTACATTGAGTTGGACTTGACAACCCTGGGAATATTTTGTGTCAAAACTGGCGTTGGTTTGCGAATTTGGTTTGGTAGGTTTGCGTATTGGGTTTGGATGGTTTGTCAACATTTCCTTACTAAAAACGACAGGTTTGACACCAAACGAAAGATAGAAGTTTCTGTGTCACCCCCTCTAATAAGACCAAATATATTAAATTAACATTAAAAATTCAAATTATCACCCGTCAAGTTACGTCACAGATTCACAAAGATATGCTCTTGGATCATGGAGAAAGAGTTTGCGTTTCCTTATATTCATTGTATCATAGTCTCCTCTCCAACTTTTATTGAAATGTCTAGTTTGTTTTATGAAACCAAATGCTATACCATACTATAGCAAATTTGGGTTGCTTAACCTAAATAAATTCAAGCGTTAGACTAATTGTAAATCAATTAGGGTATTCACTTTGTTTTGCACTTGGGGAGAGTGTAAGAATTCACAACAAGAATGGTTTTGACGCACAACCTATATAGTTAATGTAAAGTAGCATTTTCCTATACAAATTTAAAGTACGAATCTAGTTGTCCTACCATAAAAATAAATATGTATTTCGTTTTAGCAAATCAAAAAATCACACTACTAGATCAAATGTTTGGCTATATGCTCAAATGGGTAAAATATTAATTCACAACCGGCTTAAACAATAGCTTCACAACAATAGCTTAAAACTGATGATTTATTTTCAAAAAAATTCAATAAATCGAGAAAAGTCTGATTATAGAGACCAATTTAGACTAAAAGACTAAAGACGCATTTATTTATTTATTTATTAATAGTCGACAAACAAAGGCTGTCAACAAATTTGTAAGCACGTTATAAAAAGGCTTATTTACTAAGGAGGCATAAAAAGAAGGCCTAACAAAATTACAAAATAAACTAATAACGACTCCGACTCGGTGGGGGATTTTTATTTGCCGGTCCGGCCAGCTATGCCCCGATTCACAACCTGTTGTGATCAGAGTCGATATTAGAGCTATCAAAACCATTTAACAAATATACAGGCCTGTTCAGTTTTTCACTTACATTAAATTATCTCTATTTCGACTTGGCTACCTGTTCTGGTTTTCATAATTTGATAGAATTACTCGACTTGAATTCCCATTGCTTGGAGCATGTGAAATCAGATGTAAGTTCGTAATTTTCATTAAGTGCTATTAAAATAAAGCGAGATATTAAACAGCTATATTAAGCTATTGCAGAGTTTGTATTTTGATTGTTTCATCCAACTGATTAAGTTCAGCGAGTTTTTATAAGAAAAACAATTTGGAAAAGAAACAGTCAAATTGCAAGTCGAATACCAGAACAGCGAACACAAAATCGTTCGAATTTAATTTCATTTGAAGTTTAATAAATTATGTGAAGCCCGGAACAGGCCTGAAGAGATGTGAAGAGGTAAGAAAAAAAGAAGAGGAAAAGGCAGGCTTACAAATACATAGAGCAGCGGTGCGCACGAAATTTGATTTTGGGAGCAGTCCAACAACAACAATAAAATATTTTGCAAGTCATGCACACAGCTTGTGCATGACGTAGCATTTTTAAGCGGAGCTTGTGATCGCATCTGCCTGGCGTTGTTGTTGGATTTGCTTCGAAGCGAAAAAATTTTGCAATTCACGCACACAGCGTGTGCATGACGAGGCAGTTTTTAAAGCATCTGTGTGTGGCTCTTGGGAGTAATGGGAGCAAAAAGAGCAAGGGCTTGCCCATCGCTGTCATAGAGGAATAAAGGCATAAAACTATAATTAAAGATAAAATGGAAGAGTGACCAAACAAAAAAAATAGAAAATTACAAATTAAAAATATATTAAAATAAAACTAAAAGGATAACCGAAAAATCTCTGACCCGGTGGGGGAAGATTTATTAGCCAAGCTATGCCCCTATTCACAGCTGGGAGTGGTCAGAGATTTTCACGGAGATAAGTGTAAAGGGACGTTTTTAAGGAGAAGAGAGAGAGAGAGATCTGTTGAGAGGAGGTGATAAAGATCGTTGTAGTCTTGGCATAAAACCCGATATCGATTATGCTGGGCATAATCAGTTGTGCATCTAGACAAGATTAAAGGAAAAAAGTTTCTGGTTGGCCTAGAAGGAACAGAGAAGTTAAGGCGACGTACGAGTTCAGAAGACTTTACATCACAGATAATTAACTTGTGAAGAAATGAAACACCTAAGTCTGTTCTACGGTTAGCTAGCGAAGGAAGGTCTATAAGAAAGAGTCTTCTGGAGTACGATGGCAAACGGAGGTTAGGGTCCCAATTTAGGCCACGAAGGGCAAAAAGCAAAAATTGTTTCTGAACTGATTCAATACGATCAACATGCTTTTCATACTGCGGCCACCTTACGGATAATCAGTATTCGAGCACGGGACGTACTAAAAGTATAAAAAAGTTTTCTGGTGAAGGGATCATTAAATTCCGTCGACCAACGTTTAATGAATCCAAGTACACCATTCGCTTTTTTAACAATTGTGGAGATATGGTGATTAAAACTAAATTTGGGGTCAAAAAGAATTCCAAGATCAACGACAGACGAAATACGTTGCAACGGTTACCAATTGTACCAGAAATGGTCTGCATCGATGGAAAGTCAAATGATTTACCAAGCACCAAGACTGCAAGGAGTTAAGATCATCTTCCAATCCAATGGAATGTATCGGGTTGTTAAAAGATAAAATTAGTTTAACGGCATACTTGAGTATCCGAGAATATGATAATATTGTAGGGAGATCATTAATACAGGGTTGTCCATATTCGACGGACCCATCTGGCAACGCCATAACTTTTGACAGAGATGTCAGATCGCTTAATGACATACCGCGTTTGAAGCGTCAGTCCAAGCAGATTTTTACCATGGAACAATACACGCCACGCGAGCGCTCTGAAATAGTTGAAATTTACATTCAACAGAACAAGTCAATTGTGAAAACTCAACGTGCTTCCGATGAAGCCCATTTCACATTGAATGGGACCGTAAATAAGCAAAATTGCCGTATTTACGCCACTGAAAATCCTCAGGAGATTCAAGAAGTGCCTCTTCATGACGAAAAAGACACAGTTTGGTGCGGCGTTAGTGCGAAAACGGTCATTGGGCCGTTTTTCTTCCAAAATGAAAATGGCCATGCTGTTACCATCAACCAGGAGCGTTATCGCGACATGATGACCAATTTTGTGATGCCAATTATTCGTCGAAAGCGTATGAGGCAGTTCTGGTTTCAACAAGACGGCGCTCCACCGCACACAAGTCGCATAACAATCGATTTTCTGAAGAAATTGTTTCCGGGCCGTTTGATGTCGAAAAGTGGTGATTTGGACTGGCCACCGCGTTCGCCCGATTTGACGCCGCCTGACTTCTTCTTGTGGGGATATTTGAAGTCAAAGCTTTACGTTAACAAGCCAAGGACCGTATAAGAGCTCAAGGACAACATTCGTGAAGAAATAACCGCTATTCCGGCCGAAATGTTGGCGAAAACGATGGAAAATGCTGCAAAAAGGGCACAATACGCCATCAACGCCAGAGGCGGCCATTTGAGAGATATCATATTCAAAAATTGATGTAAACAAATCTACTTGGAACAAATTAAATGATTAAGATTGCCAACCGCCAAATTTTTATTTTTTTCTTTGATTTTTTTTTTAAAAAACATGGGTCCGTCGAATATGGGCAACCCTGTAAATAGAGTAAAAAACAGAGGACCTAGGGACTACCTTGAGGTACATCAGAGGTTAGTCACAGGTTTTGAAGTATTAGACCGCAGCCAGAACTTTTTGATTTCTATCTTTTAGATAGGACGAGGCACAAAGCAGAAAAAAGGAGGAAAATCCTAGAAAAGCCTGTTTATGTGAACGGCAGCAGAAGGATTCCAGATAAGAGAAGCATATTCAAGCCTAGAACGTACAAACGCAGAGTACAAATTTAGACGTGTGTAGGGATCATTAAATTGTTTTGAATTGCGCTTTACAAAGCCCAACATTGAATAAGCTTTAGGAGGATATAGTTTAGATGCTCAGAAAACTGAAATTTGGTGTCAAACACCACCCCCCAATCCATAGCCTCATACTGCCGACTTAAAGCGTGATGACTAATGGAATACGATGTCAGTATCGGCAGCTCGCGCTTTCCATACGTAACATAGAAGCATTTTGAGAGGTTAAGAGGCAGCAAATTGCGCCCGCACCAGTCGGCAAGCGATTTAAGATCGCATTGAAGAATTTCAGTATCCCTGAGGTTTTTAACAGTTTGAAAAATTTTTAAGCAATGGACCTAGTACACTCCCTTGAGGGAGGCCAGAAGTTGCTATGTAGGGGCCAGAACGTGTGCCATTAATGAGGACTTGATATGATCGACCATCAAGATAAGACTCAAACCAATTGAGGATGGAAGAATGAAAGCCAAGCTTGGAGAGCTTGGATAAAAGAGCACTATGACAGACTTGGTCAAACGCTTTAGAAAAATCAGTGTAGATCACATCGACTTGACAACGATTTTCAAATGCAGAAATGCAGATATTGCTAAAAACTGTTAAATTCGTTACCGTGGAACGGCCTGGAAAAAAACCCATGCTGGTTGGGATCTATATAAGAATTAATAATGAAATTAAGATGTTTTGCGACTATACGTTCAAGAGCTTAGATATTTTGCTAAGCTTAGCAATTGGCCTATAATTAGAGACGTCACTTTTTGAGTCTTTTTTGTGAATAGGGAAAACTGAAGCTACCTTCCATTTTCTTATAAATTGACCAACCTTAAGGGACTTAGAGAAAATCATAGTGAGAGGCTCACAAAGCACACCAATGCAGTTCTTCAGGAGAAAAGAAAAAATTCCATCACTGTCCGGCTTGAAAGAGTCATTAAAGTCATTAATGGCTTCCAAGACATCATCATCCGATATGGGAATAGTCCCGACATTAAATATATAAGGAATGGAATCAAGAGTGAACTGGTCATCCCATATACTCTTTGCCTCGAAATTGCCGCTAAAAAAAAAGCAGCAAACAGATTCACTTTCCCCTCATCAGTATTAGATGACAGCGAACCAAAGCTCAAACTAGATGGGATGGAAGAGGTTGACCTTTTTGAGTTTATAAAACTCCAAAATGACTTTGGATTAGATTTTAATCGACTTTCGACATTAGATATGTACTGCATGTATAAAAACTTATTTAGGAATTCGAATTCAAGTTTGTGCAGCCTATATTTCTCCCCATCAGCAGGATCGTGGCCTTTAGTGAAGCGATTGTAAAATTTAAATTAATTTTTTTAGCCCTTTAGTGTACCATGGCAATTTGTACGAGCCATGCTTCTTGATTTGAGCATTTTCGGTAACGATGTTTAAAAATATATTAATAAAGCTATCATAACACGTCTCCAAATTAGCATGCGAAAGGACCGACGACCAATTGACATTAGAGAGGCAGCTTTTAATAGAACTTAGACTTTTTTCATCAAAGTGAAATTCAAATTTAGAAAAATGTTGCACAGAGAGCGCATACATATAATAATCAACATTAATTAATTAAGAATTGTTATGCCTATCACAAGTGGCAATGGGGAATTCACATCTCCTTAAGGACGAATTAAAATCAGAGCTAACGAAAACCAAATCTAAAATTTTATGAAAAAGTTAAATATACTGTTGATCTGGGTTAGTCCCATACTAAGTAGATCATCAAGAAATAGTATTTCATGAGGCTGGTGAACATTACTCGGCACCATAGCCGAAGAATTTGGATCGTGAGTCCAAACAATTGAGCCCAAGTTGAAGTCTCCCATAACGCAAAGGTGTTGATGATCATCCAAATGCTGATAAACATTCAATATGTTTAACAAAAGTGCTCTATAAAGGTCATAGTCACAATTAGGTGGTATGTAGGAAGTACATATGTAGAGCTGACCCAAAGTGCCCACTATCCGAACCGCAATTTGATCCAAAAGCGAGTCATTATTTTCCAGTTGGACGCATTCCCAATGAAGGGAACGCCTGACAGCCACCAACACTCCACCTCCTTGTGCTCGCTCCGTTCTCAAGGCGACTCTGTTTTTGCGAAATACTTGGTAAAGATTGGTATTCCTCGTCATAAAAATTAGAGTTGAGCCAAGTTATATATACATATACATATACATATACACCAAATCGGATTTTGTTCGCATGCCAGAAATGTTTTGGAAATAAATTCTAAGCGTGTCAGTACTGCGAGATGCAGAAGCAACGCTCGAACTAATAAAAGTTGGGTGCGCATGGCGGGCGGGGGTGGGAAGAATGTTAGCAGCATCAGACAAGGCCAACTGACGCTCGCGGCGCACAAGATGTTTAAGCAGCGTTGTCACTCGTATTGACGGCAATGCGTCTTCCTCCCCCGTTAGCTCGAGTGGTGGTCCGGGAGAGGGGGGATAGGCTGCTGAGAAAGAGTTGAGAGCGACGCACGATCAATAGCAGCTGCATCAAATGAATGCATAGCATAAGTCCACAGCGGTGAAGCAGGGGAGATCAGGAATGCAGCAGCTCGCAGACGCAATCGAACACCAGCAACACAGCGAATATCACATAGAAGGAGAAGCAACATAGGCGACAGTAGTAGTTGTTGTTGCGATAAGGGCAATAGCGCAGAGCGGTGGGAAGAAGAGAGGGCGTTACTTAAGCAGCGAGCATTAGCATACACCAAATGACTATGCCGGCTGCTGCGAACTATGACGCCATAGGCGCCATTCAAAGGGGTTTTTTTGAAATTGGCGATGTTGCGCCCGAAGCTCCCTGAACTGGTGTGGATGTCCGTGGTTGCGCGTCAGCCAGCAAATTAATAGCCGTAACTTCAGTTTCTGGCCGTGGTCTATGGACAAACCGGGCCACCTTAACCGATAGCGGCCAAAACTCTTTGCTGAAGACCGAAGAGAAAAGCGGCTCAGGAACTCCCAGCTTAAAATTGACAAATTTTAATAAGTTGACATCAGCGTCCCGTTTAACCAACTTGGCACAGGATAAATCTTTACCAGGGACATTGAGTTTGCGGCCTTCGTAGGGAATCACAACATCCGGCTCAGTCAAAGGAGGAAATTTACCGACATGAATGTATTTATTGCTGGCAAAACATTTAGATCATCACAGCTGGCAGCTACAACAAAGCGCGTGTTGTTATTGACGCGCCTCTTTTTCGTCTTTCGACGAAGATAAGAGATGTCCATCGGAGAAGTCAGTTCCTGAAGCAGGTTGATGCTGGAGCTGATTAGCAGCAAATATGGAATTCGTGGTTGCTTTAGCTTTCTCTTTTTTCGTAGCAGAAGTAAGGGCAGAAGAAGAATGAAGTCCGTGGGAAGGGTCAATAACCGGGCCAGGCTACAGCTGAAGTCGATTAGCAGCAGGCTTGGGATTACGAGCAGCATTGACATTCTCTTTATTAGGACGCTCAGCTGGTTTGGAAATACTCTTAACAGTGTTTGATTTAAGGGAACTGTTTATTGTATTTTTTAAGCCATCATATAAACTTTCCAAGTTGCGAATTTTAACTCTAAGGTCGTCAACAACAGAATGCGAATCATTTGCTACAACACAATAGTCACATCGCCAAATTAAGTTAGGAGAGTAAATTAATTGCTTAATGGCATCTGCTCCGAGTTCGATACAGGGCAAATGGAAAACGCGACGGCACAATGAAGAGCATCGAAGCTGAGAAGTTGCGAAGCCGACACTTCGTTTTTGCATTCAGCGCAGGTAGAAATAGACACGATCGCGAAATAATGCAATAGGCACGTCCGAACGCAATGACTGCTAGACTGCGACTTTGGAATTTGAAGTGGCAGGTCCAAATATTGAAAGCGTAACTTGAAGTGTAGGATGGTAAGAATTTTCGGGTAGTGATAGAGGGGGAGGAATAGAGACACTGGCATTGGTGCAATCAGTGACAAAAATAAGATCTAACAATTTATTTAAATTGTTTTGTATAGGAATAATTTTAAAAAGAGACATGTCAAGCAGACAATCTAAAAAATCAAGCTGTAGTGATGGCACAAGGTTAGTCGACAAATTATGATTTGACGTTTGGCAAGTGAAAATCACCTACAACAACCAGTGTGTCAATGTCCCGTAAGTGGGCTAAAACATCTTTAATGCAGGCTACATGGTGCATATAAATTTCAATATCGGACGAAGGTGGGATATAAGAAAAGGTAATAAATAAAGATAAAAATGGAAAAATATTCCTTAACGGCAACATCCACAGGCTTATCAACAATGATCAGTTCGGAACTGTGGCTGGTCTTAACTGCAATCAGTACACAATTGACAGATTTCACAATCAGAAATTAAGGAGTTTAACCAAGTCTCTGAAAATGCAATTACGTTAAATTCTATCTCTCAGCAGAAAATTATTTGATTTGATGTAAGACTAAAACATATAGAGTTTCACGCAAATTGATGAATGTTTAGAGGTCGCTCACGAGCCCTTAAGTTGGAAACAACTCCAAAAATCTTAAATAGCTCAAGTTGTTAACATTATCGTGATGATTTCAATCTTACCTTTCAAAAATGAGGTTCAACATTGTTGTTCAACTAATATGAATCGTTTTATAGCTAATAAAGTTACGCGGAAACTAATCGACAATATGGAAATCGATCTTCCACCAACCAACTGTCCGCCGAGCACGAAAATCGACATGAAAAAAACAGTCGAATAGTTATCGAAATATTATCGATAAGCCGTTAATTCGATTTTATCAAAAGACGTCTCCACTTAAAATCATAACTTTTGTATTTGCACCGATTGAAAAGTGTTCAATAAAACTAAAATTTTAACAAAAATGTGAGTAAGTGCTTTAATTGCTATGGGTTCAAATGTAGGAAAAAAAAACGAAAATTTTCATGAAATTTATTTTTCCTAGCAATTTGTCTAGTACTTCGACGATATTTGTTTATCGTATATTGTATATCAAATCGACTTTGATGATGATCAAGAACTTACTTTCCTTACGAGTACCTCTGGTACAGAGTAATAAACGAGAGCGTCAGTTAAAATCGGCCATGCTTCGATATACCCGTCGACTTCGAGTTCGATGTACCCGTTACTCCAGGGAAATAGTGTTTAATAACATTCCTTATGTTAATTAACAGAGCATTAACATTAATATGAATATTTCAACAGTATGTAAGCAAACAGCGCAAGCGGTTCAGAAAAGTATGCAAAAGGCATTTGAAAGAAACTTAATCTGCGTGCAGACAATACTAGTCTACATTTAAAATTTGATGGCGCAGCTCTTCTAGACCTTGTAACCTAGGTGTTCATGGAGACAGACAGACGCACATGGCTATATCGACTCGGCTGTTGATGCTGATCAAGAATATATATAGTTTCTGGGATTGGAGATGCTTTGTTCTGCCTGATACATACACTTGAACGACTTTAGTATACCCTTTGTATACTCTGTACCGTAGGTGCATAGAGTATTATAAGTTTGTGCTAAAGTAAAGGGTGATTTTTTAGCTATTATCTTTTTGGCAACACTGGTTTAAACAGCTCACGCACGTTGCGTGTTTAGTTTCACTGTCAAACATCTTCAGTCTATAATTTAACCATGAATCGTCCTACAAACGAACAACGCTTGCAAATTATTGAATTTTATTATCAAAATGCGTGCTCTGTTAAGATAGTTCATCGCGCGCTTCTTCCATTTTATGGTCAGTTTAATCGACCCACTAAAGCGGCTATTCGGGCTATTGTGACTAAATTTCGCACCAAATTTACATTGTTGGACATTAAACCACCAACACGCTTACGTAGAGTGCGAACTGAAGAAAATATCGCAGCTGTATCGGCCAGTGTTAATGATGATTATCGATTCGTCGCCGTTCGCAGCAATTGGGCCTCTGTTACTCAACAACGTGGAAAATTTTGCGGAAGGATTTAGGTGTAAAGCCTTTCAAAATACAGCTGGTGCAAGAATTGAAGCCGAACGACCAACCGCAACGTAGAATTTTTGGTAAATTTGGAAAGATGGCCGAAGATCCACTTTTTTACCGAAAAATTGTGTTCAGCGACGAAGCTCATTTTATGGCTCATTCATGTCTATACAGACAAGCCCGCTTCAATTGACGCATTGGAAGACAACATTGAAGCAATTATTCGTGAGATACCGGCCGAAATGTTGGAAAGAGTATGTGATGCACCCCTCCCACTAGACCGACACATATGTGTGCACTGATAATTACCAACGCACAAGCACATAAACATACACATGCCTCGTCTTACAAACGAAGCAATAGATAAGTTAGATTTAAGGCATGAATTTTATGTATAAAAGAAGAATCGCTCGCAAGAGCTATTCAGTACAAATATTACATTACAAGCGTGCTCAATAAAAGTGTATAATTCTATACATTTTTTGGTCCTTCGAACCGACAAGATTTACTTGAAAGACTAGTAAGTCAGTGCAGAGTTAAGCGTTTTCCGTGGCTTAAGACAACGGAAACAGTGGTTTTAATTAAAACTGTAAATTAACACAACAGGGTCTACTTGGAGACCAATTAAAACAAAAATCAAACGCATAACCAACAACAACAAAAAAATCAAAAATGCTGTCCGAAAAAATGCTGGAACTAATGAAGTCGCAGGTGGAGATCAACAGGGATCTTCAGAAACTCATCAAGGAAAAGGCCGATGAACGAGTAATCGATGAAAAGGTAGCAAAGTTCAAAGCTAACCACTCATCATTGCTCAAATTTGGAGTGTTCGATCATCAATACTACAATGAAAGAGTATTCGAGAAGACGATGGCGCAAGTTAAAGCGTACACTGACCAAAGTTTGAAGGTCGAATTGAGAGGACAAGACGATGAAGGAGCCGGGGTATCAAAAGCGATTCAGATACACCGGACAAGGAAAACAGTCTCGCCTCGGAAGATAGATACGGACAGCATTCGATCTACGAGCCCAGTAGACGATGAAAGAGTTACTCAACTGAATAACTGTTTGGAAAAAGTGGAGCTGGCTATTCATGAAGCTAGGGAAAGCTTCGCGGAAATGGACAGCTACGATATTGTGGAGCCAATATCAAGAATTAAAATCTTGATGATGATGCTAGAGGAAAAACATAAATCGGTATTGGCCGTATACAAACTCAATGAGGTTGACACCGATAACATTATCGAGATGAGGATTAAGGCCACAGCGATGTTGGAAAGACTAGAAAGGAAGCAGCGTCTGCAAGATCTAAAGGATTCAAGGCCAACTTCGACCTTGGCAGCTGTGCAATCTATACCAATTATGCAGATACCGCAATTCTCAGGAAACCCAGACGAGTGGCTTCCATTCCGCCAATTATACGAGCAACTTATACACAATAATGCGGATATCAACGAGGTTCAGAAGTTCAATTATCTGAAGTCGTATCTCAAGGGAGAAGCTACAAAGGTAGTAGGCCATTTACTCCAGAGCGATGCTGCAAATTATGAATTGGCCTGGGATTTAATTTACAAGCGGTATGAAAATAACAGAAAAATCTTCTCTGCCCATTTGGACGAAATTTTGGATCTGCAACTCTTGCGAATGACATCTCAAGAGGACATACGCGTTTTTATGGATACCGCAAAAAATTGTATTTATGCTGCAAAGAAGAAAGCTGAACTTAGCGACGAGGTAGACGTCATTTTTGCTCATCTTCTCCTGCGGAGATTCTCACCGGAGGCTCTCCAACTCTACGAGCAGCATATTAAAACAAAGAACCGGGAAATCCAGTCATTAAAAGATGTGATGGAATTTATTGAGCACCTATTTAACTCAGTAAGCCCATTGCCAAAGGAAGTGGTTATGATACAATCACAACAAAGAAGTTGCCGATTCTGCTCTATTAATGGGCACGACATATTGAAGTGCCAAAAGTTTAGAGGAGTAGCGACTGTAAAACGAAATGAGTTTGTCAGAAAACATCGCTTGTGCTATCGCTGTTTTGGTGCACATAGTATGATAGACTGCAAGAAATCTTGGAAATGCGCCAAATGCAACAGAAACCACAACACATTGCTTCATGAGGAAGCAAAGAAGGAGAGTGTAAACTGCCTCAAACAAAAGAACGGGCAGGAAACTCTACTAGCTACAGCTCTGATAAATGTCAAAGATTCGACTGGCAATTATCAAATATTAAGAGCACTTATGGATGGAGGATCGCAAAGGACAATCATATCAGAGGAAGCTGCTCAACTTTTAAAGCTGCCAAGGACAAAGGAGGTGGTGGAAATCCAGGGAATATTCTCCAATGGCATAGAGATTTCCAAGAACAGCGTTCAACTGAAAATGAAGCCTAGATTCGCCAACAAATTTGAAACAAGCACTGAGGCATTGGTGTTGTCAAAACTACAGAGAGTCTTGCCAATCAACAATATTGACATTGACATCAATAAGGACTGGAAAAATTGTAGTCTTGCCGATCCCAATTTCAACAAGGCCAGCAGGATAGACCTCATTGTTGGCGCAGATTTGTTTCCGGCCATTATGATGGGCCAGGTAAAAACTGTTAAAGGGACACTGGGCCAAAAAACGAAATTTGGTTGGATAGTGTCGGGAAACATTTCAATGGCAAAACCAAATAAAATCATCGCTGCAGCAACAACCATTTCCAATGATGATCTTGAAAGATTCTGGGAACTGGAGGAGGAGGAAAATATTAAAACAATTGAGGAATCCAGCTGCGAAGATCATTACAAAAATACGACTACAGTGGATACTGATGGACGCCTTGTTGTCTCAATCCCCTTTCGCAACGAGTTTGAGCTAGGAGACTCGCGCAGACAAGCAGTAGCAAGACTGATGCAAATGGAGAAACGGTTTAAAAAGGATAAAAACATTTTCCAACAATATAAAGCATTCATGGAAGAGTACCTACGGCTGGGTCATATGGTGGAAGTAAAAGCGAAAGGTCAAGGAAAGTACTACATGCCACATCAAGCAGTCATTCGACCTGACAGCCTAACCACGCAACTAAGGGTGGTTTTTGATGCCTCTGCAAAGTCAAGTAATGGACTCAGCTTAAACGATGTAATGGCCATCGGGCCCAAGATTCAAAAGGATATTTTCGACATTCTGGCAAATTGGCGATTGTGGAAATATGTAATGACCGCTGATATTGAAAAGATGTACCGGCAGATCAAAATCAAAACAGAGGATCAGGACTATCAATACATTGTATGGAGAGAAGATCCAAAGGAGCCAATTCGTGAGTTTAAATTGGGCACCGTGACATATGGAACGTCAGCTGCACCATTTCTGGCAGTGCGCTCATTGCAGCAACTGGCTGATATTCACTGCCAGAATGACGATGCATTAGCTAAGGTCATTAAAGAAGACTTTTATATGGATGATGTGATGACTGGAGATAACACTGTTGAGGGATGTATCGAAACTCAGCAAAAACTTCGAAATGTGATGCAGAAGGCTGGCATGAACCTAAGGAAATGGATCGCCAATGACGAAAACATTACTGCTACGATCGAAAATACAAGCAAAGTCGACAAAATCACGATAAAAAAAGACGAATCAGTTAAAACATTGGGTCTACATTGGGACCCATCAAAAGATATCTTCACCTTCAGCGTCAAAATGCCCTTGCTGGATCGGATAACAAAGCGCTCTGTCTTGTCACAATTGGCAAGGATATTTGATCCACTTGGATGGCTTACACCCGTAACCTTACAAGGGAAGAGTTTTATCCAAGAGTTATGGAAATTAACACTCTCTTGGGATACAGAACTCGATGAAGCGACTGCAAGGATTTGGCGAGAATTCGCATGTGAGTTGCCATTTCTTGCAAATCTGAAGATTCCTCGTTGGATTGGAAGCACGGGATCTGAAACAATCGAATTTCATGGGTTTTGTGATGCTTCAGGGAAAGGATACGCTGCCGTCGTGTATACCAAAATAGGAAGCCAAGTCACTTTGCTGGCAGCCAAAAGTAAGGTGAATCCTATTAAAAACAAGAAGACAATACCAAAGTTGGAGCTATGTGCAGCTCATTTGTTGTCGAAGCTGCTGGCTAAACTCCAGCAAACGTTAAGAAGCAAAAGTAAAGTTGTCGCATGGTGTGACTCACAAATTACGCTGGCTTGGATCAAAAACAGACGGAGCAAAGACAAATTCGTCAAAACAAGAGTAGATGACATTCAAAAAAAACTGCCAGGAGTGGTTTGGAATTACGTAAGGTCCGAGGAAAATCCAGCTGACGTAGCTTCAAGAGGAATTTCACCTAAAAAGCTGGAAGAGCAAACCATTTGGTGGCACGGACCAAAGTGGTTGTCAAGGCCTGCCAATCAATGGCCAGACCATAAAGATGCTGAAACATTTGTTGTGTCAACGGTGCTGCAAAATAACAATCCATTTATTCCGCTGCTGTCAAAGTATTCTAGCATCAAGAAGCTGGAAAACGTAATCGCTTTGGTTCTGCGCTTCGTTGGAAAGCTACGATCGAGAGCAACACAGAATATTTGTCCCCATGAAAACGAATATAAAAAAGCAAGGACAATTGTTATAAAGCTACAACAGCAGCTGGAATTTGGGAAGGAGATAAACCAGTTGATGAATAAAAAGCCCTTGGAGACGAAGAGCAAACTCCTTCCGCTTAACCCGTTCCTGGACGATCAAGGAGTGCTGCGAGTAGGAGGGCGACTGCAAAATTCAGCGCTGCCATATCAAATGAAGCATCCTATTATTTTGGGAAAATCGCATATAACTTCGCTGCTAATAAGTAATGCGCACAAAACAACGCTTCATGGAGGAATGAAGCTAATGAGAAATCTATTGGAGCGAGAATATTGGATATTTGGTTTACGAAATGCGCTAAAAAAGCATCTTCGAAATTGTGTAACCTGCATTCGGTACAGAAAGGAGTCAGCGTGTCAACTAATGGGAAATCTACCGACCTACAGAGTGACAGCAAATCACCCATTTCACGCCACGGGAGTGGACTATGCAGGTCCCTTTCAAATTCGCTGCTCAAAGGGACGAGGTCAGAAATGCCACAAAGGATATGTGTGTGTGTTTGTTTGTATGGCCACAAAAGCAATCCATCTGGAGCTCGTTAGTGACATGACCACGGAGAAGTTTCTGGAAGCCCTTCACAGATTCTTTGCAAGAAGAGGTAAATGCAGTGAACTGTATTCGGACAACGGTACGAATTTTGTTGGAGCGGCAAGGAAGCTGGATAAAGAATTATCTGCGGCGATAAAAAATAATTCCGAAATGGCACCGCAATTATTGAAAGAAGGCATCAAGTGGCATTTTATTCCGCCGGGAAGTCCCCACATGGGAGGATTGTGGGAAGCAGGAGTAAAGTCCTTCAAACATCACCTAAAACGAGTAATTGGGGAAAACAGTTGCACGTTTGAGGAATTTTCTACATTGTTATGTAGAATTGAAGCAGTGTTAAACTCCAGGCCGTTAGTAACATGTGACGGGTCAAACGAGATTGAAGATGTGCTCACACCTGGGCATTTCTTGATTGGACGTCCACTTATTGGAGCCCCGGAGGATAACAGCAGAGATGAAAAAATCGGATCACTGGATCGATGGAGATACTTGCAGCGAATTAGAGCAGAATTCTGGCAAAAATGGAAAGAAGACTATTTGGTTTCTTTACAAAAAAGAGTGAAATGGAGAACAGAGAAACCAAACCTGCAGGAAGGCCAGATTGTGTTGCTGAAGCAGGAAAACACTCAGCCAGGAAGATGGCCTCTGGGCAGAGTGGTGAAAACTGCTCTGGGTCCAGACAAAAAAGTTCGTGTCGTCACCATTAAAACCAACAGTGGGGAAGTAAAAAGAGCTTTAAATAAATTATGCCCATTGCCAATGGAAAACGATGAGACGCCAAAAGAGAAATCAAAGCGGAAAGGCCCTAGTGTCAGCCAGACAACAACAGCTGTGCTTAGCTTGCTTATGATGTTGCAAGTCGCTAGCGCAGCATTAATTCCAAATAATAACAGTAGCAAACTACACATACGCTCACTTGAAAAGGATACAGTGATTTTTTTGGATAAAGTTGGTCAGGTGGAAGTCGTATCGTCAAGCTGGAAATTTCTAATCTATTACGACCTAGAAGCTTACTTTGATGTTGTGAAGCAAGCTCCAGAAATATTGGGAAAAGCAAAGAAGATATGTCCACGGCTAAAAGAAGCGGACGAATCTACGATGGCTAAAATTAATCGATCGGGCCCTTTTAATTTGAACAACAATAGGGAGTTGGAGGAACTACACAGGAAAATCGAACGTCTGAGCAAAGATAAGGTCCATTTAGACGAACTGCACTTCTACACCGCAAGTGGACACGCATCGCTTTTCCTAGTGACAATCTTAATTATTGTGGTTATTGTATACGCAAGAATGAGATATCTGAA
This sequence comes from Lordiphosa andalusiaca, assembly GCA_035044965.1. Lineage (NCBI taxonomy): Eukaryota > Metazoa > Arthropoda > Insecta > Diptera > Drosophilidae > Lordiphosa > Lordiphosa andalusiaca. The sequence goes on along the minus strand of JAWNNM010001115.1, from coordinate 197,928 downwards.
AAAAAGGCAATTGCTGGCGGTGACATTTTCTGGGCCCCCGGAGAATGTTCGGAATTGAACGAGACCCGACCACGATCCCACGAAGATAAGTGGCGTAGCTGATCAACATGTCAATGATCAAACATGATGACCCTGACGGAAACCATAAACAAGTCAATGTTTATGGTTGAACAATAAATATTAATAGGCATTTGACAAGAGTATCTAACCCCACGCACAGGGACCCGTGAAGATGCACAGGCGATGCACCCCTCCCACTAGACCGACACATATGTGTGCACTGATAATTACCAACGCACAAGCACATAAACATACACATGCCTCGTCTTACAAACGAAGCAATAGATAAGATAGATTTAAGGCATGAATTTTATGTATAAAAGAAGAATCGCTCGCAAGAGCTATTCAGTACAAATATTACATTACAAGCGTGCTCAATAAAAGTGTATAATTCTATACACTATCGAACTCAGATTTTGCAGTATAGTGCATGTGGCCAATATGTACAATCTCACATATTTTCATAAAGATCGGATAATAAATGGAAGAGTTTAAATTATCTGCGACGCATGAGGTTGTTAAATACTAATTGTCTTGAGTAACGGGTATTTCGAAGTCGGGCAGGGCCGACTTTAACTTACGCTCTCGTTTATTATTATTTTTGGTGAAAATTGGTGGGGCTACTTTTAAATTTTTGTCCGATTAGCTCTATACTCTTACAGCTACACAAATAACAGTGGCTTATTAATTTGTTTCAAATTTACGTACAAAAATGGGAGCGTGGGAATTATATATATATAAAGATATTTTAAAGTAATACTTACTGAAATCTTTTTTGAATTACTTCTGTCATCACAGTCCTCGTGTTTTTAAGGCAATCCAATAGAAGTCCCAAAATGATTCGGAAGTGCATTCTGAGATGTGTGTGACACCTTTAATTAAACGATTTCAAGAGTATTAGATTATTTTAGTTCTTCTTGTTTTGGCAGGGGACTTTAATATTAGTTGTGATAAAGAAACATAAAGAAAGCAAAACACTCGGAATAAGGACTGGTTGAGCTCAGTGGCTCGATCAGCTTTTAAACCTCAGGTTCGGATCAGTGCATTTCTTTTTAAGCCAACTGAACCACGATTGTGGTTTGGTGGTTCTCTCGTTATCGCTCCATATATAAAAGATACTTGCATACTGCCTGATTCACTGATTGGCAATCATCGCACAGCCTAAACACTAAGGGCGGGCGTACACATGCGTCGGAAAGATGAACTGGCGGCAGAACTTAAGGCTGATCTTGACAAATAATCACTCCCCATGCGAGCATCTGTCTACAACAAGCTCTAAGTTGGGTTTTTAACTTCAGTTGTAAGCTCGGCTTAGCGGAGTCAATCAAGCATGTTTATTTTTATCGGTTGACTGACGCGCAAAAAAATCGTGCTTAACCGTCAGTTCATCTTTTAGCAGCATGTGTGCGCGCGCCCTAAAGGATAGATGGCTGAAATTTGGCTAAAAGTTTCCTCAGGTGTTGAAAGTGCGTACTAGGACATAGTTTTGGGAAATTCCATCCGAATAAATTGGAAATCGACGGGAAACTTTGTATTGGGACTCCCGCTCGATGCCTCCGAACACCCATTGACCTTGCACTATTCTTCCACAATTAAACTTCCGTTTGCCAACTTTGGACGCGTCAATTTCAATAACCTTTCCAGGTCCTCCAATAACGGAACGGCTTTATTAAGACTCCAGTCAATGTTAATCTGCCTCATGAAACTTTTTTAGTCAACAATAGAAGAAAAACTCAATTTCGTCTCTTAGTTTGACCACATCCCACACAACAAAAAAAAAAATCATAATTTTTGGTGTGGGGTAGCACTACTAAACAATTACCACAAACGTACTCGCAAAAGTACTCCCCCCTTTACACAGGTTTGTGTGTGAGTTCGCTTGTCCATAGTTCTTTTTCTTTTTGTGCTTAACTCCCACTCAGCTTTCTTGTTGTTCTGCTCTCAAAGCTAAGAACGCTTGCCATCTAACTGCGCCCTCTGGTGCATTTTGTGCATTATGTTGTGCTGCAAAAAAACCTGCACATTTAAGAATGCAAGTGAGTCGGAACAACTTCGGTTTGTTACCTGCTGGTTGTGCGACAACTCTATGCGTATTAAATGTGCTGGGCTAACTGGACGGGATCTGGACAAAGTTTGCTCGCCTAAAAAGGATTGTGGTGCTTTGAGCTGGTCATGCCCTTTGTGCAGTAATAGGCAATACGCTTGATTTGTCTCCTTTCCCCTCCCCGAATCAAGCTGTCTTGCAAATAATCCATCTTCTGTCCGTAGATTCGAGCAGTCCCCAGTAGCGTCGCCTAAACCTGTTGGCAGTGTTTCCGTCTCTGTTCCTATTCCTCCTCAACCTCCTCTACTTTCCGTTATAGCACCGCGTAAGCAAGTTTTTGTGTCTAGGTTGTCTCCGGAAACTACTTGCGAGTCACTTGCAGCGTACATTGCGAGCAAATGCTCAGCAAGAGTTTCCATTTCAAAGTTTAGCTTTGCACAACCTAGAGATATGGCTTCGTTTAAGTAAAGTGTTCCGTCTGAATCATTTGCAATCATATGTGACCCAGCATTCTGGTTACCAGATATGATTGTGCATGAGTTAAGGAAAAAAAATCCAATGAGGCCGAAGCCAGTCAACTTGCCCTCATTTAGTTCATCCTCACATGTAGCGTCTAATAGGGTTTGAAAAAACTAGTTCCGTTCGTCTGTCCTCTTATTGCCTATCAAAACGTTAAGGGCCTTTTATCCATGCTCCATACGTCATTTTTGAATAGTGCATCTTTTGAATTTGACATAGTTGCATTTTCAGAGACTTGGTTAAAATTCTCCACTTCTGATTGTGAAATCTTGTGAAATGATTTTTTCATCTATCGACATGATCGATCAGATCGCAAAGGTGGTGGTGTGCTGATCGCTGTTAAGACCAGACACAGTTCCGAACTGGTCATTGTTGATAAGCCTGTGGATGTTGAATTTGTTGCCGTAAAGGTAACTTTTCCTTTATTTTCTTTATTTATTACTTGTTCTTATATTCCACCTTCGTCCGATGTTGAAATTTATAATCAACATGTGGCCTGCATTAAAGACGTTTTAGCCCACTTACGGGACATTGACACTCTGGTTGTTGTAGGTGATTTTATCTTGCATAACATCACATGGATCCAAAGCAATTCTATAGCTTTGTGAACTCTAAGCGAAGATCTTCTTTACCTTCCTCTTTTTTTCTGGGTAACATAAAGGCTGGCAATGATTCCACAGCTGTTGACTTATTCGCTGATTTCTTCCAATCAACTTATTCCTCTGCCCAATATGCGAACACTTCTTATCCTTATAACATTACTTCTTCCAACTCTATATGTGATCCTGAAATTTCCGAAACTTCTCTTCTCTCATTTTAAAAATCACTAAAATCCTCATTTTCTCCTGGGCCTGACAACATTCCTAGCTGTGTGCTCAAAGAGTGTTCTAGTTCCTTATGCAAACCTTTGCTAAAGCTTTTCAATCTATCACTCAATTCGGGTGTCTTCCCATCTTTTTGGAAAGAATCTTACATTATTCCTCTCCATAAAAAGGGCGGAAAGTCAGATATTTCAAATTACAGAGGCATTGCTAAGCTATCCGCCATTCCGAAATTGTTTGAAGAGATTATAACCTCCACATTGCAGCATTATTGTAAATCTATTTTGTCCCCTTTCCAGCATGGATTCATAAAGCGTCGGTCAACAACGACCAACTTGCTTGAATTTACTTCGCTAGTTAATGATGGATTCCTGATGAAAAAGCAAACTGATGTCATTTACACTGACTTTAGCAAAGCCTTTGACTCTGTCAATCATGATCTTCTCCTCTTTAAGCTCGATCGATTAGGATTTCCCTCCTCTTTTCTGCTTTGGGCCTCGTCCTACCTAAAAGGTAGAACTCAAAAAGTTCTTCTTCGTTCTTATACTTCAAGACCTGTGACTGTAACCTCTGGTGTACCTCAAGGTAGCCACCCCGGTCCTCTGTTCTTCACTCTTTTTATTAATGATCTCCCTACAATATTATCATTTTCTCGGATACTCATGTATGCTGATGACGTTAAACTTATTTTATCTTTCAACAACCCGATTCATTCTATTGGATTGCAAGATGATCTTAACTCCTTGCAGTCTTGGTGCTTGGTAAATCATTTGCACCTTAACTGCTCCAAGTGCATGTTTATGACTTTCCATCGATGCAAACCATTTCTGGTTTCCTATGCAATTGGTAATGAACCGTTGCAACGTATTTCGTCTGCCGTTGATCTTGGAATTATTTTGACCCCAAATTGAGTTTTAATCACCACATCTCCACTATAGCTAACAAAGCGAATGGTGTACTTGGATTCATTAAACGTTGGTCGAAGGAATTTAATGGTCCCTACACCACTTATCACCTTTACACTGCTTTAGTACGTCCCGTGCTCGAATACTGTTCATCCGTATGGTGTCCGCAGTATAAAAAGCATGTTGATCGTATTGAATCAGTTCAGAAACAATTTTTGCGTTTTGCCCTTAGTGGCCTAAACTTGGACAATAACCTCCGTTTGCCATCGTACTCCAGAAGACTCTTGCTTATAGACCTTCCTTCGCTAGCTAACCGTAGAACAGTGTTAGGTGTTTCATTTCTTCACAAGTTAATTATCGGTGATGTAGATTCTTCTGAACTCGTACGTCGCCTTAACTTCTCTGTTCCTTCTCGGCCAACCAGAAACTTCTTTCCTTTAATCTTGTCTAGATGCGCCACAATCTCTCTATCTTGAATGAATGGTTCAGTTCTATATTGTTTTTCTTTTAACAACTCGCTGAACTTAATCAGTTGGATGAAACAATCAAAATACAGACCCCGCAAAGATCAACAGTGCTTTAATATAGCTGTTTAATATCTCGCTTTATGTTAATAGCATTTTATAAAAAAAATTACGAATTTACCTTAGATTTCACATGCTCCAAGCATTATGAATTCAAATCGAGTAATACTATCAAATTATGAAAACCAGAACAGGTATCCGAGTCCAAATAGAGAAAATGTACTGTATGTGAAAAACTGAACAGGCCTGTATATTTGTTAAATGGTTTTGATAGCTCTAATATCGACTCTGATCACAACAGGTTGTGAATCGGGGCATAGCTGGCCGGACCGGCAAATAAAAATCCCCCACCGAGTCGGAGTCGTTATTAGTTTATTTTGTAATTTTTGTTAGGTTTTCTTTTTTATGCCTCCTTAGTATATAAGCCTTTTTATAACGTGGTTACAAATTTGTTGACAGCCACTGTTTGTCGACTATTAATAATAAATAAAAATATTTATTATCCGATTTTTTAAAAATTTCTAAGATTGTAGATATATACACGCATACACTAAACTGCCAAATCTTTTCAAGTTGTAGGACTTTTTTTTATTAAGTGGGCGGGAGGGGCGTTTGAAAAAATAACTTAATCTGCGTACAGACAATACTAGTCTACATTTAAAATTTGGTGGCTCTAGCTTTTCGCGTCTCTGAGTTCTAGGTGTTCAGAGGTGTTCGACTCGGCTATTGATACGGGTATAAACAGTGGCGACAAGCCTCAGTTCAAAAGACGCCGCTGCCAACTTGCAAAATCCGAACAATTGCTGCTGTCGCCGAATGGCGTTTCTGAACAATAGCAGCAGCTTCGACTTGTACTGCTAAACAAAATCATCGCAGCTGCCTGAATTTAGAATCACGTCAAATGGCAAAATCAAGAAACGTCGACTGCGGAATCAATTAAAGCTGTGAAATGTAAAAATATTGCCACTTTTGCTACTTCGACTGCAGTAATTTAAACACTGGCGAAAACTCCACAGTTACATATTCCGTAAGTAAGCTATTTTTGATTGTTTGAAACAAAGCTGCCTTTCCATTTTTCTTTGACATTTTGAGGTGCTTATTTTAAATCATTTTTTCCTTATTTTTGTATTCGGCCGACAATAATCCACATGTATTTTATGTCGTTTCTGCAAAGTGATTAGATTTACTATTGTTTCACAGTATTTTCGTCATTTTCTGCAGTTTATTTGGTTACAGTTTATTTGGTTATTTAAAATCAGAATCAGAATCAAAATCACTTGAGTTCTAAACAATGTTAAAAACAGTAAGCATTAAGCGTGTTCAGTAGAATGATTGAACGTTGAGCAGGTAAAGAAAAATTGGTATATCAATTATTTTGCAATGTAGCGAAATGAATAATCTGCGAAGCGAAAACCAAATTGTAAACCATTAATATGTTCTCAAGAACCATATTGGCAATTGGCTGCCGCTCTTGAAGAAGGGACAGAGAATTTAAAATGATATAGTCTAAGAATTTTATTGTTCAGTGGAATTAGTACCCCAAAAGTACTCCGAGACATCATATAGTGCTTCTTAAATTGGTCCGTTTGTTATCGTCTAACCGTAAATTCATAAGAATAATGTCAGCTTATGGGTTGGCCTTAAGGGTTGTTGAAGTGACGTCTGAGCAGACTTTTTCCCTCTGCTAAATCCATGAGGGCCTTCTCTAATGGAGGCGTCATAATATCCATAAACGTCAATACAAAAAGCGCGAAAAAGGAAAAGTTTTTTTAACAAAGTGCAAAGCAAAAAAGTGCAAAGCAAAAAAGTGCAAAGCAAAATGACAACAATTGGCATCGAAGACAAGTCTATCGCATCATGCCTATCGATCAGAGCTCGCTAGTGACTGTCAACACTTCCCGACTGTCAGAAAATAACAGTTTGTTTACGAACACAACGAAAAGAGGGAGCGAAAGACCCTTTAAATTCGGGTTTTGCTCAATTCTGTTTCGCTCAGAGCAAAGGAACTTTTTTCCGTTCCTGTTTCTCTCGTGTCTTTCACTGACCGTTTTGCCGAGAGCAAACTTCCGAAGTATTTTTGCGTATGTATTAGTGATTTTGTGTTGCGCCCTTGTACATACACACTTATACATACACACAGCCTACCAAACGCACAAAACAAAATCACTTTTCGCCGACACTTATTGTGTTTTGCTCATTTGAATACCGTTGTTTGATGAGCTCTCGCTTAAAAGTGTTTCTGTCAATGGTTGTCGACAAACCGACTCGTTTGTTTTGCTCAACTGAAAGCACGTAACATAAAACAAGTGAGGCGAGAGAAAAAGTGTTTCGCTCATTGAGAGACTGTTTGTGCTGCGTTTGTTTCTGTTTTGTTCTGAGGCAAATCGTATTGAAAAATGTGTTGACACTCTTTTGCGAGCTATGCTATCGCTAAACAATTACAGTTGGTGGTAGCAGTATCCCTTGAAAAGAGCAAACTATTTCTGTGATACATGCTTCTCTATTATGATACAGTATCAATCGAGTTCAGTAGAATGATCATAAAAATTACTCCTTGATCAGGGAGCAAATTGTTCTGCTAAACACAACCATAGTTTCACAAAGGGCATTGACGTATAAGCATACAAAAACTGCTCCCTCTCCAGCACCAAATTTAAATATGTGATAACAATCAATGACAGCCTCACTCTCCTAAATTTTAAGTCTGATTTTTTATTATTGGAGTGAATTTATGAGTTTAAATCAAACAACAGGCTTTTCTCAAGAACGGCTGAACCGATTTGGTTGAGCTAAATATATATTGTTTCCGCTAACTTTATAGACCAGTTCGGAGCAGTAAATCTCGAAATAAAAAGCCAAGAGCTGCTGGTCTATCCAAGTCGGTTACTCTATTTCAATTCAATTCAATGTGCTTAGCTTAGAGATGGGGTGTGCTTATACATAGGGGTGGGTGCGCGCTTATCGATACACGCTGTTAATACTATCGCTCGGAGGTGATCATTTTGAGCGTCAACATATATTTTAAGTGTTCAGAACACGATTCAAAAATTTTTCCACAATTTTATCACCAATTTCCAGTCTCAAAATATATTATTGAATTTTACCATTAATTTTTTTTTACCTTTAGAGTTTTTTGCTGCTTTTTCCATTTTGATATCCCTTAGAGTTTTTTGCTGCTTTTTCCATTTTGATATCCCTTAAATCATATAATTTTTCCGATGGCGTCAGAAGAGTTAAGCACGGTGAAAATTATAAACAAAAACCTAAATTGTTTTAAAATATGTTTAATACTTTTAAGCACACTGTATTTACTCACACAGCATTGACTGAAATTCCCACTTTCTAGTTGATATACCCCACCCTACACACAAGCAAAGGTTCGCTTCATACGAAAGATCCGCGAAGAATAATATTCGTTGATATTTGTTTTTCATCTAGCTTTGGCGTACTTTTTTGTCTGTTTCCTTATATCTAGCTCTTCTCTCTGCAGCAGTTAGAGAGTGACCGAAAAATGACACCGCGACGCCGTCGTTTGTTGAACTTCGACTTTGCACTTTTAGTGTGTATTCGAAGCGACTGAAATGAAGTCGGCGAATTTTAATTTTGTCTAAGAAAACGGCCAATCGTAAATTATTAATCGGTTAAAATTGATTAATTTATGTGACTCAATTGTACATGATTGTGTTTCCGCACAAAAGGAAACACCGGCATTATTTATGTGAAGCAAAGCATGTTTCCTTAAGGAAAATGCATGTAAGCAGCTGCAACGGGAGCGACGACAACTTTTTGTAATGGAGGATTTACACAATTATTCTATAATTTTATGAATGAAAACAATTTGCATAAGTAAATTGAAATACAAATTTTAATTTATCGAAATAAAAATCAACAATTTATTCGAGTTGTAAAGTAAAAAAAATTTTGGAACGAGGGAAAACGAAACTCGTAATACCTACGAGACGAAGGTAAGTTTTTTATTCGCTGAGTTTCGCTCGCGAGCTTTTGCTCGGGTGGGACAGTGTGCCTAATTTGTCTAATATATGTTTGACAAATACTCTTTTAGGGTTTTTTAAATGGAAAAAAAAGTCAAAAAACTATTGGTGTCGCAGTAGATTAACTGGGTGGAAAAATTATTGGCGTTTCAAACTTTTTTTTTTTTGGCCTAAGAACTGTTTTTTAATTTGTGTAAAATTAGTTTTGGAATCATGTTGTGAACACTTACAATATATATTTAGCTCAACCATATCGGTACTGCCGTTTTTGAGAAAAACCAGTTTTTTAATAGAGACTATCAGACTAAAAATTATGGAGACTGACCACCGACGACATTATTTCGCCCAGTATATTTTGGAGTCAAATTATGTAGATTTTTCCTGTCAAAACTATGTCATTTCAGAACGACAAAATTTCGATCGAAATCATGAAGTTTTTTTAATGTCGGAATTAGGTCGCTTTGACACGACAAGTGTTACTAAACAATGCGGTAATGAAAGTAATGCAAAATATCAAGCAGTTTCGTAAAAAAAAATTTTTTTTAATGTATTTTTTGGCCCGTTTTACCAGACTTTTCCATGGAACACAGTGTGCCACTCTTGTATCTTTAATTTAAAATAAGTGTTAATATAATTATGTCGATCCAGCATTGCCTTTACTAACGCTTCTTATAACTTACTTGCAACAATGGAGGCCACCAAGTTCATCGCTGTTGATAAACTTTAAATTTACCTGCAAGTGCTGTGTGTGAGCAAGACAATCAGATGTGAGCGACTATAAATCTAGAGATGGGCACCTCATTTCGCACTTGCTATCGACAGAATAAAGTGCAGAGATTTCGCACACTTTTCGCAAGTATCTCCGTGGTGATACGGGTGATTGTGTATTCGAATCGTGGTGCTGACGAACAATATTTTTTTATTTATTATCGATTGTGTAAAGAAAGAGCCTTTGCTCGTTTGTGTCATATGTGTATTAAGCTATTAGTGGTATTCCTAAAAGCGATTTAGATTTCGATTTTGAAATTCGAAATACTTTAGGAGATATGGCCATTTTTGTCCAGCAATGTTTTCGCCAAAATGCGATTTGCTTAATTTGGATAAGCGCGCGCAGTTTTGAAAACTGCAGTTTTGATAAAAATTTTGGTTTGTGCTAAAGACAATGGATAAAAAAAGTAATAAAAATAAAAAAAGAAACAGTGGTACCAATCGAAACATTCGCGTGAAACGCCAGTTTCGTGGTAGCCAACACGAAAGAGAATCCAAAGCTCTGACCGCATCAAAAGAAGGTAGAACTGCCCGAAGAGCACAAAAAGCCGCTGAGCTCTCATTTTGTGAAGAAGAGAAAGGAGTTCTTAATGGGGCTGGCATTGCAGATTGATAAACGTAAGTATTTCACAAACAAAATGTTTTATTTTTTTTTTTTATTTCTTCAAAATTCTCTCTTTCTTCTCCGGTTCTACTTAACCGATTTTGATGAAACCAAGTGCAATCGACGGAGAATTGTCGAATTTTTAAAAATGCATACTAAAATTATTCATTTAAATTTTTTGATGCAAAAAACAACTTCAAACTTTAAGCGCGTTTATCTCGAAACCACGTTTTTCGAGCTGGCGGCGGTGATTGCGCCCGTAGTACTGAACCGATTTTGATGAAACAAAGTGCAATCGACGCAGAATTGTCATCATTTTGGCCCCTACCTCAATCATAATTTTAAAAATATGTTTGCTATTTTTTTTTTACACTAAACTACCAAAAACAAGTAAGGGCGCTGCAGACAGGGTATAAAAATAGTCCAAAAACGATTTTTCATTTTTCAATTTCCACCACGTTGTAAAAAAAAATCGCGGTAGGCGCCAGAATTACATCTGTACTGAATCTAACGCCGCTTACTTTTTCCATTTCAGATGATCCGAAGTGGAGTTATACATGCCGCCAGCAGCATACCTTTTTTTTCGACGTCCAACTTTGAAGGCCGACAACTTTTTAAACAGCCCTCGTACAAAGGAAAACAAATGTTTTTTATTTAATTCAATATGTTTTTAATACAATAAAAAAACAAAATTTAAATAAATATTACCTTTTTCAAATAAGATTTTTTTTTAAAAAGGCCCAAAAACAGCCTTCCAACCAGCAATACCCCCTTAAAGCATATAATGACTAGTGGCCTGAAGTGCACGGCGTCATAAGTGCTCCAGTTTTTCGCTACCGTAATCGTTATCGTTTATTGTCCTATTCTTTCAAACCAAATTTCAAGTCCACCGGATGAAAAATAGTTATTTGCATAAAGGATTTTCCGAAATCGGGAAAACGCGTGTCCAATTATTTCGCACACATTGCATACAAACCGAGTTTCAAGTCAATCGGATGAAAAACAACATTTTCCCCATACAAACTTTTCTGAAGCTTTTTCAGGGCTTTTCCGACCTACTATCGAATTTTCCAACTTTGGATGATGACTTCTCAATGTATTTCACATAACATTCTTACAAACAGAATTTTAAGACAGTCGGATGAATTGTAGATTTTTCCATGCAGAATGTTCAGAGTGTTTTCCGACCGTGGGGTCGGATTTCTTGCAAAGTCGAAAAATCTGGACTCATTTAATTATTCTTACTTTCGATTCAAACCTAGTTTCAAATCAAATCGGATTTTCCGGGAAGTTTTCGACCCCATGGTAAAATTTTCCAACATCGGAAAAGCACATCTCATTTTATTCCACTACTTTCCTAACAAACCAAGTTTCAAGTAAATCGGATGAAAAATAAAATTTTCCCCATACAAACTTTTCTGACGCTTTTCCGGTAATTTTCCGGTCCTAAGGTGAAATTTTCTAACATCGAAAAATTACCTCCCGATTTATTTCACTTACTTTAACCAAATTTCAATCAGATGAAATATGGTTATTTTCCATGCAGACTTTTCTGGAAATTTTTTATCATCGGAAAATTACATCTCAATTTATTTCACTTACTATCCTTACAACCCGAGTTTCAAGTCAATCGAATGAAAAATAAAATTTTCCCCATACAAACTTTTTTGAAGCTTTTCCGGGAAATTTCCGACCTTACGGTCAAATTTACCAACATCGGAAAATTACATCGCAATTTATTTATTTTACTATGCTTACAAACCGAATTTCAAGTCAATCGGATGAAAAATTAATTTTTGCACATCGAATTTTTTGGCAATTTTCCTTGTGGGCGAATTTTCGGAAATCGTGTAAACACGTGTCCAATTAATTCGCGTACTTTGCTTGCAAACCGAGTTTCAAGTCAATCGGATGAAAAATAAAATTTTCCCCATACAAACTTTTCCGACGCATTTCCGGGTGGAATTTTCTAAATCCGCGTCTTTATACTCACTTTCACCACATAAGGAAACTTTTGTCCATTCATCTCTTACAGTTTAGGCTGTGCGATGATTGCCAATCAGTCAGGACACATTCTTATATATGTAGAGAGAAGATAACATATTCCGCCATGCAACTACTATTTAAGAAGCCCAGAAAAATAGTTTTCATACTTAATAGGCATGTTTTGCTTTGGCGCCTTTGTTTGATTTAGCGCCCATGGCTAATTAGCTGTACGGTCACACTGCCAGCTGTTCACAAAATCACATCGGTGCACAAAAAGGGTGACTCCGTCAACTGATTTAGATTTGCTTTAAAATAATCTAAATCAAATCTAAATCGCATTCAGGAATACCACTTTTGTCTTTGTTTTTGGAGCATGAAATTTTGCCGAAGCTCTGCCATGAGAAAAAAATGGAGTATTCTCTACGGGAACTCGAACCGGCAAATCAAAAAGTGGTGACAAGCCTAACCACCGTCACATGTAGCTAAATTTAAATATTATATGTCGAACATCGTAAGAGCAGCTCTGGTTCTTTTGTGTCGCTGCCAATGCTGTCAGCGAGTCGAAAGGTTGCCACTCACATTTGCCGCACACATACAGGGTTGTCCATATTCGACGGACCCATCTGGCAACGCCATAACTTTTGACAGAGATGTCAGATCGCTTAATGACATACCGCGTTTGAAGCGTCAGTCCAAGCAGATTTTTACCATGGAACAATACACGCCACGCGAGCGCTCTGAAATAGTTGAAATTTACATTCAACAGAACAAGTCAATTGTGAAAACTCAACGTGCTTCCGATGAAGCCCATTTCACATTGAATGGGACCGTAAATAAGCAAAATTGCCGTATTTACGCCACTGAAAATCCTCAGGAGATTCAAGAAGTGCCTCTTCATGACGAAAAACTCACAGTTTGGTGCGGCGTTAGTGCGAAAACGGTCATTGGGCCGTTTTTCTTCCAAAATGAAAATGGCCATGCTGTTACCATCAACCAGGAGCGTTATCGCGACATGATGACCAATTTTGTGATGCCAATTATTCGTCGAAAGCGTATGAGGCAGTTCTGGTTTCAACAAGACGGCGCTCCACCGCACACAAGTCGCATAACAATCGATTTTCTGAAGAAATTGTTTCCGGGCCGTTTGATGTCGAAAAGTGGTGATTTGGACTGGCCACCGCGTTCGCCCGATTTGACGCCGCCTGACTTCTTCTTGTGGGGATATTTGAAGTCAAAGCTTTACGTTAACAAGCCAAGGACCGTATAAGAGCTCAAGGACAACATTCGTGAAGAAATAACCGCTATTCCGGCCGAAATGTTGGCGAAAACGATGGAAAATGCTGCAAAAAGGGCACAATACGCCATCAACGCCAGAGGCGGCCATTTGAGAGATATCATATTCAAAAATTGATGTAAACAAATCTACTTGGAACAAATTAAATGATTAAGATTGCCAACCGCCAAATTTTTATTTTTTTCTTTGATTTTTTTTTAAAAAAACATGGCTCCGTCGAATTTGGGCAACCTTGTACAAGTGTATTTAAATTCGCTTAACATCCCTCTAGTACGGCCGACCAACGCTGTATCAACGTCGACGATTTGTGACTGTCGTCGACCCACTCTCATTTCCCTCACAATGTGCGCAACTGACTTATTTTGCAAAGCGATGTCCGCTTAATACATAAACGGCTCTCCAGGCTCGCTAGGTCGACACAACGCCGTGCAGCAGTGTTGCCCAAGGAGAGAAGCTCTCTGACTCTCACTGAAACTCACTGATGCATTACTTCGGTGTGAATTGCCGAAAGTGTTCGCCCCCTCTGGGCATGGCTGGGAAACACTGCTGTGCAGCGAAGCAAATAATCCGACGCTCGCGCGACCAATGAGCGACATATGAGACAAGAAATTCTCTACCTAGTGGCAGTTTCGTGTACGACACTGACGAGCTGAGTTGATTTAGATTTGTCCGTCTGTCCGTCCGTCTGTTTCTAAGCTATCTCCTCCGTCAGTCTTAAAGCTATCACAACCAAACTTTGCACGAAGTCTTCTGGTACAATTACGTTGCACATTTGCGGAACCGACCGGATCGGATGACTATGTATAACATATAGCTGCCGTAGGAACAATCGGTCGAAAAACTAGTTCAGTGAAAGAAACTTTTTAACTTAAAACTAGTTAGTACCCGAGTGAACTACTCGCTCAATGCGGGGCTCTGCGAGGCGGGATCGAACTCACGACCTCTTGCACATCGGGAAAACACATCAAGCTCTGCACCACCCACAGCCACCCGATGTACTAGACATAGTTACAATACAAAACAACCAAAAAGTGATCAAAATTATGCCATAGAGATTAAATAGAATGCCTTTTGATCCGATGGGAGTTCTTTATATGTCACAATGACCAGCTACGTCACTCAATATAAAAAAAAAACTGGTAGTATACTAAAGTGCCCATGTTAGAAGAGCAAGCTCGCATTACTTACATGTCAATCAAAACTTCCAGTAGTTCCAATAATTTAATGTGCATTTCCGGCAAAAGAGTTCCAAAACACAAGTTGTCAATATTTGGATTGCTTTTAAACTTTGTTAACTTCACGCCAAGTCCTCGTTGAATCAAGCATAGAATTTTTTTCGTATAAACCAATTTCTTTGTAGGAAACGGTTGGCTATTGAAAAGACAAATTTTAAATAAATTTTTTACTTATTGGGTAATCGTTAGTTCCACAAACCTTAATGCAATCTTCAGGAACTCAACCAAATTGCAAAAGCGCCTACAAACGCGGGTACTTCTTTGAATGGGATCTCCTTCCAGAACAAGGTTAAAATGTTCCAGCTTGTTACTGAAAATTGGACCACAACCAGGATCTTCCTGAGATGTAAGTACCACGTTTAACAGATTGTGAAGACTTTCCAATAGTCCCAGTTGAAAATTGCCCCATTGAGTTTCGTTTTTCCCCACTCCATCATGCGGTGAGTTGTCACGAACTTGCTGAAGCAAAAGCCAGCACTCGCCGCTGTGATGTACAACTTCTTTGTTACTACTGTCAACCAGTGTTGCTAAATATTTGGCAACCATTGGTTTGCCCGATTTACTGGGTCCTGCATAATTCTTTAAGCATTCTTTAACGACGATTAAAGACCCAATCGTGCAATTTGTACTCTGACGTAGTTCACATATACATAATATATCGAAAACTTTTTGGAGATGAGTGGTGGCAAACGTTTTCGAAATTTCAAAAATGTCTTGAATTCTGTTTATAAGAAGAGCTGAAATGATAAAACGGGTTATGTGTGTATACTTCAATTGCATTTTTGCCATTGAAAATGGGAAAAGGGGATCAAGAAGTTGTGCGATTGTATGTAACAGGGAGAAGGAAACATTTCCGACCCCATAAAGTATATATATTCTTGATCAGAATAAACAGCCGCAGATGTATGCCGACGCAGATCAAGTTTGTTTCAGATTTCGAAAATTTCCCCTAGACCTAAAACACAGTCAGATCCACAATTTTCAAGTTAGTGTTAGTTTTCAAGTTTCGTGGTTTAGTATACATCAGGCTAGGCTAGGCTTTATGGGGTCGGAAATGCTTTCTTCTGGATGTTACATACTTTTGCACAAACTTATTATTATTATTCGTTCCTTCTGGACTAATTTAGTAATAAGGATAACTTATCGATCAGCCAAAGAACTGTGAAGATATGATCAAAATACTGATCGCTGCGGCAGCGCAGTTGCAGCGCTGCTGTCAGCTGCTACTGAAGCATCAAAATTTATGCTGAGCGTATAGTTTTGTTGGTACAGAGTATGTTATAGTCGGGCTTGACCGATTTTCATTCTTGTTTTCATTTCACGTTTTCATAGAAAAGATTGATATTTCAACCTTTACCTTATTATCATAACCCAATTTTATACTCAGTACCGTAGGAAAACGGAGTATTATAAGTTTGTACAAAAGTAGGTAACAGGCAGAAGGAATCATCTCAGACCCCGTAAAATACATATATATATTATACTTAACGCCCGAATGAATTTTGGGCGATATGACCGATACGAAAGCGTACTTAAGACTTAAATTCATTCGGGCGCTATGTCCTAAATATAAACCGACATAATGCCCAAAAAATTGTTTGCCATTACGACCAAATTGCTGCAAACTGTTACGGTAGTTCCGTTTTTAATGCCTTACACAAAAACTATCATTGATAAAGACAAACGATTTTTCATATTGAGTATATTGCAGATGATATTATATAAAATTGTTTTTGTCGTTATTGTTGTCTTATCGGTTTTTGTTGTAGCGAAAAGCAAAGTAAGGCCAAAACAAAAAAATGTTCCGTGGTTTCGTATTTTTCTCATGAACGGCTAATCCGAAATTAAACGAATTTACTTACAATTAGTGTAGTTATTGTATGTGCCTCTACGTTTGGGGTATGTTCTAAAAATTATAGTTTTTTGTATCTATTTTATGCACTTGGGTGTTATTTAAATAATTAATTGGTTCACGAGAAATTCGCGATAAAGTGCGTTAGGACATGGGAAAAATTCTCGATAAACATTTTTTAAAGAAGCTTACTTTTTAGACAATAACGTACATTTGATAACTTTATTTTAACATTATTATAATTTGTATTGTTGTTTACCCAATAAACCCAACTACATAAAACTTCTAAAGCTAGTTAAAGCACAAGAAATGTTTTAGAAGTATTAATGGTTTTTGTATTCGTCAAATTTGTGTTTGGATTGGTAAGATATATTTTGATTGTTCCCATGTCTTACAGAAATCGCTTTCGACCTAAGAACGACACAGATTGCTTGGGAATTAGTTATTTTTGGGGACTTATTAGATGTAATAATATTTGTTATTAATATTGTGTAAAACATGGCCAGATCCAAGGTTCGAATCAAAACACGGATCTCCGAATTTTTTTTTCTGTGTGCTTGCAGTTCTGTTCGTGAGTTTTTATTTTACATTATTAACCTGTCTGTGGCAAATGGCAAATCGAGGCTAGCTCGATAAATCGTTGATTACCAACAGAATTTCTGAAGCTTTCTTTGCTCATTGTTTTTCCATTTCTCGAAATGTATCATCATATTGACTCTCCATTTCGATTTCTCAAAGTCCGGTTGGTCAACTTGACAGTTAGTATAACCTAATCATGATGTATGTGGCGTAACTGGAGGAACAAACTTAAACGCTGCTCATCCACCGGTCAACTTTAACCGTAAGCTCAGCCCCGATGAAATTATCGGTATTTCTAATCTCACTTGCTTTTTTTATTTAGTTATTTGCAGCAACACAAAATGTTTATGAATAAACGAATTTTTTAACTCCACGCAATGGAAATGTAATTCGAAGAGGCAGAGCTTCGAATAAATAGTGGAAGAAAGTACAAGGGGAGGACTAATTAATTTACTGATCTGGATGATGCCAAATTTGTTGTTTGTATTTGTTGTTTTTCTCTCTGGGTCCTTTTGCACTATCACTTTCACTCATCATCGCAAATAATTTTAATTAAAAAACAAACAAACAAATAACAAACGTTTAGTCAAACAGTATGGTAACCCTGAAGCATCGAAAGGCATTTAAAGATATCAAGCGAAACTGCTGTTGAGAAAAGCAAATGACTTAACCAATCGCTTGTCATCTGGACGAACAAATCTTACCGGTGGTTGGCTTACCGGAACCTTTGAGAAATCGGGCCTAAGTCAGCTTAAGTTGCCTTACAATATCAGCTAAGTAATTTATGCAGCAGTTTCTCCTTGATGTAAATTTAGTCAGCATATTTTTCAAAGTCTCCTGCTTTAATTACATCAATAAATCTGTTAAATATATATATTCCCATTTTTAGCTATCGGTCTTCGGGACCTGCATGCAGACTTCACGACGTTGTTGTTTGAAAACTTTCAGCATTTTTGTCAATCGATCTGCAAAACTTGGCTCGCACTAAGAAATAACACCTTGCTGAACGTCAATGGTTGCAATCAGGGCTGCAAACCGGGTTTGAACCGAACCGGTTCGAACCCGGAATTTCGACTTTAATTTACTATGAACCAAACCTTGAACCGAACCTGTTCCGAACCCATAATTTCGGTTCGGTTCAACAAAACTGACAGCAAAATTTGACCTTCTGTCTACCGACTGAATCCTAAAATGGGCAGGAGAGTGGAACAAAAAAATCTGGCAAAACGATTAGATTTCCTTATAAAACCCCTACCCATAAAAGACTCTGTTTTTAAAGGTCCTCGACTCTAAAGCTTCTTGAATAATTCTCAAAAGCAAGAGTCTAACATTATTTTAGTAATATTTTTCTATGCAAACCACAAAATGGAATTTCACTAAACTATAAATAATATATTGAATATTTCCATGTTTTCTACTAACCAATTCCAACCCAAATACCACTCGGTTCCCATTCAATTTGAGGAGTTTTTAGGTCAAATGCTGTTTTTAAGCCACATAGAAGACAAAAATTAGTAAGGTTGCATAAAGCATGGACTGAACCAAGGTTCGAACCAAAACCTTCTCCCAAAAACCTCGAACCTTAAATTTCCGAACCTTAACCATTCGTTAATTTGGGTTCGAACCAGTGTACCAGAGATCCGAATATTTTTTTTGGTTTGCAGCTCTGGTTGCAATAAGGGTCGTTATATATATGTTTTTACTCAAATGACTCCAAATTTAAAATTAAACTGAAAAAAGCCGAAATCATTTAAAAAAAAAAACAGAATTTACGCTGCCCGCTGTTTTTAAATTTTCCCTGCAGTGTGGGTCTAAAAATATCTTAAAATGACGGGATAAAATCTGATCTGGAAACAATGATCTTAGCTTATACTACAAAACGGCACTAGTGCTTCATGGCTTTTTACTAGTTCATGAGAAAAAAATCAACATTTAAATCAACTAGTGCAAAGTTTACAGTAAAGCCCAGCATCGCACGGAAAATCCCTTCTTGAACTAGTTGTTCTTTCCACAACAGCTGATAAAGCTTTTTGGAGTCGCATGTGTAAAATTTGGCAGGTAAGTAAAATTGACAATGAAATCAATTTAGAACGTAGTAGAGTTATCTACTATGTATGAAAGTGCGCATTTGTGTATGTACCTCCAGCTTGACTCTCTATTTTAAAAAAATCTAACCAAAACGGATGACAAAATTGTCTTCGAACTTATGGAAGGAGCACGACGGGGAAGTACACTTATTTGTTCAGAGAACCAATTATACAAATTCTAAAGTTCATACATAAAACTGAAAACTGCCATTAAAAAGAGAAACGAAGACGGATGCACTGTGGCCAAAATATTAGCATCGGGAGAACATAAGCACCCAAATCAAGAATGTCGTATCCAGGAGTTTAAGCTTAATAACAATATCAAAGATTTGATAGCTTTGCCTACACTGCAAAGCAATAGGGTGCGCTTGGTATTTATTCATTTATTTATTCGCCAAATGGTAACTGGCTACACTTATATTAACCTAATCTTAAAATAAACAAACAATTTATTGCCTAATTGCGGTCGATTTGTTGGAGTCGAAGTCAAAGCGCATGCTAATGGGCAAGGAGTTACAATTTCCGAGAGCTCTACACAAAGGTTCATTAAGGGAGTAGTTGGTTCGGGAAATTTGGTGGGAAAAAGGGTTGAATAGATCTAAGACTCCTACTTGGTACACTAAAACTTATCTTACTTAATAAGAAAGGACAATCATTACAACCTAAAACAAGGTCACTCAAAAACATTAGTGACGCAATAGTTATCCGATCTTCTAGGGTTGAGAGATGCAACAGGTCACACCTACTAATATATGGCGGCAGAGGGTCAGAAAAATTGAGCGGTAGAAGAGCAAATTTCAGAAATTATTTCTGTACCCTTTCGAGCCTCTTTATATGAATTGCACTGGAAGGGTTCCAAATAAGAGAAGCATACTCTAACTTAGAACGCACATATGCAAAATAAAGGCTGAACCTAGTGTAAGGGTCCTTAAATTGGCTGGAATGGCGCTTAACAAAGCCAAACATGGAATAGGCTTTAGGCAAAATATAAAAAAGTCTTGCGGTATTTTTATTGAATTTTCAATTGTTCATAAAATTGGTTATAATAATGCGATTTAAGTCAAATATGCGCCGTTTTGTTCGATGACGAGTTCCCAACGAGATGCCAACTTCATAATGCCCCTCTTATAGAAGCTCGTTTCCCAATTGTCAAAAAACTCGGAGAGCCAATTTTCACAGGACTCTCTTGTGGCCAACTTCCGACTACCAAGCTTGTTCGCCATGGACAGAAATAGGTGGTAATCACTTGGTGCGAGATCCGGACTATACGGTGGATGCAAAAGAACCTCCCATCCGAGCTCCCGGAGCTTCTGGCGCGTCACCAAAGATGTGTGTGGCCTGGCGTTGTCCTGATGAAAGACAATTCGGCCTCTGTTGATCAAAGATGGCCTCTTCTGCATGAGTGCTGCATTCAAGCGGTCCAGTTGTTGGCAGTACAGGTCCGAATTGAGCGTTTGGCCATAGGGGAGCAGCTCATAGTGGATGATCCCTGCCAATCCCACCAAACACACAGAAGAACCTTCCTGGCCGTCAATCCAGGCTTGTCCACCGTCTGGGCAGCTTCATCGCTTTTCGACCACGACCGTTTGCGCTTCACGTTGTCGTAAGTGACCCACTTTTCATCGCCAGTCACCATCCGCTTCAAAAACGGGTCGATTTTGTTGCGATTCAGAAGCGATTCGCATGCATCCATACGGGCCAAAATGTTTTTTTGCGTCAAGTCGTGTGGCACCCATACATCGAGCTTCTTTTTGAATCCAAGCTTCTTCAAATGGTTTATAACGGTTTGATGACTCATGCCCAGCTCTTGGCCGATGCTTCGGCTGCTACTATGCCGGTCTCTTTCGATCAATTCAGCGATTTTATCGCAATTTTCGACGACAGGCCTTCCGAACCGTGGCGCATCTTCGATCACCTCTGCACCAGAACGAAAACGTTGAAACCATCGTTGTGCGGTGGAAATGGAAACTGTATCGGGTCCATAAACTGCACAACTTTTATTGGCAGCATGAGATGCATTTTTGCCTTTATCGTAGTAGTACTGTAAAATATGCCGTATTTTCTCTTTATTTTGCTCCATGTTTGCGACGCTATAACTCACGACCGAATAAAAACAAACAACAATAAATCAAACACGTGTTAGCGCGTGAAGAGAGCTACAACTAGAACTACGCGCTTGCAAAGACAAGCTTGCGGAAATACCGCAAGACTTTTATACCATATATAATTAAGGTGCTCATTAAAGAGAAATTTTGAATCGAATTTTACTCCCAAATCAATGGCCTCATCACGGCTCGATAAAATTTGATTAGTGATTGAATAAGTTGTTGTAAAGTTGTAGAGGCATTTGCCATATCTAACAGTAAAGCATTTGTTTAGATTAAGTGGAAGGAGGTTGTGCGCACACGCAACAAGCGACTGTCATTTGAGTTTTTAATAGATCGAAAAATTTTAAGATCAGCATATAGCAGAAACTCAGAGTTGTGAATATTCATACAAATGTCGTTAACAAAAATAATGAAAAGTAAAGGCCCAAGCGCACTCCCCTGTGGAAGGCCAGAAGTTGACACATATGGACTAGAAAGCGAGCTGTTTATTCTGACTCTGTAAGTATTGTGGTCCAAATAGGATTGAATCCAACATAATAAATAGGAATGTAATCCTAGTTATCCCAGCTTAAGAAGCTTTGCAAGTAATGCATGATGACAAACTTTATCAAATGCCTTGGAAAAATCTGTGTAAACAACATCAACTTGACAGCGTTTTTCAAAGGAACTGATGCAATAATTACTAAAGACCGATAAATTAGACCTGTCATAAATCCATGTTGATTTGGATTAATGTACCTCTTTACAAAAAAAGACAACTGTTTGGCTACAATCCATTCAAAGAGCTTCGAAATATTGCTCAGCTTAGCGATAGGTCGGTAGTTAATTACCTCACTCTTGACACCAGACTTGAACACATTTGTGACCGTAGCAGCTTTCCACCTGCCAATAAATCGGCCGGCAGAGAGTGACATTGAGAATATTGTTATAAAAAAAAATTATGAAATTCCATCACAATCTGGATAATTAGAGTCATCACAACTCAATACAGCTTGGTAGATGTCATCCCCAGAAATAGAAAAATTTACAATGTTCAGTAGGTGGGGAATTGCATCCAGACATTTCTGATTATTCCATGAAGCTAAAGGTTCGTAGTTGGAGCTGAAAAATTTTGCGAACAAGTTTGAAATGCCAATGTCTGACGTTGCAATTAAATCATACAATAGCATACATGAAGGTACTGGAGATCAAGATTTTTTCGAATTAACGAAACGCCAAAATAGTCTTGGGTTTAATTTCAGACCATTTTCAACATCCGCAATATACTGATTGTAAAGAAATTTATTAAGAAATTCAAATTCACGCTTATGTTGCTTATATCTCTCCCAATCATCAGAATCATGCGTCACCATAAAACGTCTGTGAAATTTGTTACGCAAATTTTTTTACTTTTTTAAACCTTAAGTGTACCAAGGCAATCTATTTGAACCATGGCCCCTAACAGAAGCATTCTTTTTATACTCTG
Source organism: Lordiphosa andalusiaca (assembly GCA_035044965.1). NCBI lineage: Eukaryota > Metazoa > Arthropoda > Insecta > Diptera > Drosophilidae > Lordiphosa > Lordiphosa andalusiaca. Next base: position 175,085 of record JAWNNM010001115.1, on the reverse strand, counting down.
TACCGTAGGTACACAGTATTATAAGTTTGTGCAAAAGTATGTAACATCAAGAAGAAAGCATCTCCGACCCTATCTATATATATCAAGTTGTTCAACTTGACTGACTGACTGGTGACCGTCGCACAGCCTATACGGTTAGAGATAGGCTGAAATTTTGTCAGAAGTTTCCTTATGTGGTGAAAGTGCGTACTAAGGCGGGGTTTTGGAAAATTCGGTCGGAAAATGTGGAAAATTCAAAGAAAACTGTTGTATGCAACTTTTTAGATTTTCATCTGATCAGGCTCAAATTCATTTTCAGAAATCTATATGAAAACTCAACAAAGACTACATACCAGGCTTCCGGAAAATTCAACAATAACTGCATACCATTATTTGAAAAATTCACCATTTGGGTGGAAATTGGGTGGTCAGAGTTGTATGGGTTGAATTTTAGTTACCAGCGAAAAGCTCCAAACTCATTTTCAAAATTACACATAACAAAGTATAAACACTTTTGGAAAATCTACCCCCAAAGTCGGAAAATGGGCGGAAAACTGTTGTATGCAATTTTTTGTTTTTCATCCAATCAGGTACACTTTCAGTTTCAAAGATCTTAATGAAAATTCAACACTAACTGAATACCATTATTCGGAAAATTCACCCTTTGGAGGAAAGTTTAGTACCCAGCGACTAGCTCCAAACTCAATTTCAAAACTACTCGCAAATAAATTTTCAAATTTTGGAAAACCTATTCCTAAAGTCGGAAAATGGCCGGAAAACTGCTAAATGTAGCTTTTCAATTCAAAAAAAAAAAATTTTTGTTTTCCTTTCGATCGGATTCATGGTCGTTTTCTAAGCTCTATTTGGAAATTCCAAAAAAAATTATGCTCATCATATGTTGGTGGGTTGGAGCAATTTTTAACTTTCTCTTGATTAAATTCAAATTCATTTTAAAATTTACACATTCAAAAATATGGAATTTGTGAATATATATTTTAAATATTGGAAAAATCTAATTCATTAGTCGGAAAATGGGCGTAAGAATGTTGTGTGAAACTTTTTAGTTTTCAATCCGAAAAGGTTTAAACTCATTTGTAAAGATCTATAAATAAATTGTTTGAGATGATGCAGCCAAATCCACTGAGAAGCCAGGTAGAACCAAATTACTGATGAGGGGAAACCAATCCATTGGAGAGGGGGGCTCGGGTCGGTTTTGTCTAGCTGGCGAATGAACGGTTGGATAAAGCGCAACTATTAGATCTGATTGTCTAAGAGCAAGCATAAGCACAGCATCAAAATGATAAGAGAAGTGCAGCATACGATAATGAATAGAAAAATGGGCCTCTCCTAGGCTTAAGCTGTTGATGAGCTTAGCGATAGAGCAAAGGCGGATAGAGAAAAAAGAATAATCCAAAAACCTCAATAGTTGGTGCTGTAGTAGTTGTTGTATATGTGGAGATGAAATAGTAAAGATGCAAGGCGGCGTCTCCAACGAAGAGTTGCAGAATATGAAAGGAACAGCTAAAGTAGCGCTGAATAGGGGTAGATGTTCGTGGTGGAAGGGTCGCATTAAGATCAACAGCTGTAGTGTCCGCTGCAGGCCTCTCCCTATAAACAAAACGGCGAACTTTAACCGCATGCGGCCAAAATTCGTTATTGATTACAGTCAAGAAGTGCTGTTTAGGAATACCAAGTTTGAAATTGACAAACTTAAGCGTAGAAACATCAACATCTATTTTCACCAGCTTTACGCTAGCTAGAGAATTTGGTGCTACTTTTAGATTAGATGCTACAAATTGTAGCACCATCTCTGGTTCAGTAGCAGTGGAGAATTTGCCGACATGTAAATACTTTTTGCTCTGCATAACAGTAAGCTCAGAACAAGCAGCAGCCACTCCAATGATAGGCTTGTTGTTTTTTTTTTCGATTCCTATTTGGCTTCTTTCGAACGGTGGCAAAATCGATGCTCTCTGCTTCAGAGTGAAAAGCGACATCAACCAGCTGTTGGGGTCCGGGGACATTAACCTGCCCTTTGCTGGTGGCCAGCGGCGGGCGAGCCACTTTCTTTGGATTGCTTTTAATTGCATTTATATTATTGTTTTTGTTGTTGAAAGCATTTAGAAACTGGGATTTTAAGTCCTCGTATAGGTTTACCAGAGTCTGAATTTTGCCACTTAATTCATTAATTTTTGAATGCGAGTCATTGGCCACAACACAATTGTCACATTGTCACAGTAGGTTAGGCAAATTTGTTAATAATTTAACTACATCGCCATGCAAATCGATACAGGCGATATGAAACACGCGACGGCAGAGAGAAGAGCAGTGGACAGCATCAAAGCAAAGAAGTTGTGCTGCTAACACTTCCGAATTGCACTCAGCGCAGAGTAAAGGAGACATAGACGTCCGTACGCAACGAAAGCTAGATGTCGGCTGACATTTATTCAATGAAGAATACCTGAAAAGTAAAGAAGCTGCGGAGTCCGTAACTTTTAATACAATGCAGCGCAATCCAAGACGGATTAAGCGCGAGGCGATGCCAAAAGAACCCATCAGATTTATTGGAAATCTTTGGAAATGAGTTGCTTATGCCGGAGTTCGAAATGTGTCAAAGCAAGAGCGATGAACCTTTTTATCAAACAACGGTCATCGAGAAGAAATTCTCGTATAGCATGTTTATTTCACTTCCCATAACGAATGTCATCACGTCATCTATACCACCAGCCAGACGTCATTACTTAATGGACGCGACATTTTAGATTGTTCCGAATAGGGATTTTTAGCAGCTGCTTATCATATATATTGGATACCAAAACCACGTAAGTACTGAACCATAATCATTGTTCTGAATGTCACTTTCTTAAAAGTTTAAAAAAAAACAATTCTAGTGATTTTCGTATAGACGATTAAATTTAGAACGAAACTAGGAGGACTTTATATGTTAAGTGATTAAGAGCCGATTCGATATCTTCAAAATTGCTCCTATGTGTCAAATAAACTGAGATTTTGTTGTTATTTGTAGGGTTATGAGACAGATGGCTCTATGTGGAGGAAATCGGCCCTAAATCTACTTGGACTTGAGCTGTCGGTTTTAAATCTCTCAATTTCTTATCCAATCTAGTACCCTTGCATTTTGAAGACATCTCACATAAAAGGCAGGAATATTTTTTTCGAGCCTGAGGCCCATGTTGCTATGGCTTTTCAATTTGACACAATTTGTAATTGTGTGTCATTTTTTCAAAAAATAATAATAAAATTTATTTCGAAGTGAACCCGATTACACGAAAATCTTTCAAAATGTTCATGGAGCGGAAATATTGAAAGTCACGTATTCCGTACTTTTTTTGAATGTAGCTCATAAAATACATTTGAAGCTAATCGCTGAGAACTAAACTTTACGACAACCTTGACCACCAATTGTCTTCCAACGAACTGAATTTTTCTGAAGAATGGTAAGCTGTCATTGTTGAATTTTCATATAGATCTTGAAAATGAGCTTGAGATTGATCGTATGAAAAACTACAGACTTTGTTAGTAGGTTTTCAAAAATTGGACAGCTATCTATTCCGTATTTATTTAAGTGTAGTTTTGAAAAGTAGGTTGGAGCTAATCTCTTGGAGCTGATTATTCGCCCATACAACCTTGACCACCCATTACCCACCCAGTTTGGTGAATTTTCCGGAAGAATGGCATACAGTCATTGCTGAATTTATTTATAGTGTAGTATGACCAAATATAATATTCAGCATACCCAACCAATGTAAGGGCATTATAAACCAAACATAGAATAATACACATAGTGACACTTTGTTGCTACACAACATACACATAACTCAAGTACGAAATATGATCGTCCACTTTTGAGTGGCCTGACCAAAGCGTGAGATATGCAACGTCTGCATTTCTACCGCTTGGCAGTCCAGTTGCTTGCCAATGTTCAATGTATATGTATTAAGCATATGCATATTTGTAAACCAGTGCACTATGGGCGATTAGCCAAATTTTGTGGCATAAACTCTAAAAATAAAGCTGGGCCCTTAAAATTTTGTGTATATGTGTCTTATACATATTAAACTAGAATTTCGAAAAAAATGTCGTCAACTGGGCCACGCCTTAACTTCCCGCCCTCACAACTACCTGAAATGGTATAGATAACACGTCAATTTTTACGTTTACAATAGATGAAAAATTAATTATATTTTTCAATTTATTTTAACAATATAGTAAGCACATTTTTACTTAATATTTACTCTTCATCTAAATCAACGGAATAAGCTTTATCGCAATCTTCTTCGTCATCAGAATTAGCTGGCGTGTCCGAATCGTTGTTATAAAGATCTTATCCAAATGACGAAGAACTCATTTGTTGGGTTGGCAACTCCAAAAGACTTATTACTTCTTCAATAAGAAAGCTAATGCTTCAGTATTCGTGATGGAAATATGCCCACTCCGCTTTTCTAACTGAAGACTTTCTGATTTTTGCTTTGTCATAGCCTGTTTCAAAGTTCCGCAAACTTCAATATCCTTTTTTTTTAGCAGAGGCAGAGGCTGCATGTAAAAGTAAAGGCGTTAAGAAATTAGTCTGTACGGCAAGTTCGGAAGCCAATTTTCTTTTCAATCGTGGCCCTGCCTCAGTATTGCTTAATTTTGGTCGTCCAATATTGGAGGGTGATGATCTTGCGATATTTTCATGATCAATTTCCACTTACAAATTTTTCAAAAGCCATTCTGAGTGCTTGGTCTTAAATTTTGACAGATGTCTTTGGCATTTTGGCAAATATAGATTTATATGAGAAATAAATCCTTTAACTTTGGCTTTAACTTGATCTATATTTTTTAGGCTTAAATCAATTTTGTTGATCTCTGCTTTAATGTATTCAGTTATGGCATCTGCATTTCGATTGTTTCTGTCCCAAATATCGATCAGAGTTTCGGACTCATATGTCAGCTATGCCCCGATTCACAGCCTGTTGTGGTCAGAGTCGATATTAGGGCTATCAAAACCATTTAACAAATATACAGGCCTGTTCAGTTTTTCACATAAATTAAATTTTCTCTATTTCGACTTGGCTACACCAGGGGCTTTAACAAATAACTTCCCATTTTTAGTTGCTTGCGCCTCTACATGCGCAGCAAAAGTATTACTCCACGGAACACAATTACATTTGTTATTTTTCTGCTACAGACACAATAAACAAAACAATTGACAACAACAACAAAACAAACATTTCGTTTCTTATCACAGCAGATGTCAATTTTACATACCGTCAGCTTCGTTTTCCATATTAAACTTGATTTTTTGCTTGAAGCTTTCCCTATTTATTTACTTTGTGAATACAATGAACTGGTTACGTCTATTTGCACAAGCACGTGTGTTGATAAATCAGCTGACTTCAGAGAGCTGCCACACCCAGGCGAAAAAAAATATTTTTTAATCTAACTGAAGTATTTACTTTTGATAATTAAAGTCACTTTTCGAAATTAGTACCATCGATTTTTTGACTTTATGCCAGAAAAATTGTCATTTCGCCCAAAGTTCAGTGGTCCGAACAATTACATTGACATGCGAACATTGTTGTTGTTGTTGTTGTTTATTTGACATCTTAGTTTAGTTTATTTAGGTTTTATCCCAGTGCATCAAGAATATTTCTTTTAAATTATTGCACTAGTCACAAGAATGTGTTACAATTTTTAGTTGTTTTACTTATACTAACTTAAGACTAACAATGTTTTGACTAACAAATAAATATCGTCTCCGTAAACATGAATTACACAAAAAAAAGGTTATAATAATAAATTTAAAATTGATAATAAAGAAATGAGTTTTGCAGACAAAAATAATAGTAAAAATAGAGATTGAAGAAGGAACGAAAAATTTAAATAAAGTAGAATGAGGTAAATATTAAATATTTTGTCTCTGAAGATGCTCTTTAAGTTTAAGTTTAAATTGCGAAGCGCTTTTTAAGGATTTAACAGGATTTGGTAGAGAATTCCATTGGCGAGCAGCATATATGAAGAACTGTTTTTCAGAACTTGATAGTTTTATTTTGGGGCATATTAGGTTATTTGTTCTGGAGGATAAGGCAAATTTAAGCTTCTCATATAGATAAATTGGTTCTCTGCGAGTGATTATGTTGTGTAATAAGATAAGGGCCCTAAACTTTATCCATTCGATAAGACAAAGATCAAATATTTTATTTGCAAAAAATGTTATATGCTCATTCCTACTTCTATGGAATATATAACGAGCTATAGAATTAAAAGCGACTTTCAATTTGTGCATACTGGCTGCATCACAATGCCCAAAGATCTCAACGCCATAAAATAGTGTAGGAATCAGACACATTCTAGCTACTGTCATTCGAATTTGAATTGGTAGAAACTTTTGGTATAGAGACAGCTGTCGAAGTAAACCATACAACCTTCCAGTTGCTTTATTGATGTGATCATTCCATGATAATGTTTTGTTGAAGTGAATTCCCAGGTTGGACGCTTCCTCTACATAACTTAATGGCATACCATCAACACATAGTTTTGGCAGCTGCAACACATCTATATCCTTTTTGTATATAACTAAGCATTTGGACTTAAGCGGATTAAGTCCCAAACCATTTTCCTTAGCCCAATTATTAACTTTTGACAGTTCTTCATTACAAATGCATACACATTCATTTAACCGACTTAGTGGACGACTTACATACATTTGTACATCATCAGCGTACATATGTATATTACAGAGTGACAGGACATTGGGTAGGTCATTAACATACACGGAGAACAGTAAAGGTCCAAGAACAGATCCTTGGGGTACACCTCTCGTAATCGGGAGAAGGTCAGAGGTGTGCGAACCTGCAACTACGGCCTGTTTTCTATTACTTAGATAGGATTTAATTAGCTTAGTTGCTGTGGACGAGAAATTAAATAACACTTTGAGCTTTGTGCATAGAATTTGATGATTCACGGTGTCGAACGCTTTACTATAGTCAAGCAGACACAGAAATGTTACTTGACCATCATCCATACGACTTCTTATATCTTCCGATATTTTTAATATTGCTGTCGTGCAGCTTCTGTTTCTCCTAAAGCCAGACTGGCTATCATTTAGCTTGGAGCTTATTGTTAGGTATTGCTGGATTTGATTTGCCATTAAGTGCTCGCAAACTTTCGATAAGTAAGGCAAAATCGATATTGGTCTATACTCATTAGTTGATTTTGGGATTGGTAATATTTTAGCAAACTTCCACATATTTGGAAAGGTGGAAGTGGTGAGAGCAGTGTTAATTACATAAGTGATATGATCAAGTATAAGGGGAAGAAGTAGTTTGATAAATTTAGGATTGATATCATCAAGGCCCACAGCATTCGATTTAATCTTTAGAATACATTCAAGTACATCACACGAACTAACACACATAAAGCTAAAGCTATTATCACAGTTGAGATTCGGTTCAGAATTAAGGTACATATTTTGCGAAGCTTCAGGTACTGTTATTTGAGTGAATTTATTATTAAGATTATTTACGTCCATTTCAGTCTTTAGTTTTGATTTTAGTTTACCTATTCCTAAGTTTTTAAGCTCATTCCAAGTTTGTCTGCTCGAAATTGCACTATTAAACTTATTACTATAATAGTCTCGTTTGGCAGTGGTGATAATTCTAATCACATTTTTTCTCATGTTTTTAAAAACTGTGTAGAGCTCATCCGTTTTATAACGCTTCCACCTACAATAGGCAGCATTCCGTTGGTCTATGTGATGTTTAACATAGTTGTTAAACCAAGGCTTTAGAGTGGGTCTAATAATTTTTGTTTTGACTTTCACACACTTTTCATAAAGGATTAAGATATTTGTGTTGAGTACTTGTAGCTGCATGTCCACAGTTGGAAGGCTGTATATTTGAGTCCAATCACAATTATAGAATTCACATTGTAGGCTATTATTATCAATGGACTTAAAGTCCCTGTAGACAATCTGGACATCACTATAGGCTAAATCAATGTGGTAAGTTAGAAAGATTAAATCATGTTTGGAAAATATTGGAGCTGATATCTGATCATAATGTAAAATCTTTGAGGAGTTTGTGACGAAAAATATATCCAGTAGGGTATTGCAGTTTTTTGTAAAATGCGTGGGTGTTGTGCTGTTAACTATTTTTAGGCCAAGGGATTCCATATCCTGCACCAAATGCTTTTCAGCTAATACGTTGCTGTTTAGATCTCCAGTTAATATAGTGTCAGGATAATTAAAGGATAGACTAGATATTAATTCAATTAACTGGGAACAATCAATATTTCGGTGCGGTCTATAAATACATCCAATTAGGGTTTTCATGTCAGTTTGTTTATTGATAATTTCTAAAAATATATATTCTATTTCACTGTCATTTGGGTGTTTCAATAGAGTCCTACATGTCAGTTTTGAGTTAACATACACTGCGACACCCCCTGCATGTCCTAATCGGTCAGCACGATACAGTTCATATCCCTCACAAGTAAAAATTGCGTCACAAAAGTCAGATGCAAACCAAGATTCCGACACACAAATCACATCAACATTCGAATTAACAAAAAGGTATCGAAACTCGTCCATCTTATTGACAAGGCTTTGGGCATTTATGTGTGCAACAGTAAGACCTTTTTTATGACTGCTTAAAACCCTTATCATGCTGCTCGCAATTGTGCTACTCAAATTCTGAGACATTTAAACAAGAAGTGTGGGGGAAAAAAAAACGCTCGCTTAACATATAAAGAGACAAAATTACCTATCAAAATAGAGACGAACACATATGAACTAATTAAACAAATAAACATTTTACCAATAGTTTGAGGGTATTCGGGTACATAGACACAGAGCTTATTCACGAAAGTCATTAGTAGGTCCATTTGAAATGTTTGGTGGAGCGTCAGGTTCACCCAAAGCGGCAATCATGTCAGTAACTGGAGGAGGCGGTTGAATTATCTCTCTTATCTCTAAGAGATCTTCCATACGCTCAATGCAGCGCACATCTTCTCTTCCAGTTTGCCTGATATGCACAAGGCCGCGACGAGTGAACACTGCAGAGAGCGCCTTGTGCTTTTTGAGCCTCATTGCCTCTTTGAAGATTAAAAAGCTTTCTTTTGATAATTGCTCATTGACATAGATCGGCACGTCAGAATTAATATTCAGCAGTCGCAAGGTTAGTTGAACGTTCCTCTCCCTACGATACGCACCAATCGCTCGTAAAAGTGCAATTTTGTCCCGTGTGGTTTCCATCTTTATAATTATGACCGGGTCAGCAGTGGAGTTTTGTGTTTTTCTAGCCCTAAAAATATCCTTGACTCTCGGCGCCGGCATAAGGTTAATGGAGAAACATAGCGTGTTGTAGATGTTGATCAACCTCTCGCCCTCCTCAAAGGGAACACCATGCATGCGCAAATCACACATGTTTGCGTTACTTGCGTTCTTCTGCGCCGCCAAATTCGCCCGTAGTAAGTCCACCTGTTGCTTCAGACTTCGCAGCTCACCAACCTCCTGTTCTAGTTGCACCACACGGTCGCTGAGATGCTTCATTTCCGTTGACAGGCCATTGAAGTGCTCCTGAAACATGTCCAGCATGCGCTTCTCAGCCTCGCCCACTGTGGACTTTATTAGTTCGGCCTGCTCCTCAAACCGGCTGTTTAGGAGCTGAAGAAAGATAGCCGATGGAGCTTCAGAGGCATCAGAAGGACGGTCTCGCTTTAGGCCAGCCCCAGCGTTATCCTTCGCCCGCTTGCCTCCAGGAAGTCCCATACTTTTAGTATGTTTGATGTTCTTTTTGTTAACAAATTGGTGAGTGAATTTTTGTTGTGCGGGAATCAGTTACCGTTATGTTTGTTAAGTTGAGTGAAAGTGTTAGATTGAGTGAGTTGTTTTGGTTATGCTTTGTGCCCGTCGTAGCTAGAGCGAGATCAAGATCCACAGCCTCTCTCTATTTTTGTTGTTGTCTTAGTGCTACAAGTACACGGATTGCATTTGTGTGTGTGAAAAATGAGAGAGAATGACTTCGTCTGTCCCTCTGCATTGCGTTGCTGGCAGTTCTCTTTCATAAGTAACAAGATATGACCAAAAAAAAAAGATAACATTTTTCTTATATGCATAATAACTAGCTATATCTAAAAAAACAGCTATTTAACGCTAAAAACGGCTAGATTTAGCTACAACATGACAATGCGGCAGCACTAGCGCTGTGCTTTAATTTCGTGAGAGCGTAGCCGAAGACCTTTGCCGAAGTCACACGAACGTTTATATTGTGCATGAGCGGCAGCGACGCCGACTGAGAAAAATCCTATCCCGTGGGATAGGGCCGTGCCGACCGCTGATGTAAACGGTCACTACAAGCTCCCGCTCTGCCGCTGCCGCGACAGAGACACATATATACATAATAATTCTAAGAGGCTGCTCCGCTGCCAGCGTAACTGGAAGCGCAGCCCGTAAGCAGCTATGTTAAGTCTTTTTATAAAAAAACCTTTTACAATCAATAAATGAACTTCAAACTAAAACGTTGAAGTCGTTAAACTACATGACGACCGTGAACAAGTGACAAGTGAACCACAGTCAAGTAAACGTGAACAATGACAGTTAAGACCGCCTAAAAAAAAAGTTAAAAAAAAACAACAAAGTGATTAAATGGAATTCAACAAAAATGAATTGTGCATAAATTTGAATACAAAGTGGCTGCCAGGCACTCCTATTCAACTGCCGAAGTGCCTGAGCAGAGAGAATATATGAAACTACTTTTAAAAAGAACTGATATAATGACCTGTACGAAGAGTACATAAAAATGACCTGGCGATTTCCAGCACCGGCAACGCCTGATCCCATAGGGCCCGGACATCACGTGGTGGAAGAGTAAGGAAACTCCTACAGCAGAGACAACTAGAACTGGATCTTCAAAAAACGTACACCAATGAGGAAGACCGACAACGCTGCCAAAAAAAAGCGAAGTAACGCAAAACGGCTGCATAAATGCGGATACCCTACTTTGCCCTAAATATAAGTTCTTACCCACAAGTTGAAGCACCCTCAAAGTCCAACTTGAAAAATACTAAAAATTGTTAGGCTTTTCTACTAACACATACGGTTTGGACCATTAATTGTATAAATAAAAATTGTCAGCCAACCGTATGCCCCACATAACAACAATCTCTTCCTTTCCATTTCCATTACTAAATAAAATCAAGACGAATACATATTTGTAGATTTAAAAAAAAAATATATATACAATTTTTTTACGTTCCCTTAAAAAATGTATTCCAAATTAATTTGAACAAAATGGGTTGGTTCGGATCTGAAGATAGTCAGACTAAAGACAATACGGCCAATGTGGTCAACAATGTCAAAATAGTCGATCATACAGACGACATTTTTTCACTCTGGATCTTGCTTCTTATAATGAAAATTGTCAGTGTTTGCTCAATTCATTTTAACATTGTATGTTAAACATAACAAAATTCTCAAGAAAAGATATATGAGCAGAGCAATCAAACTCGATCAAATTTTTGGAATATGTTTCCGGCAATAGAAAATATCTCAATAGGTATATATTTCGTAAATTCCATATGGGTTTATTGTATTCATTCCATTCATGGATTTTCCAAAAATACTTGCAAATATCATAGAACTTAGAAATGAATTTGACAATACGTTTAAGTGCTTAAATAAAGCTGCACATATTTCAAATGCCACTAAAGTAAAACACATAAGGGTACTGTTGCAATCGTTCAATTCAATTCGTCAAATTTTAATTGATAATTTACCAAAGTGTAATGCGTTACAGACCATACAATTAAAGGACGTAATCAAACGGCTAAAGGAAAATATCCTGTATGTTGCTGAACGACACAAATTACATATCCTAGTTCCGAACTACTGGAATCAGAATCAACTGAACCAGAAGAGCCTGAATCGATAAGAACAGATCAAGAATCTCCAAATACCGAAACAAACACAAGCGTAATAGAAAATCAACCTATTACAATGACAGACCAATCAGCTGCCCAAAGGGCATACATTAAAGAAATTTCGCAGAAATTTCGAAATTCCAGAATTTGATGGAAAGAAAATCCATTTTCAACGATTTATTACTGCATTCAAATTGGTTAACCTTACAAAAGATGCACATGGAGAAATTCGAAGTAATAAAATCAAAAATAATTGGTTCAACTCTTTATAAAATACAAGAAGAAACCACTATAAATGCAATTATATCTAAATTACAGACTACCATTGTCGGTGAAACATCAGACGTAATAAAAGCAAAAATGTCCAATGTTTATCAAAAGGGAAAAACAGCCACCCAATTCACAAACGAAATCGATAACTTACGAAAATTATTGGAATCTTCGTATATCGATGAAGGATTGAAAGCAGAACATGCTGATACGTTCAGTACTAAAGAAGCCATTTCAGTCATGATCAAAAATTGTAAGCATGGCAAACTGAAAACGATACTTGAAGCAGGCACATTCAAAACGATTAATGAAGCCATCACCAAATACATCCATTGCAGTACAGAAATGTCTGGCAATACCAGCTCTGTATTATATGCCCAAAGAGGAACCGCCTACCGAGGAAATAACTTTAGAGGTAACTACCGAGGTAGAGGAAACAACTGAAATGGTCGTGGTAACTATAACCAAAACTACCAGAATTACAACAATAATGGCTATTATAACCAAGGCTACCGAAACTACAACAATAGTAGAGGAAATTATAGAGGTAATTCCCGAGGTAATAACGACCAAAACCGAGGAAGGAATAATTCCAATTATTCCAACCGAGGTAACAATTCCAATAACGGCAATAATAATGGCAATAACAATGTTCGAGTAACTCAGACCAACACGGATAACTAGCAGAACCCTTAAGATATTCACCACGAAAAGCCAAAGTACACACTTTAAATCTAAACCTCAGTATCTTTATTAAAATAAATAATGAAAAAACAGGAAAAACATATAAATTATTGTTAGACACTGGTGCCGATATATCCATATTAAAAGAAAATGTCGATACATTTGAAAATATTAATTCAAACATTTCAACACAAATATCAGGAATTGGTAAAGGTTCCATTTTTTCTAAAGGTTTAACATTCGTAGAACTATCTACTGGAAAATATGTCATTCCTCTCGACTTTCAAATAGTCGGACAAGATTTCCCAATACCTAGATTGCATTATTGGTATGGATTTTTTAAAAAAGTATAATTGCCAATTAGATTGCACACAAACATGTGATTCTCGAATACTTCGGCCTAATAATCTCAATTATCCAATAAATTTACCAATATTTCACACTTGTAATAATAATGCCACAATACTTCCAGCACGATCTGAAGTAGTCCGTCAAATTAAAATTTCCTCACTGGAAAAAATATTCTAATCCCAAATCAAGAAATTGATAAAGGAATATGGGCATTTCCGCAAAAAGGTCCACCGACACGAAAATATTAAATGTTGTTAAAAACACTATATTTTGTCACATTTTCCCAGGGAAACAATTAAATTAAACTAAATTTAGCTAGTAGCGAATTTGCTCATAGCCCGTTTCACAGTTTTTCTCATTTTTATACTTTTATGGCACGTTTTTTCTTAACAAATTTCCTATGGATTTCATTGACTTTTGATATCTTAAACTGTTCTAAGGGTCCGAAGGGTTACAAAATGTTGGATAAGAGGCTATATAAAACTATGTAATTGCAATTAACTGTAAGTGTTTGGTTTGCATTAATCAGAAACCATATAAATATCTTGATGGAAAAAATGTCGCGTTCGACATGTCACGTAGCGACACAGATCAATATTTAATGAAAAAAAAAAAAATACAGAAGATTTCCAAACCAAACAAAATACATTTGAAAGAGCAATTCATTGATAAGATATTGAATCAATTTGAGCTTTGTTGGGGCCTCAGGATTCGCTAAACTTTGTCTTTATATAGATAGGCACGAAAATCACTTCTGTTTTTTTCGCGTTCGAATCGCTTCTTATTTTGTCTATATTTTGGTAACTCGACTTCACTTGCTATTCTCTTTTAACAATAATAAAAGTGCTAGCGAAGACCTTTAATATGAAGTAAAGAACGAATTAAAAATGCGCTTTAGTTTGCTTGTTTTTTTACTTTTAATGTGTACGACGGCCGCGTTCGACAGAATGGAAATGCCCATATATGTTGCAAATACAATTTCCGATAATCAACAAACGTTTGTCCGAATACTGAATACCACAAATTCTGTGAAAATTGTAAACCTTAATGACATTAAAATAGAAAAGCTAAGTGACCATGAAATAGTCCACGACATTAGCAAAGAGCGTTAAGAAAAAGTGATGAAAAAATTAACAAAAAACTTTCCAAAATTATTTAAAAAACAATTAAAAGATCTATGCACCAAGTACACAGACATATTCGGACTAGAAACCGAATCAATTACGACCACAGCTCGCAAATGACAGTTGATCGTTTTTTCTAATATGCTCTGCTTCGTAACATAACTGAAAAGATTGTGCAGACACGATCTCTCTCTGAGCGGCTCTCTTTTTTTTGTTTCGCAGCGGTTTTCGCTCAAGCGCTTTGTGTTGACTAATTCGTGTGACGCTCTCAAATGAGTGTCGCGTGAAGAGTAATATGATTTTCGCTCACACAAAGACTCTCACCAAAAGACAGTTTGACTAAAAAACTCAACAGAAATGATCTTTGGCTTCGTGTGCATGAAAAAATATTTTGTTTTTTAATATGTATAATGCAAACAAAAAGAACGCAACAATCGCGTGTTTACCAATACATACTCAAAAGACAATTTGCTTAATTTAACTCAAGCAAACGATCAGTGTTTGACTTGAGCGAAAAGAAAACAGAAATAACTGTCTTGCTCAGAGCGCGAGCGAGCTAAGTCAGACGCGACAAAATCAGTTTCTGTCTGAGTCTTTTTTATTGTGTGAGTGAAAGACACTTATTTGCAGACAACGAAAAAGTGTCAACAGTTATTTGCGAGCTATGATTACGACAAATAATTTTTATAAACAAGAACTAAGACTAAAAGATACTGAGCCAGTGTACATTAAAAATTACAGAATTCCTCATACTCATAAAGAAGAAGTTGCAAAGCAAGTCGAAAAACTCATCTCTGACAAAATAGTAGAACCGTCCGTATCAGAATATAACAGCCCAATACTACATGTTCCAAAAAAATATTTAACAGGTTCCGATACCAAAAGACGGCGACTGGTAGACTATCGTCAAACAAATAAAAAATTACTTTCCGATCAATTTCCGTTACCAAGAGCAGATGACATTGTTGACCAATTAGACAGAGCCAAATATTTTTCATGTTTGGACTTAATGTCCGGTTTTCACCAAATAGAGCTGAAAGAACTCTCGAAAAAAGTATTACGTCTTTTTCGACGAGCAATGGCTCATATCGATTCACACGATTACCATATGGCTTAAAGATATCGCCAAATTCTTTTCAGAGAATGATGACAATAGCTTTCTCTGGATTAGACCCTTCACAAACATTCTTGTATATGGATGACTTAATAGTCATCGGTTGTTCCGAAAATCACTTGATCAAAAACCTAACAAATGTCTTTGATTTCTGTAGGAAACACAACCTTAAACTACATCCAGAAAAATGCACATTCTTCATGCATGAAGTGACTTTTCTAGGTCATAAATGTACTGATCAAGGTATTTTGCCAGATGACAAAAAATATGTCATTGAAAAATATCCAGTCTCTACTGACGCTGATAGCGCTAGAAGATTTGTTGCATTTTGCAATTATTACAGGCGATTTATAAAAAACTTTGCAGATACTCACGTCACATAACAAGATTATGTTAAAAGAATGTAAAGTTTGAATGGGCCAATGAATGCCAAAAAGCATTCGATTATTTTAAAAAAGTACTAATTAAGTCCACTCTACCGAAATACCCAGATTTTAATAAAGAATTTATAACAGATGACAGTAAACTAGACTGCGGAGCAGTTTTAACTCAAACTTATGGAGATAAACAATTGCCCGTAGCATTTGCTGCTCGTTCATTTACAAAAGGAGAAAGCAATAAAAATACAACCGAACTAGAGTTAACAGCAATTCACTGGGCAATAACACATTTTCGACCATATATAAAAATACAAAACCATACAAAAAAGTCTTGCGGTATTTTTATTGAATTTTCAATTGTTCATAAAATTGGTTATAATAATGCGATTTAAGTCAAATATGCGCCGTTTTGTTCGATGACGAGTTCCCAACGAGATGCCAACTTCATAACGCCCCTCTTATAGAAGCTCGCTTCCCAATTGTCAAAAAACTCGGAGAGCCAATTTTCACAGGACTCTTGTGGCCAACTTCCGACTACCAAGCTTGTTCGCCATGGACAGAAATAGGTGGTAATCACTTGGTTCGAGATCCGGACTATACGGTGGATGCAAAAGAACCTCCCATCCGAGCTCCCGGAGCTTCTGGCGCGTCACCAAAGATGTGTGTGGCCTGGCGTTGTCCTGATGAAAGACAATTCGGCCTCTGTTGATCAAAGATGGCCTCTTCTGCATGAGTGCTGCATTCAAGCGGTCCAGTTGTTGGCAGTACAGGTCCGAATTGAGCGTTTGGCCATAGGGGAGCAGCTCATAGTGGATGATCCCTGCCAATCCCACCAAACACACAGAAGAACCTTCCTGGCCGTCAATCCAGGCTTGGCCACCGTCTGGGCAGCTTCACCGCTTTTCGACCACGACCGTTTGCGCTTCACGTTGTCGTAAGTGACCCACTTTTCATCGCCAGTCACCATCCGCTTCAAAAACGGGTCGATTTTGTTGCGATTCAGAAGCGATTCGCATGCATCCATACGGGCCAAAATGTTTTTTTGCGTCAAGTCGTGTGGCACCCATACATCGAGCTTCTTTTTGAATCCAAGCTTCTTCAAATGGTTTATAACGGTTTTATGACTCATGCCCAGCTCTTGGCCGATGCTACGGCTGCTTCTATGCCGGTCTCTTTCGATCAATTCAGCGATTTTATCGCAATTTTCGACGACAGGCCTTCCGAACCGTGGCGCATCTTCGATCACCTCTGCACCACAACGAAAACGTTGAAACCATCGTTGTACGATGGAAATGGAAACTGTATCGGGTCCATAAACTGCACAACTTTTATTGGCAGCATGAGATGCATTTTTGCCTTTATCGTAGTAGTACTGTAAAATATGCCGTATTTTCTCTTTATTTTGCTCCATGTTTGCGACGCTATAACTCACGACCGAATAAAAACAAACAACAATAAATCAAACACGTGTTAGCGCGTGAAGATAGCTTTCCAAAAAGCTCTAGCGTGAACCGATGCGACGAATACAACTAGAACTGCGCGCTTGCAAAGACAAGCTTGCGGAAATACCGCAACTTTTTTGACAACCTTATATATATGGCAAACATTTCACAATTAAAACAGGCCATAGAACATTGACATATTTGTTCTCAATGGTGAACCCAAGATCGAAACTAACAAGAATGAGACTAGACTTAGAAGAGTATGATTATACTGTAGAGCATCTCAAGGGAAAAGAAAATTTCGTTGCTGATGCATTATCCCGCATCACAATAAAAGCATTAAAAAATATCTCAGCCAGTATATTAAAAGTCACTACAAGAAATCAAAGTAGACAAAAATCCTGCGCAGGAAAAGAACAAGAAAAAGTGGAATTGCCTAGGCAATCTCTTAAAAAAGCTTCTATGCCCAACGTATACGAAATCATGAATAATGATGAGGTATGTAAAGTAGTGACCTTGCACGTAAAAAATATGATATGTTTTTTCAAACATGCCAAAAAGATTACTGAAAGATATGATCACTAAGCACTTATATATAGAGCCTTCAAACTGGGTTTTTTTTTGGTTTCACTTCTCACGTTGAGATTGCGACCCCAGCGCCCGATCGTAGACACCCGACCGCAACCCCGAGTGAGCGGCAGCTAGCAGAGAGCACCAGAGAGCAGAGGCTATTTAGTGCCCGTTCAACCCCAGAACGAGACGCACAACGTGCGTCGGGCGCTGTCATTTCGCTTCTGTGTGTATCTCACGCCAATGCACACATTGTTGTCGTAAAAATGGGCAGTGTTGCCAAACTTCACTCCTATTCCTTAGCAAAAGACGCAAACTCAAATGGCAATACATCAGCAGGCAGAATGGCATGCACCTGCTACCGAGATTGCTTCCATTGATTTTTAGTCAAGCAAAATATTTTTAGCCTAGCATAAATTTTGATGCTGCAGTAGTAGCTGAAAGCAGCGCTGCTTCTGCGCTGCAGCAGCGAACAGTCTTTTGATCATAACTCGAAAACCGTTCATCCAAACCTTCACCTTTCCTTTGGCTGATCGATAAGTTATCCTTATTACTAAATATATCTAGAAGGAACAACCCACCTATCTTTAAAACTGTAGGAGATATGGCGTTTTTTCTGAATTGCGGGGGCGGCAGTGGGCGTGGCCAAAATTGAAAATAAACTTAATCTGCCTGCAGACATAAGAAGCATATGTCCCATACATGTCAAACCTCTATCTCTTACCATCTCTGAGATCTGTGCGTTCATACGGACAGAACAGACGGACGGACGGACAGACGGACATGGCTATATCGACTCGGCTGTTGATGCTGATCAAGAATATATATACTTTATGGGGTCGGAGATGCTTTCTTCTGGATGTTACATACTTTTGCACAAACTTATTATATGGGCAATAAAGTATTGAAATCATTAAGAGTAGCGCTACTCAACCCGGTGACCCTAATTGAAAATAAAAAAGAAGCTATTATGTCTACATTCCATGATGATCCAATACAAGGAGGGCACACAAGCATTACAAAAACCTTGGCCAAGGTCAAACGACATTATTTTTGGAAAAATATGACTCGAGAAATTACGCAGTACATACGCAAATGTCAAAAATGCCAAAAATCTAAAACAACAAACATACTAAAACTCCATTGACAATCACCGAAACTCCTACACATGCTTCCGACAGAGTGATAGTAGACACTATTGGTCCGCTACCAAAATCAGAAAACGGCAACGAATACGCAGTTACATTAATATGTGATTTAACGAAATATTAAGTTGCCATTCCAATTGCAAATTAAAGCGCAAATACTATCGCAAGAGCGATATTCGAATCTTTTATATTGAAGTTTGGTCCAACGCTTATTTCGGACATGGGAACGGAATATAAAAATTCTATTGTCAATGACTTGTGCAAATATTTGAAAGTGGAAAATATAACGTCCACTGCACACCACCACCAGACAGTTGGAACAATAGAAAGAAGTCATAGAACTTTTAACGAATACATTCGTTCATATATATCTATTGATAAGACAGATTGGGACGTATGGCTTCAATCCTTCGTTTATTGTTTCAACACAACCCCCTCAATGGCACATAGTTATTGACCATATGAGTTAGTTTTTGGCAGAAAAAGTAATTTGCCATCGAATTTTAATTCAGTAAATAATATAAGTCCATTATACAATATAGAAGACTATGCTAAGGAAAGTAAATATAGATTAGAAGTAGCATATAAACGAGCAAGAGTAATGCTTGAAGAAAATAAAAGGAGGAATAAGCAGTCATACGACTTAAAGATAAATGACATAGAAATATCAATAGGAGATAAGGTTCTATTAAGAAATGAAACAAGTCATAAGCTAGATTTTAACTATAGTATACTGGACCGTATAAGGTCACCAATATAGAAGATAGGAATAATATCATAATATCAGATACCAAGAACAAAACCCAAAAAGTACAAAGCGATATATTAAAGATGTTTTATGTATAATCATATTTTAAGTATGGCCATACATAACTATAAATAAGCACAAGCATGCATCAACACAAATGCTAAATAATTTTTGTTTTATTATTTTATCAAATAACATTTTTACCCATTGCAAAAAAAAATAATAACACTAAAATTAATTTTAATTAAAACATTAATCAAATATGTATTCGTAAAACAAAAATAAACCTATCTATCTATTCGTAAAACAAATCAACATCTATCTATGTATTCGTATATATATATTATATTTTGTTTCTTTTAAGATTAAGTCTACGTGTTTTCTTAATGTACCTAAATATGGCCTCCATTACTGTTAATGACTGTTACTGTTTAATATACGTCCTGGCATTGAATTAACCAAGTTTTGAAAAATTGATGCATCCAATTTGGCCCACTCTTCGATAATTGACTCTTAAGTTTTTTTAAGGTGTTAAACTGCCTTCCATGTATATAAACTTTGTTGGATTTAATGCCCCACATCAAAACCGGTATTTGATTTTCTTCAAAAAGCATTTTTGAACGTTTTGAAACGTGGATAGCAGCATTGTCCTGTTGGAATGTCCAAGAGTCTCCGAAATATTCTTCTCCAAACTTCATCTAACAGTTTTCAGAGTTTTCTTTTTTCAGAGTTCATTTAATGCGTGACAAAGCATATTGGACTTTTTCCAGCAAAGCCAAATGCAGCCCACACCATGAGTAAACCTCCTTGGAAATTGCGTGACACTCTTACTTGCTTTGGTGTCCGAATATCCCGATAATAATATTGATAACCGTTTGGGCCATCCAAGTTAAATTTTTTTTCATCGCTAAAGATAATATCACTAAGCACTTATATATAGAGCATTCAAGAGAGCCTTGCGACCCCAGCGCCCGATCGTAGACACCCGAACGCAACCCCGAGTGAGCGGCAGCTAGCAGAGAGCACCAGAGAGCAGAGGCCATTTAGTGCCCGTTCAACCCCAGAACGAGACGCACGACGTGCGTCGATCGCTGTCATTTCGCTTCTGTGTGTATCTCACGCCAATGCACACATTGTTGTCGTAAAATTGGGCAGTGTTGCCAAACTTCACTCCTATTCCTTAGCAAAAGACGCAAACTCAAATGACAATACACCAGCAGGCAGAATGGCATGCACCTGCTACCGAGATTGCTTCCATTGATTTTTAGTAAAGCAAAATATTTTTTATTTATGATTTCTTATTATATTTATTTTGTTAATTGTTGTTCTGTTAATTATATACGTAAGTAAATAATTGTGGGCTTATAACATTTTTTTTATTTTTTTAATTTATTTAAAAAAAAAACCAACAAGATTACAAATAATGCATTAAATAATGCACTGTTTAAACCAATACAATAATACAATTTATATTTTTGTGCTTTTGGCATTCAAATAATTTGGCCAATTTTGACCTAAATCAAGGGACTATATCGGAAAGCCCCTTTTATGTGTTTGTAAGAAGAAAAAGAATTGTAAAATAACTGGCAATTTGCAAAAGTGTGTGAGTAAGAGAGGTTTTAGAACGTGAGCCCTAAAAAAGGGCTCAACTAGAACAGCCAGTGAGAGCACAGGTGCACAAAAATGCTATTTTCATTCGTGAAACTGGACTAATGTGCACTTTTATTTTATTTATTTTTTAACATTTTTATGATTAGACCCTTTTTAGAAAAAAAGCATAAATAGTCAGACGGCGTTTGCATACAATCTAGTTAATATCGATTCTCCGAACGATAAAGTGTACGTATTTTTGCTGTGCTTTTGTGTGATTTGTGTTTTAAATATATTTCTATAACTAATTTAATTTATTGCGAACGCGAGTGTTGTGAACTAGACATTTCTAAAATCGCAAGTCATAGTTAAATATTTTAGTCCTTTTAATTTTTTTGACATATTTTTAATCATTTTTATTGAAACGTACATAAAATAGTCTTTTTTAAGACTCTTGTGTTGGTTTTATTTTAACGTTTTCAGGTTTCTTAATATTTTTGTACAGTATATAAAGCTTTGATTAATTTGATTGATCATTGAATAACTAAAATTAAATATCAAAATGAATAACGTGACAAGTGGAATACGTTCGGACAAGAGAAAAAGTGGGTTAACGTGTGCGGTTAAGACATGTTTGAGAAGCTACAGGGACGGCTCAGAGCATTTCCCAGTAAGACTCTTTAGTTTCCCTAAAAATGAGGAAGTCCGTCGCCAATGGCTTTCAAAGTGCAACTTGCACCATGTTGATAATATTGACAATGCAAACTTGCTAATTTGTAATTTGCATTTAAAAAAAAAATTTTTGGGAAAAAAGAAATTAAAGGAAGGTGCGATGCCGACTCTGCGCTTGTTTTATGAGCCCAATTTAAAATTAAATATGGGCAGACCATATGATCCATATGGGCGAACCAAAAGATATTAGCATGGAATGCGTATATATTGCAGAGAGCCCGATGAATAATATTACTTTTATTAGAAAAGATTATAATGACTATGAAGCAAATAAAGCTGATGGAGATAAACCAACTGATGAAGTCGAATTTTGCACAAATTGCATAAAAAAAGAGCAGAATGAACAGTTTTATAGAAATAAATATTGGGACATAGCCAAAAAGTTGGAGAATGAAAAAGTAAAGAACAAATTTTGCAACAAAAAGATCAGACAGCTTAAAATTTAGTTAAGAAGCGAAAAATTAAAAAAACTTAAATATTGTAAAGAAAAAAAGAAAAACACTGATATTCTGGGAATTCTTGAAAATAAAAAATGTTTAACAAAGAATTCAAAAACTTTTTGCAAAATGTTGATTAAAATTAAACAATCAAATAAACAAACAATTGCCCCAAGCATTTATTTTTATTCTGCAAGAGCATACAATTTTATGAGAGACGATCTTAATTTGAGCCTTCCGTCCCAATCATCTTTGCTGAGATGGGCTCCAGTTAAATCTATGATTCCGGGACTAAATGACCACTTGCTTAATACTCTCAATATAATATTTTCAAAAATGGAAATTAAGAGTAAGAATGCAGTTTTAGTATTTGGTGAAATTTCAATACGAAAAGGTCTGATATAATACCCACCGAGATGAGGTGGAAGGTTTTGTGGATGATGGCTGTGAAAAAACGGATAAGTTATGCAAACAGATTTGCGTTTTCATGATGAGGGGTCTGTATGACAATTGGAAATTTGTCTTAAGCTATGTTGCAACATCCACTGGTCTATCCGCTGTTAAATTATAAGAGCTCGTAAATAAAAATATTAAAGCCGCTCAAAACCTGGGCTTAATTATCAGAGCTGTGGTTTGCGACCAAGGGCCAAACAACCGAGGTGCTTTCGCCAAATTTGCGGTGAAGAAAGAAGAACCTTATTTTCTTGTTGATAACCAGAAAATTTATGGCATATTTGATGTTCCCCATTTAATGAAATCAATTCGCAATATCTGCACTACAAAACAAATAGAAAAATAACAAACATAGAAAAATACATAATTGATAAATCCCAACAAAGTTTATTGTATAGATGGATTAATTCTTACAATAAATTAAATTTTAAGCCTTTCAAAAGATGTTTGGAAAGAATATTCGGAGGTACATTTTCTGATATTGTCACGGCTAAATCAAGATGCATTAGAACACCTGTTTTACTTAATAAGAAGTAGAGGTGCGACAAATAATATTCCAATGCTTTTTGAATTTAATTCAATTATCTCAAAGATGTTGTCAATGAAAGTTATAACTTCTAGAACAACAACTGGAAATTGCGAGCCAGATGAAGATTATATGCTTATTAATGTAATCGATGAAGCACAACAGGAACTGGCAAAAGATAATGATGTAAATGACCAAGAACAGGTGACCTACAAAGACTTAAAGGTAAGCTGTGAAACTCTTTTAGATGAATTTAAAGTATCTAAGGTTGATGACGTACCTACATTAGAAATGAGCATTGCTAATGAAAATGCATTGCGATATTTCGCAGGATTTGTGCTACATAAGTCGAAACAAAAGTTCAATTGTAATTCCTGTAAAGATCTGATAAAAGAAGAAATAGTAAATTGCGAACAATCAGAGTTCTTTTTTTTAATAAAAATTTTAGGAATTTGAATAACAATTTATTACTCAAAGCCCCACAAGATGACTTTTTTAATCTTATAAAGATTTATTATAAAATTTTCCATACATTTTTCCAACGAAGTCCACATTCCAGAAAAATTCAAGAAATTATTTATAGTAAGTGCGTATCGCAAACTGAAAGCGACAGAGCATACAAAGATTGGTTTTCTGAAAACCATGGCTGTAGCGAGCACAGGAAGTATATTTTAAATTATTTTCTTCTCGTCCTGCTTCGCAAAAATAGCAAATGGCTCACAGAGAAATTATGTGAAGGCTCTCAAAAAGAGAAAAGTATGCGGAAAACACAAATTTTAAAGACGTAATTATACAGGTAAATCAAATCGGTCAGTCTTGATTTTTTTACAGTGTCTGTATTAGTCAATATTTTTATTAAATGCTGTTAGAACTATTAATGTTTATTAGTTCATAATTATATTTATATATATATATATTATAAATACTTGTTTGGTTCATTTTTTGTTTATTAGTGCATACTTTTAATTTCGAACAAATCGGACAATTATTTTTGAAGATACACGCACATTTGTAAAGACTTGTCAGGTAAATTTACAAGCAAATGAAACTTTAAATGAAAACAATACAAGTGCACATTAGTCCAGTTTCACGAATGAAAATAGCATTTTTGTGCACCTGTGCTCTCACTGGCTGTTCTAGTTGAGCCCTTTTTTACATATTAAGTAGGTAGATTCGACACAACAGTTCACGGCTGCAATGCTTACGGAATTTCCCCGTACGCTTCGATATCTTTTGTCGCGGCAGTTTCCGCAAAACCCCGAACAGGTAACCCGTTGTACCTGTTACATTGTGACTGCCTTTCTCCAGTTTTGGGTTTTTTAGAGTTAATTTCTTAGTCATAAAGAAGCAAAATGGGCAAATATCGATCTGTGAATGAATTTGGTGTCTTGTGAACTCAAGAGGATATTGCCATTCACATCCCTCTCTATTTCTATGTTCAAGTGCCCTCCATTTATGTCCCACGTTCTAAAACCTTTCTTACTTACACACTCTTGCAAATTGCCAGCTATCTTACAATTCTTATTCTTCTTACAAACACATAAAAGGGGCTTTCCGATATAGACCCTTGATTTAGGTCAAAATTGGCCAAATTATTTGAATGCCAAAAGCACAAAAATCTAAATTGTATTATTGTATTGGTTTAAACAGTGCATTATTTAATGCATTATTTGTAATCTTGTTGGTTTTTTTTTAAATAAATTAAAAAAATAAAAAAAATGTTATAAGCCCACAATTATTTACTTACGTATATAATTAATAGAAAAACAATTAACAAAATAAATATAATAAGAAATCAAAAATAAAAATATTTTGCTTTACTAAAAATCAATGGAAGCAATCTCGGTAGCAGGTGCATGCCATTCTGCCTGCTGGTGTATTGTCATTTGAGTTTGCGTCTTTTGCTAAGGAATAGGAATGAAGTTTGGCAACACTGCCCACGACAACAATGTGTGCATTGGCGTGAGATACACACAGAAGCGAAATGACAGCGATCGACGCACGTCGTGCGTCTCGTTCTGGGGTTGAACGGGCACTAAATGGCCTCTGCTCTCTGGTGCTCTCTGCTAGCTGCCGCTCACTCGGGGTTGCGTTCGGGTGTCTACGATCGGGCGCTGGGGTCGCAATGTCAACGTGAGAAGTGAAACCAAAAAAAAACCCAGTTTGAAGGCTCTATATATAAGTGCTTAGTGATAATATGTTTCCACTCTAAGTCTCAAAACTTATGCATCTCTGCAAAGTGCAAGCGGGCAACTTTGTGACAAGGAAGTAGTTGACACTTGACGGCTCTTTTTTCATATGAAACGAATTGATCGGCACGTAAAATTTGTTGCACGCGACGCGTCGATACTGGAAGAGCCAGTTCGTGGCATATTTGGGTTGCACTTTGGTTTTCTTTAACTGCTAGGTTTCTTATTCTTCTTTTATCACGTTCTTGCAGCAATGATGGGCGACCATATCGAGGTCTTTTTCCGTGCTTTTCGGGATCTTTCAAATACTTTTGAATTGTAAAGTAGCTTCTCTGCATTTTGGTAGCAATTTTTTGTAGAGGCATCCCCATTTCGCGATATGCTGATGTTTTAGCTCGCTCTTGGCTAGAGAGGTATCGGCTTTGAGTCATTCCTACTGAAGTGGAGATGATTTAATATTAATATTACCTGATTATGAGTCAAAACTTACTTCTTTTATTGGCTAAAAATTACTGCGACAACCTGTATGAAATTAATGACGATGTGAAAACCTGATAATGTAAGCTCAATTATTTCGCTCTGCAATGCGAGGAAGTGAGCTTTTTAATGAAAAATAACGGCACCTTATCGAGTCTTAAGCCTGGTATCCAGCACAGCGGAAACTAAAAATTCCTGCCAAACTTCATATAAAAAAAACTGTGCCAGGAATTTTTAGTTTGCTTTTTCGTTTGTTGTGTATCCAGCAACACGAACGAAATCCACACTCTATAGATAGCGGCGTATCAATAGCGGCGTTTCGAAAGCGTGTGTGGAACGAGAAACAGCTGTCATTCAGGCCAGGAATGTATTGTTTACAATTATTTCGGAAGTGATTTGTCACAAGATGAAGGCAAAAACTGTGAGAAGAAAATTGATTTAATATAAGCAGTTGAAGCAAGACCATGTCTTTCACGAGCCACAGAGAAAAAGCATTTTGACAACATTTCTGTGAAAAGTGCTTGAGATAGTGTTCCAGCACAAATTAATGAAGAAGGTGGAATACTTGTAATAGTGCTTAAAGTTCTTAAATTCATTAATGTTATATATGCTTGCCAGCGAATGACAGTAAGAACGCTTGGAGAGCGGGAGACAGAGACTAGAGAGAGAGACAGAGAACGCTCTGAACGACAGTTTGTTTTAGTTGGGTTCCACACACTCAAAATAATTAGCAAATTCCTGGCAGGAATTTTCCGCAGTGCTGGATACAGGCCTTTATGCTTTACTTGTTTTTTTGCAAGCATGGGAATTGTCTAAGACGAAACCAAACACAAAACGGAAAGAAAAAAATAATTAGCAAAGCTCTAGCAGCAGATCATAAGATTTACTACTTGTTTTAATAGTAACATTTTTTTTTTACTTATGAGTTTTCTTTCAAATATTCGAATTTGATTGCATTTCAATGTCAAAATAAATATTAATGAATTTTAAAACAAGTAGTTTCGAAATAAACTGCATTTACTTCGAATCGCTGTAACTCATAAACGGCGCAATCTAGACACATGGTGCAAGAACAAAAAATGTTCCTATTTTGGTGTTCTATTGGGCATTTAAATACTTGTAAAAGTTCCCGGGACACCCTGTATGTAAGCTAATCCAAAAAAAAAAAAAAAAAAATAATTTCATTTTTTTATAAAATAACTTCACTATATTACGTTATTTCTCTAACAAGGGAGGTGTAGTATGACCAAATATAATATTCAGCATACCCAACCAATGTAAGGGCATTATAAACCAAGCATAGAATAATACACATAGTGACACTTTGTTGCTATAACATACACATAACTCAAGTACATTCGAAATATGATCGTCCACTTATGAGTGACCTGACCAAAGAGTGAGATATGCAAAGTCTGCATTTCTACCGCTTGGCAGTCCATTGCTTGCCTTACGTGTATGTTCAATGTATATGTATTAAGCTTATATGTACATATTTGTAAACGGTCACTATAAGCTCCTATATACATAATAATACTAAGCGGCTGCTCCGCTGCCAGGGTAACTTGCAGCGCAGCCCATTAGCAGCTATGTTAAGTCTTTTAATACCCTGTTCCCATTGAAAATGCAAAAAGGGGGATCATGAAGTTGTGCGAATGTATTTAACAGGGAGAAGGAAACATTTCCGACCCCATAGAGTATATAAAGTATAAAGTATTCTTGATCAGCATGAACAGCCGAGTCGATATAGCCATGTCCGTCTGTCTGTCTGTATGAACGCTTCGATCTCAGAGACTATAAGAGATAAAGCCACAAATTTTTGCATGAATGTAGACTTATGCTGTACGCAGATCAAGTTTGTTTCAGATGTTGAAAACCAAGACCTCTAGCCATTCTAGACCTAAAATACCGTCAGATTCACAATTTTTAAGTTAGGGCCTCGTGGTTTAGTGTACATCAAGCTAGGCCCAATATCTATCTATTCTGGAAATCTATCTACAATCAGATCGGACAAAAAACACCGGAGTTATAAGCACCCCCCTTTTCCGACTAATGAATTCGATTTTTCCAAAATTTAAAATATGTATTCACAAATTCCATATTTTTTATGTGTAAATTTGAAAATGAATTTGAATTTAATCAAGAGAAAGTTAAAAATTGCTAAAGTGAACATAATTTTTTTGGAATTTCCAAATAGAGCTTAGAAAATGAGCTTGAATCCGATCGAAAGGAAAACAAGTTTTTTTTGTAAACTGAAAAGCTACATTTAGCAGTTATCCGGCCATTTTCCGACTTTAGGAATAGATTTTCCAAAATATGAAAGTTACCTATTTCGTATTTATTTGTGAGTAGTTTTGAAAATGAGTTAGCAGCTAGTCGCTGGGAACTTTCGCCCACACATCCTTGACCAGCCATTTTCCACCCAAAGGGTGATTTTTCCGAATAATGGTATGCAGTTATTGTTGAATTTTCATTAAGATCTTTGAAATTGAATTAAACCCGATCGGATAAAAAACTAAATAGTTCCATGTAAATGTTTTCCGCCCATTTCCCGACTTTGGGGGTAGATTTTACAAAATTTAAAAGTCACATAGCTTAAATTTTTTTATGAGTAACTTTGAAAATAAATTTGGAGCTAATCGCTGGGAACAACCTTTGCCACCGAATTTCCACGAAGGGGGGTGAATTTTCCGGAAAAATGGTATGCAGTCAGTGTTGAATTTTCATATAGATCTTTGAAAATGAGTTTGAACACGATCAAATGAAAAACAAAAAAGTAGCATACAACAGTTTTCCGCCTATTTTCCGACTTGGGAGTAGATTTTCCAAAAGTGCAGTCACGTTGCTTATACTTTTTTCATGCGTAACTTCGGAAATGAGTTTGGAGCTAATCGCTCGGATCTAAATATCAACTTATTCAACCTTTACCACCCAATTTTCACGATGGGGGTGAATTTTCCGGAAGTCTGGTATGCAGTCATTGTTGAATATTCATATAGATCTCTGAAGATAAATTTCAACCCTTTCAGATGAAAAACCAAAAAGTTGCATACAACGGTTTTCTCAGTTTTCTTCATTTCCCGACCGAATTTTCCGAAACCCCGTCTTAGTACGCACTTTCACCACATACGGAAAATACTGTAAAAAATTCAGCTTCCTATCGCTTATGGTTTAGTCTGTGCGACGGTCACCAGTCAGGCAATTAGTCAGGTTGAACAGTTTTATATTTTATATATATAGATTAACCTTCTGTTGGTTTACTAAAGTCTCCTTTTTGAAAACCACAGTAAAATTATTAATCACTATTTTAGTTTCTAAGTTTATCTCTTTTAAGTAATCTGGATAATTATTGATTTGAAACATATATAAAATACGATTTTAGAATGAAATTGGATTGAACGGGGAACAAAAATTAGGATTTTTGAATTTTTGACATTGAAGCTCCTTTACTCCACATCAGTTCTTAACAAAACTTACCCTTAAATTTGGTTGATTGTGGTATTGAAGCTGCAAGCCCCTGTATTTCTGAGTGTCTGCCGGTCACAACGCCCGATTTTCTGGGGCGTTGTGATTTTTAAACGAACTTATCGCCCGAATTTTATTTGTGCGTAAAGTCCGAAAGAAAAACGGACATTACACCCCATTAGGGGTTTGTGTCTGAATTAAAAGCCGACTTATCGCCCAAATGAATACATTTTTTAGAAATTTCTTCTAAAAAGGTTAGAAGCACTTAACTAAAGGTGCACCTTAACTAAAGGTGCATGTCGCTGCGATTCGATTTAATGTCAGTGAGTCAACGTTAAAAATATTTCCGCGAATAAAACAAAAGGCGTAAAAGCGCCAGTAAGTCTTTAAACTGTGAATCATTATTCTGTTAAAAGGAGACAACATAGTTATAAATGTCAGTCCATCCAGTTTTTTAATGTTGCCAAGTCTATTCAATTAAGGTTGCCTTTAAATTAATTAAAGGCTATCTTTATATACACCTGCTTTAATAAAAGTATTTATATTTTTTTCAAAAACCATTATGTATATTTTGTTATTAAACATTCCATAATGCCTAGAACCAGTAAAATTTCAGCATCAATCGTCGAAACCGACGATCGTCGAACCGGGAAACAATTTAATTGAAGTAATCTAAGCTAATCTTACAATTATTAATAACCCATATCCAGATTTTTGAATGGAAAGTCGCACAAACTCAGTTTTTCTCATTTTTATCGTTGTTTTGCGCGTTTTATTTTCTAAAAAGGTGCCTATAGATTTCATTGAATTTTGCTATCTAATATCAATCTATGGGTTTTGGACCCATGGAGCAAATGAACATTGCTTAAGAAACCATAACAAACTATGTGATTGCAATTAACTGTAAGATTTTACTTCCCATTATATCAAAAACGTCATATATATCAAGACGAAACGAGAGCGTAAATTAAAGTCGGCCCTGCCCGACTTTAAAATACCCGTTACTCAAGACAATTAGTGTTTAATAACCTTATGCGGCTCAGATAATTTAAACTCTGCTATTTGCAATCCGATCTTTATGAAAATTTGTGGGATTGTACATATTAGCTACTGGAAAATCTGAGCTCAATAGCTCACAAATTGTAGGAAATATTCAACATTTGGCGTGGCCAAAATTTGAAACAAACTTGATCTGCCTGCAGATAATACTAGCTTACATCTAAAATTTGGCTGCTCAAGCTCTTCTAGTCTTTGAGATCTTGGTGTTCATACAGACAGACGGACGTACGGACGGACGGACGGACGAACGGACGAACGGACAGACGGACATGGCTATAACGACTCGGCTGTTGATGCTGATGAAGAATATATATACTTTATGATATCGGAGATGCTTCCTTCTGGCTGTTACATAGATTTGCATGACTTTAGTATACCCTTTTTACTCTACGAGTAACGGGTATAAAAATATGTCCCGTGCGAACGTGCTTAAAATGAAATTTTGATAAAAGTATAAATCATTTTGTGGTAAAATCAAAACTATTTTAAAGAGTCATAAATGCCCAACATTCTAAAATAAGTCACATTTAAAAATTCCCTCAGGTTTCGAAAAATCTGATTTTGAGTTGCGCCAGCGAAAACCACTTTTATTTTTGTCCCGTGCCGCCTTGCCTTTTTGCAATTGTTTTGAAAACGAAAAATTCTCCAAAATCAACCTTTGCGCCAATTATAGGGCTAACTGAGAGGTATAAGTTACGCATATTGCCAAAAACTAAGGAATTACTGTCTTCAAAGGCCAATTTGGGCACCTTCAGGCCGGCTGATGCTGTTCGCTTGATTTTTTAGGGCTGCATTGATATGTTTTCTGTCGCATAAGATTCATAAACCCAGATATTTGTGTTCAGTGTGACCTCCATAATTTTTTCAAAGCAAAAAATCATGCAAAACACATTTTCCGCTATATCTTTAAAGCAAAACTGATAGAGCCAAACCGAGACCAGTTTTGTGATCAGTGGACAAAACTGAACCAGATTTTTTCATCAAAGTTCATGGAACAAAATGGCTTTTCCCCTGTGTAATCTAATCATCAATAACAATTTAGCATTTTTTAGATATTTGTTTGCTTTAATTATTTTTACAACTCCATTTTAATAAATCGATTTAAAAATTAAATTTCAAATGCTACTTTTTCAGTGCATTTAAAATGTTAACTTTGGCAGCCGAACCTTAGTCACATTGTTGACCCATGATACAATAAACAGATCGTAGTGCAATGAGTTGCTTGTCAAACACACAGAATCACAATATTGAATTTGTTTACATTTTTAAAATATTTTCTGTCTGCTGAAACTAAATAAATATTACAGCACCGATTCAATTAAATCAAACTTGGACTCATCTGCCAAATGACGCCACATCCTCCCAAAGATATGCGCATGCGCAATGGAGCAGAGTTGCACTACCGTTAGTTCATTGTATCATGCTGCTGACTTACCAAATATCTCTTCCCTTTAAAAGTTACGGTATGTCCAATTCAATAAGCGTAACAGAGCAGTCAACGCATAAGTTCTGAAAAGAATGTCTCTTAACAAACAAATGAAAGCATTCTCTGTGGAAACCAATTTGCCCTGCTTAGCAATGTGATAGATAAAAGCACCCTCAAAGGTCGTTGAGCCCAAGTCCTCTCTAATCTACATACAGGAAAATACCTGGTTTGCTCCCGCTTATAAATTGGAGAAATTGATCGGCAACCAAAACTTCCGAGAATCGAAACTACAAATATAGACGGAAGAGGATCTCCAAACATTTGTAGTATTAATGACCAATATCAAAAATAAGCTTTACTCATCCTTGTTTTATGTTGCCAGGGGCTACCAGTTATATGAATGGAAGGACGGTATCGATCTCTTAACTATAAGACATCGGTTCTGAAAAAAAGATTCGAGGTTGAAGTAGTTATCAATACCATCAACAAAAGCAACATTCCGCAACCAATAGTTAAAGAGGTACTAGGTTGAAAAGAGAGAGATTTGTTTTTATAGGAGTCGGTACCAATAAAAATATAAGTTCTACTCAAATATACAGCTTGTGCAGTAGAATATGGGGGGTTGTGAGACACGCGAATATTGGAGCCCAAAAAAATTTCAGCCTTTTGTTTATGTCAAGTTTCTCTCCTCTTTTTACCTTACTTTTGTCGACCAACCGATCAAACAACATGCGCTTCAAGTTTCTGCGCCAGGATGGCATTTTGTTTTCGTTATGGGCTAATTTTACACGAATTTTAAACGCTTAAATGGGTGGATCATAAAACCCCACAAATTTTCGAAAATCATTTGTTTTCAAAAACTAATGATGACCAAAGATACATGCATATTTAAACCAAAATAAAATTTTTGCAAAGTTATGATCGAAAAACTAAACTATGGTCACAACACCTCATTTTGAAAATTACGAACTGACGAAGGAAATGGCATAAAAACAGACATCATGGTGATCAAGAATTTCTGTAGTTGTATACTTTATGTGGTAATCAGCAAACGGCTAAGGCAAAGATCGAACTTCTTTAAGAGGTTTGAGTTGATTCCTTTCATGAATTTTACACATATCTCGAAAATCCTTCGGCAAGGTTATCTTTAACATACTTTTGAT
This sequence comes from Lordiphosa andalusiaca, assembly GCA_035044965.1. Lineage (NCBI taxonomy): Eukaryota > Metazoa > Arthropoda > Insecta > Diptera > Drosophilidae > Lordiphosa > Lordiphosa andalusiaca. The sequence goes on along the minus strand of JAWNNM010001115.1, from coordinate 141,842 downwards.
CCAACTTACCCAATGCCTCATAAATTAAATTACCATACCTACGAACTTCGTAAGCATTGCAAGTTTTCAATATGATTGTTAACCATAAATTAGCCCTTCTTTCCAATATACTCAATGGACACTGGTCTAGGTAAGCAATAAGAAAACGTAGTCCGTTGGCACGACTCCTAGTTTTAACCAGCATTAAGCTGATGGATTGTGCCGCAACGTTTTTCTAGAACTGGGATGTTAGCAAGAACCACAATAATTAACATCATTGACTTACGCTTTCTAGTATAGAGTGGTTTCTACTCAATACGTCCAGGAAAGCATTACAACTTATCTCATCTGCACTTGCAATAATTTGAAATATATTTTCAATTTGATCCATATTTATCAAGCATGTGGTATGCAACTCAGCTGGAAAGGCACATAGATTTCGATGGTCATGTGGTTGTTATCGATAGTAAAATTAGCGTCGGTTACTTAGCGTCGGACTGGAATGTTTGTACATAGAACAAAAATTATGTTTTTACTAATTAATTTTCTCACTAATGGCTGATTTCCAGAACAAATATAAATTTAAAGCAAACATATTTAAACAGTAAAAGTAAAAAACAGAAACAAATATAATTTTACGAAGTTACAAATTGTTTATGGATGGAAAGCTCAAGTGGTGCCACATAGTCTTAAGAAACTTTCAAAAATACCCAAAACGGCTGCAAAATGGAAGGGTCACACTGATTTGCCGACCGCTTGTATTCAAAATACGATTATTTAATTCAAGTTCATATATAAAAAATCACCTCACATCATTCCAAGACGCATGAGATACTACCACAAATATGGGCGACCTCGCGAACTCTGCAGCTGGACCTGATTTTTGTCACATACTTAAACTAAGAAGGGTGTCTTTAATATGCTAGTTCTTTTGATATTTTATGTACCTTTTTGTTGAGACTATCTTTTACTTTAATTTGTTCGCGCTGCTGTACAAAATGTGCTGCAAGTTATTTATTTTCAATTTAGTTTCACAAAGTGTGAAACAATCCATACAAGCTATCGATGTGTCTGTAAGTCTAGAAAATAAACGAGACTCAATAAATTGCTCAACAGCTGTTCAAAGCTGTTTTAATTAATTTTTGTGAATTTTGGAAATTAGCTTTAACTACTTAACTTTCAGAGCCAAAAAAGTTTAGAACACTAATAAAAAAAATATAAATGCTGAGCCAAATTAAACGATGAAACATGCAGCAAAATGCTCGGGAAATTGTTGAAAATGATTGCCACTACCTCGCAAAACGTGGAATTCTCTCAGAGCAAAAAAAAAAGTTAGCGTCGATTTCGTCTTTGGCAGTGTGACCCAAGCTGATTGCTTAAGGCGCCACTGTCGCTGGCGGCACCCTTAGCAGTGGAGATTTTCTCAAGAACTGTACTCAAAATTAAGCTGAAATTTGCTGGTTGCACTCTTAGTTAGTTGGTTTTTTGTATAGTTTTTTTCATCGTTATTTATATGGGAATTTTATGAGATTGGTCCACTGTTAGCCGATTTTCTAAAAACCTGTACTAACGATTAGGCTGAATCTTTAAGAGCATATACATGAACATGTGCTGAATGCCGTGCATATCATGCCATTATCTGAGAGTGCAGATCTAGCCTACAATGTGGCAATCAGATTTTTTAGTGTCAAATTTTCAGTACCTGCAGTACCTGAAATCTACCCAAACTTTAATGAAAACAATTATGATTTTCATAAAATTTTAAAATTTAATTTGGTTCATTTTGTTAAGGAGAACTCCAATCGGTTTGGGCGCACAAAAAAATCATTTATTGCGCGAACGGATCCCTAAAACAAAATAGTGTGCTGAGATAGCCAAATAAAGACAAAAACGCCAAAAATTTAAAAATTTGTTTTGCTCTAAGACAAAATTTTGGCACTACCATTGACGCGGTATGTACAGAGCTGAGTGGAGGACTGCCAAAACGCCATCGGGAATATATGCTGAAGTGTGCCTCTGAGTTCATGGAAACATAGAACCTCCCAAGCGGCCATTTACTCATGTACTTCTCTACAAGGTTTCCATGGTAGCTTACAAGACTACCCAAAATATGTTCGGAGTTCAGTTAAGAAGAATGTAAACTCTCCAGGCGGCAATGTACCATTGGCAACACGAATCAGCTGCGTGCCAAATCGATAAAAAGTTAAATAAATTTTCATTTTCATTTCCTAAAATTAGTAATTAATTACTCAAAATTATTCCAAGACATTTTTATCCTCGTTAGTCCGGGAAAGCAACCATTCTATTACAGCTCTTTCTGCACTGCGAGCTGCTGTTGGAGACATTCTATTGAGCAAACTGTCCCAAAACTGGAAGGCGGGCAGGTTTGCAAAGGGGAGTGGGAACAGCGATTCCCATATGGGTATTTCCATGATGACGCACGTGACCGTCGTACGCATTTAAAGTGGAATAAAAGTTAAAAAAATATTTGTTTTTTTGTTCTGCTACTTTAATTAATAGCTCTTTCGAAGCACTTTATTTGGTGGTAATGTAGATCCCAGTCCTAGAGCTGGTTCCAAGATAAAGCCATTCAAAAAGTGATTCGCACGTGACAAAAAAAGGAAGTGATGTTTTTGGGCATCAATATAACTTCAGAACTCAGCGAAACCAGTCGAAATTTTTTCGTGCGACTAATTTTAAAATGTAAATACACAATTTTACCGTATATAAAAGTTAGTTTCAATGAAAAAATTTTATTATTTGTTTTTTTTTTACAAAATAAAATAGGATTCGATACGATACATTGCGCACATGACATATTATTCCGTCATGATGTGTATGTGGTTTCTGATATAATGCAAAGTAAAATCTTACAGTTAATTGCAATCACATAGTTTGTTATGGTTTCTTAAGCAATGTTCATTTGCTCTTTGTACCCATAGATTGATTTTAGATAGCAAAATTCAACGAAATCTATAGGCACCTTTTTAAAAAAAAAAAGAGCAAAACAATGAAAAAAAATTAGAAAAACTGAGTTTGTGCGACTTTCCATTTAAAAATCTCGATATGGGTTATAAATAATTGTAAGATTAGCTTAGAGTACTCGAAGTATATTGTTTCCCCTTGAAAATGTTATGAAACATGCTATTTTTGAGAACTTGTACTTTTTTCGTCTAGCTGGACCTTTCTGTGGAAGTGCCCATATGCAACTGCTCCAAAAACTGCTGCGACTGTTTCTGCGACTCTCTTGGCTCCTCCACTCTGCGGTGTTTCCGTGCCATATATGACAAACTAAAATCGGTTGGTTTGGTCATTTAGTGTGCGATACTATCATATGAGCTTTTTTTCCATCATGGAAGCGCTCCAACCGATTCTTACGCTCACACTTCTGATCCAACATTTTCTTTCTCCACCGAACGTCAAAATAAATCAATTTAATCAGTTTGGGCTCACAAACATAATTCGAACAGCTGTTTAATAACATCCACACATTGAGACAGAGAGTGGCAGCGCTACGTCACCAGTGTGGATTTAAGTACGCCTTTGTTTGCTTGTGTATGTACACAACGTAAGACGGCTACCGTCAAAGTTTTTGCGAACGGTTTTACAGTGTATTTTTGTAAGGAGTTTTTCGTTTGCAAGCGCTTTTTTGCTTTCTCCGTACCTTGCTGTATTGAGAATAATAAAAATCAAAGAACTTGTTTTGTTACACTATTCACCGTTCGAGTTCGACGCTAAGTCGAAAGAAAGTGCGAAATGAGTCGCCCATCTATAGATTGATAGAAGCTCACCTCTAATTGATTTGTTTATAGATTCAACATGGAGGAATAATGTCCGACAAAATAGCGACGAAAAGTTAGCGAAGAATTTAGAACGCTGGAGTCCGGAACAAGGAGGGATTTTTAATTTTTTAATTTATCTCTCAAAGGCAATGATTAATTGAAAAACTTTAAATGCAGAAATGTTAAGAATTAACTACTCTATTGTTTTAATTGGGCTGGGGTTGGTTTCAACCTTTTTTGGCATTAAAAACGTGGTGTTGAATTTTCCACCAAATCGATTATATCTCAACTTCCAGCTCGCGGTGGGGTATACACGATATATGTGCGTATTCGCCATGGTTTTTCTGTTTACCAATAAAAATTTGATCAAAATCATGTGGAGCGTTTTCGAGAAATCTTCAATTTAGTGCGACCACCTCCTGGGGGTAATTCGCTAATTTCTCGATTCACAGTTCTGAGTTCTAGTAAAAGTTAGATCAAAATCATGTGGAGCGTTTGGGAGAAAAGTGATGATTTGTGGGGTCTAAATGCGGTAGTTAAAAAATTATTCAGCACGCGCCAGATATGGAACCAGCTCAGTATCGGAATCAGTACAATTACTTATCGATACTCGGCATTTTTGAACTGCTTGTGAGCGGCCTCCCTAATTCGTCGCTAGCCAAATAGCAATATTCCTAGCTCGCGTTGCCTAATACGCGGTATGTCAGATTAAAATAGCAGGGACCGTAATCATAATGAGTTCTATTACATAAATCAAACTTTAATGAATATTTTTGATTTAAATTTTTTAACTCAATAAATAATGATTAATTTGATTTCAAAAATAAAACTCAGTAAAAATAATTATAAATATTACTCAAACGTCGATTACTACAAATGGGAATTTTGGCAAGATTGATGCATATCCCCAGTAAGTGAATCAAGTCGAGCCAATAAAACCCATTGCCAAGTTTGAAAATATATATAAAATTCGGAATTTTTAAAAATTGATGATTATTTTTGATTTCTATTCATTTTACTCAAAAAATAATCATTATCGATTGAGCAATAAAACAAAAATCAAAAAATTGAAATCATTGCGGAAGTGTATAGATTAGCGAAATATAATCGTTTTTTATTATGATACATGTTTTCATTCGGGTACTCCTACTTTATTATTTTTGACGATGAAAAATCGGACAATAATCATTATTTACGGTCCCTGTAAAATAGTGTTAATTCCGCATCTTTTGCCCACCCACTCATTAAAATCATGTGGAGGGTTTGGGAGAAATTTCAAATTTTGTTTTAGCCGCCAACTAATTTGTCGCTAGCCAAATTGCAAGATTACTAGCTCGCGTAGCCTAATACGCGGTATGACAGATTAAAATAGTGTTAATTCCCGCGAAAATTTGGCTTTTCTGGCAAGGCTGCATTTTTTATCGACTTGACTAAGTGATGAACGTATTAGTAGAGATGGTATACATTTGTTAGAGAGAAATAGAAATATCAGCCTCAAAAACTATCGTTTAGAAAATGAATATTTTTGGAAATGTTTAATTTCAAATGGATTCACAATTAATAAATTTCGTGCTTTTTAGCACTTCTGGTCCAATAAATATTTGGATACGTTTAAACTTGTTTCAGAAAAAAAAGGATAAATATCAAATACAAATACCAAAATAGAGGCAAGTTTAGAAGCCTCAGAATATTAGATTTCTGCACAAAACTATAACCACTAAAGAACCTATTTTATTTCAATTGAATTTAAAACCAATTTTATAACCCACCCAACGAGACAAAGTTTGTAGATCACAAAGACGAGCTGATTTGATACATCCATGTCCACCTGTCCGTCTATTTCAATTTAGTTTGGGCTTACCTATTCCTCTATTAACTTTGTCTCTTTGGGTGGGTTATTAAATTGGTTTTAAATTCAATTGAAATAAAGTAGGTTGTTGAAAACAAACAAAACCATGGCGAATACGCACACATATCGTGTATACCCCAACGCGAGCTGGAAGTTGATATATATTCAATTTGGTGGTTTGCCAAAAATGGTTGAAACCAACCCCAGCCTAATTAAAACAATAGAGTAGTTAATTCTTAACATTTCTGCATTTAAAGTTTTTCAATTAATCATTGCAGTCGAGAGAATTCCAGCGATCCAAATTCTTCGCAAACTTTTCGTCGGTATGCTACCGCACGTCGTGAATAAAGCGTCGTGTGATAGCGTCGTATTTGGAACGATGAAATGTGAAGCACTGTAACATTTTTTGTTTTCAATTTCTACCTTAGTAGGTAATCAAATTAAAAAACTTTAAATGCAAAATGGTTAAGAATTTCATAAGCTCTTTTTTAAATTATCCTGTTGGCGAGTCTATGCATTGCAGGTGTTAAAAAACTGAAGTTGAAAAATCACCCTCTGACATTTTCGGTCAGATCTCCGCTCACAGTCTGGACGGTATAACAGCTTAAAGGACACATATTCAAGAACAAATCCCCAAAATTTGATCAAAATGAATCCATACGTTTTCGAGCAATCCGCTTAACAGTGAACCAACTTCACAATTTTCCCATACAAAATCGAGCAAATAAATCATGTTGTCAAAACATTCTTAATTGCTCCACTCACAGAGTCTGGACCGACATGCTCGGTATGTCAGCTAAAAGGGCACATATAAGAACATTTCCTCAAAATCTGATCAAAATTAATCCATATGTTTTTGAGTAATTCGCTTAACAGTGGGCACACCTTGGCATGGTGTCACTACTGCTAAGTCCTGTGCGCTGTTTCCCCATCCGGAAGTAGTGAGGAGTACTAGTCAAGCTGCAGTCATACCGATATTCGACGCTAACTTTTTGAGCTTGGACCGACATGCACGGTATCCCCAGCTATTAAGAAGGCTTTAATAAGTATCCATGATGAATTTCAATTAAATTTAAATTTAAGTTTAAATTATTTTATTTCGAATTGTGTGGTCAATAGTGCAACATAACCTCATTCGACTCTAACTTTTTGAGCTTGGACCGATATGCACGGTATCCCCAGCTATTAAGAAAGCTTCAATTAGTATCCATTATGAATTTCAATTAAATTTATCCAGTACGATTGGAGAAAATTTAAGTTTAAAAAATCTTATAACGATTAGTGTGGTCAATGGTCATACTGCAACTTGGCGCGGACATAATTTCGATAACAACGACATAGTTTCGATCGAAATTATGTCGTTTTGCAACGAAATAATTTTGACGGGAAAAAAACGACATTATTCCGACAGAAAAATAATTCTAGTTGGGACGTCGAAATTATGTCGTTTTAAAACGACAAATAATTCCGACAAGAAAAAAACGACATAATTTCAACAGAAAAAAAACGACATAATTTCGATTCCTGCGACATAATTTCGTTTCAAATTGTACTGGGCGAAATTATGTCGTCGAAATTAAGTCGCTATGCCGTTATTCGCCCTCACCCATCTTCCGACTCCTCGAAGGCCTTCGTGGTTCTGACTATGTTGTTGTTGTTGTTAAAGGCCTGTATCCAGCACTGCGGAAAATTCCTGCCAGGAATTTGCTATTTATTTTGAGTGTGTGGAACCCAACTTAATCAAACTGTCGCTCAGAGCGTTCTCTAACTCTCTCTATAGTCTGCCTTTCTCTCTCTCTGTTCTTTCTCTCCAACCGTTCTTACGTTGTAACGTTAATGTATTTAATAATTTTATTTAATTGTGAACCAACACTTTCCCAATCACTTTTCACAGAAAATTTGTAAAAATGATTTTTTTCTGTAATAAGACATAGAATTAAATTAAATCTATCTTCTCGTCCCGTTGAAAATTATCAGTCCTTTTTTTGCGCACATTGATTGCCTCCATCTTTTGTCAAATCACTTCCAAAATAATTGTCAGCAATATATTCCTGGCCTGAATATCAGCTGCTTCTCGTTCCACACACGCTTCTGAAACGCCGCTATTGATACGCCGCTATCTATCCAAGTGTGGATTTCGTTCGTGTTGCTGGATACACAACAAACGAAAAAGCAAACTAAAAATTTTTTTTAATTGAAGTTTGGCAAGAATTTTAAGTTTCCGCTGTGCTGGACACCCGGCTTAAAGGGTTAATATGGGGTTAGATTTGTTGTGCACCCCCCATATTATGTATGCAGGTATTAAATTATGTGTTTCTTCGTTTGTCTTGAGGATAGGTTTTGGCGTATTTTGATTTGTTGAATGTTCTACAATTAAGCTTAGTTGTCGCAGGCCGTGCTGGCGGCCTGGCTCATTTGAGACATCTAGGTAATCCGCCTAATGGAGTTGGGGTCACAAAACTCAGCTCTTTATCTCACTAGGCGAGTTAGTTGATCTGGCCTAACATAGGCGTGGCTGACACCCAGACTCGAATTTTGGACGCGATGACACAGACACTGCTGGCTGATCTCCTCTAACGGAGCTGGGCTGAACGTTGAGGTTAGACCGTCGATATACGAATGGACGTCAGCCTCACGAAGTAGAGCTGAGACACTGCCAAAATCTGCTGTCGCCTGACCTGGCTGCGCTGTAGCAATTCCTCTTTCACCCTTCGTCTGGTTTTGGGAGGTGGTGCAATTAAAGCACTTGGTTAAGGGGAGCTGCGCTGACGCGATTACTGCCTTTACTTTTGGAAGGGAAAATCACATTTCTTTTGGGACTCACGCACATTATTTGTGGCGTTTATATTTACCTTGCAGATTTGAGGTTAGAATAGACCAAGGCGATCGATCCCAGCGTTCTTCCCCTGTCTGCCACTATGAGAAGTTAACTAAATTAGCTTCTGAGGCCAGAAAATTTAGTTAGCTTACCTCAAATTAAAAGCAAAACTGCAGCGAAATTTACATAGGAAAGCGTATGCCTGTTACCCCAGGCAAATAATCACTGCGCTTGCGGAATATTTATGTAGGCGTGACTTTAATGAAAACTTTGACACAATCAATTTTAAGTTTTTTTCCGAAAGCCCGTCTGGTTATCTGCCACGAGGCAAAGAAAGAATTTCTCCCGGAAACGCAGACTGGTCAAGCGTAGCCTCAAGCGACAGAGTTGCTATTGATATCTTATGATATCGACCGCAGGGTCAGCTTTATACAAGCTGACTGTTATAACAAGAGTACTCTGTTGCAATTCAAATTAAATCGGACTAACAAAATAAAACCAAAAAAAAAAAAATCAAAACCGAATTCCTCACAAGTTTATTGGCAATCCGATCATAAATATACTAATCTTGGTTCAAGGTTCATATTTGCATATTAGGTGCATGTTAGTAAGTAAGGGTATACGATTTATTATAATTGAATAATAACAACAAAAAAGAAAGTCGGTCAAGCCCGACTATAACATACTCTGTACCTGAACGTTTCAGTATTCCTTTGGCTGACCGATAAGTTATCCTTATTACTAAATATATCCAGAAGACACGATCCAAAAAATCTGTGGAAGATATGGCTTTTTTCTAAATTGCGGGGGCTGCAGGGGGCGTGGCCAAAATTGAAAATCAACTTGATCTGCCTGCAGATCTATCCCTTACCATCTCTGAGATCTGTGCGTTCATACGGACAGACAGACGGACATGATTTGGCTGTTGATGCTGATCAAGAATATATATACTTTATAGGGTCGGAGATGCTTCCTTCTTGATGTTACATACTTTTGCACAAACTTATAATACTCTATGTACCTACGGTACAGAGTATAAAAAGAATGAGATTTGTATTGGATTTGTTTCGTTTGTTCTGCTTTCTTTTTTTTCTTGTTGAGTTTGCAATGAAATAAAAGATTATCAAATCAGAATTTTAAAAATTAAGTTGCTTTTCTCTAAATTATGAATTTTTATTTTTTGCAGGGTATATTATTGTAAACACCTAAAACACCGCTTATCAGCGTGCAAGCATGCTAATATTTAGGATGGATTGGACAGGCCAACAGGCACCCTACAGCTCTGCGGTTCGACATATCGCTTGATCAGAATTAAGTGGGTCTTAGATCAGGAGCTCATGCTTTCTTTTTACGTTCTTTTTAAAAGGTTAGATATTGGCACATAATTTTCCACTCACCCATACCATCCTCGATGAAGGCCTTCTCGATGTCGATGATGTTTGCTGTTTTTTTTGTTATAAATCTTTAAAATGTAGCTAAGAATTTTATATGCCACAATCACTTCTCCTTTTTAGCATGTAAGATTACTTTTTGTTTCCCTTTTTGACTGTTTAGTCACTCACAATCGTTGTTTAATTATAATTTTAATATTTTAATATGCCCCATGTGTAGGGTATCAAGGTAAAGCACAAAACAAAAACAAGAAAAGCTCTTATCACTCTTATCAAACGTTGATCCCCCCTCACCACCTGTCCAGCATGATGGGAGTATGCACAATCCATTTCGTGCAGAGAAAGAGATATCAGAGTAATTTTTATTTAAAATGGCTAGGTGGTGAACACTTCACTTACATGAAATTTATGCTGGTCTGTTTATTTTTATACTCTGTACCGAAGGTACATAGAGTATTATGTTTGTGCAAAAGTATGTAACATCCAGAAGGAAGCATCTCCGACCCCATAAAGTATATATTCTTGATCAGCATCAACAGCCGAGTCGATATAGCCATGTTCGTCTGTCCGTCCGTCCGTCTGTCTGTCCGTATGAACGCACAGATCTCAGAGATGGTAAGAGATAGAGGTTTGACATGTATGGGACATATGCTTCTTATGTCTGCAGGCAGATCAAGTTTATTTTCATATTTTTGGCCACGCCCCCTCCCGCCCCCGCAATTTAGAAAAACGTCATATCTCCCACAGTTTTGAAGATAGATGGCTTGTTTCTTCTGGACATATTTAGTTATTAGGATATCTTATCGATCCGCCAAAGGAATGAAGAAGATCGGATGAACGGTTTTCGAGTTATGATCAAAAGACAAATTTTCTTGGTACAGAGTATGTTATTGTCGGGCTTGGCCGACTTTCTTTCTTGTTTCAAATCTTTTATTGTAAATTCTAAGTATACAACTATTTATGATATTGTTATAGGTGTTTTAAGCGTTAAATTGTTTATTGTTAGTATGAATTATGCGCATCTGAGTGAAATTTTAATTGTTTTAAATGTCAAGAGCTATTGTTAACTTGAGGGCGAATAGCAATGTTATGGTTAGGATGTTAAGCAAACAAAAGAAGAGGCTACAAATCGTTCATTTAAGCGCGCAAAGTCTGGTAAACAAGATAGAGGAGTTTAGGTTTCTTTTTGTAAACTCGGGTATCGACGTGATATGTGTGTCTGAAACATGGTTTTCGTTAAATGTTTGTGATGTATTGGTCTCTTGTGAGGGGTATGAGTTGGTCCGATCAGATCGTGAAGGCCATGGGGGGGGGGTATCTATATAAGAAATTTCATGCCAAAGTAGAAGGAAAACAACCCGCTGATAGCCCAATTGGGTATCTTTTTCTAGAACTTAATTCCTCGCACATCTCAAAAATGCTCATTGGATGCATGTAAAGGCCACACCGGAGAACTGACTTTACTGAAGCCCTTAATTTTTTTACCTCTATATCGTTACGGTTCACGGATATCATTGTAACTTGTGATCTTAACAGTGACATGTTATCTGAGACACACCTCTCGTCAAATATGGAAACTCCTGACCTAACTCTTGTAAAAAAATCCCAACCGACCCACTTCACCAAGATCAGTGACACTCTACTTGACCTTATTTTTGTAAATAGTCTGAACAAGGCTATACTGTATGATCAACTTTCAGTACCTGCCTTTTTCAAGCACGATTTAATCTTCTTAGTCTATAATGTACCTCCTGACCTTAAAGACTGATGTAAAACCTACCGGAACTACAAGAATATTGACTATAATCAGCTTCTTCTTGACTTGCATACTTCCAACTTAGATATAATCTATACCATGCCAAATGTAAATGAACAACTTCAGTACATAAACACAAATATTGAATGTCTGTACAGTAAGTATGCTCCCCTCAGACAAAAAACCGTTAAAACAAAACAAAACTCGTGGTTCAATGCTGATATAAAAAGGGCTATTATAAAACGTGACGAAGCTTATAAGAAATAGAAACGGTACAGGATAGATCGTCTGTTTAGTGAATACCAGACTCAGCGGAAGGCCGTAACTCTTAAATGCAACTCTGCAAAAAGAAGCTATTCCCAGCAAGAAATCGATACTGAAAGTCACCAATACAAATATACTTTTTTGAATTCACCAATACAAGCACACATGTGTTTCAGTATAATTTGCGTATGCCCAACATGACGCCTAACGTGTTAGGTGATTCTTCCTCGTCAAGGTATTCTTGTGTTTAGGCCTAACGTGAATTATAACTGAGACGATAAATTTTCTTGGTAACTTTGGCCTTTCCACGCGTGGTCGTCAAAGTGAGCGGTTGGTAAGTTCTGTTGGTGCTTAAGAAAAATAATTATGAAAAATAATAAATATAATAAATGTCATCACCGACGAGTGTGCCTCCGACTTTAATTGGGATGGAAGACTTGGCAAGCGAGCATTTAAGGAAACGCTAATATTTAATAAAATATTCCCAGGTAAATATTAGGTTATTTTTTATTTATCACAGCTTGTTTACAACAATTATTACATCACTTTTCAGATTTGTTCGGCAAAGACTTCGTAAAAGACTTTAGAAAGTCCACAGAGCTGTCTCACAACAGACAAAAGCAAAAAATGCATGCATTAAAAAAAAGAATACCAATTAATTATTTGTTTATAAGTATAAATTTAATAAGTAATAAGTATTAATAAGTCACAACGAAATTGAAATGAAATGTATTTTGTATGAAAAAAAGACTAAAAAGAATAAAATGCCAAATTATTATTTTTTATATTTCCCAGTATTTTTTTATTAAAGTAAAGGTATTGTATGGGGTAGTACTGACCAATTTGCTTACCATTTAGAACTACCAGTTAAAATCCTAGTATAAATACTCAAACCAATCCAGTTATTCATACCAGTTAGCTCATCGGTTATCTAACTAGTAGGACTACCTCACACGTACGCTCACCGATTCATCGACTTTCGGTTAGATTTTTCCCGACGCCCATTTGCGTTTGACAAGAAACATCCCGTAATTTACCGGATAGCTATACCAGTTAGCGGATGAGTATTTACCAGTTAGATTTTGTAGCAGGCACACCCTGTACGGTACACCTATGTATATATTCCACACTGTACATACTCACATACCCACATACCCTATGATGTACATACTCACATACCCTATACACATATTCACACATACTCTTAGCATCATACATGTCTTAGCTTAACGCTGCACACACACACTAACACTAATGTAACCTAAGCTAAGCGCAGCAAAACTCACGAAATACAGATCAGTTCGGCTGCAGCAACCAAAGTGAACGCGTGTTATTCTTTGCCCAAAATCTCAGAAGCGGGATAAGAGACCGAAAAAAAAAAAAAAATTTTTTTCGCTTCTCGCCTACAAACAGTAAATCAAAATTCGCGCAGTTAGAACTTAAATATTAATAAAACTATTGGTGCACAATGGACGCCATCGGCATTGAAGACTACAGCGCAGTGGAGCTACGGGATTGGCTGGAGCACCTGGGTCTGCAGAAAGGAGGCAACAAGGCAGCCATGGTAGCCCGCCTAAACGATGTTCCGCCACACATCCGCGGAGCATGCCCATCCTTTGAATCCTCAGGTTATCAAGAGTCCCCACAGCCCAAGGCCAACAACAACAATTCGCTCTCTCTAGATGGGTTGAATGACAGACAAGAAAAAATTTCTGGCGAAACCAACGGCACAATTCCAACCGAAGCAGAAGGCGCAACACAAGAAGTTTCATGCAAATCAAATTCCTACGACGTAGTAGATGACGACGCTGGCGCAGCCGACACGAACGAAAGCGAAGACGAGCAGCAAAACGCAATTGTGTCTGTGGCGCCTACCGTCGCGACGGTCGCAGCAGAGGAAAGAGACGCAGACAACCCACAAGCCGCTGTCGAATTGGAAGTACTACGACGCCAGTTGGAGGCGATCCAACTAGAAAACGAAACACTAAAAAGAAATGTGGCTACTCCAAACGATATGGTCACCCTAAGTCACGACAGTGTTGCCATACCGGCAACCACCAGTGGTGGCAACATGGCTGCCACACCAAACGTAAACAACAACAACGTGATGTTAACAATGGCAAAGGAGATGCTACCGACATTCGACGGTGGCAAGGCTAGTCAAATTTCTGTCAACATTTGGACCGCACAACTGAAGACAATCACACAGTTATACAAACTCAACGACGATGTGGTGCGAAAGCTAGTGATGTCAAAGCTAAAGGATCGTGCTCAAGTGTGGCTCCATACAAGTGCAAATCTGTTGGCTATGCCAGTACAAGAACTTCTGGAGCAATTGACAGTGGCATTTCAAAGCAAGGAAAGCAAGATAACAGCACGCCGCAAGTTTCAAGAACGCAAGTGGCTTGCTAAGGAAGATTTTGCAACCTATTTCTCGGAGAAGACACTGTTGGCTACACATATCCAGCTAGACGACGAAGAGCTTATTGACAACATCATCGAAGGAATCCCCAACAGTCAGCTACGCCAACAAGCGTATATGCAGTGATTCTCCACATCATCACAGCTGCTGCAAGCATTCTCGAAGGTAGCCTTACCCGTACAAGCACCCGGAACCGGCCGCCATGCTGCAATTGGTAGAAACGCAACTAGTGACGTCACTCCAAAAACGTCGGCCAGATGCTTCAACTGTAACTCATTGGGTCACTTTGCAGCCGTTTGTCGCAAGCCGAAACGAGAGCACGGAGCGTGTTATGCATGTGGCAGCCTGGACCACCAAATTCCTCAATGCCCAATGAAGAAGAACGCGGCGGGAAATGATTATGTAAGAGAGTTTCAGATTTATTTTAATGAAAAAACTAACAAAAACTTAATCCTAGAATGCCTAATCGACTCCGGGAGCCCAATTAGCTTCATCAAAATATGCTGTTTAGAACAACATTTGGAAAATTTTGAAAATTCAATAATTAAGTTTACAGAAACCGAAAAATATTATGGCCTAAATAAGAGCCCGTTAAACATTGTTGGAAAAATATCATTTTTTATCATTTTGAATAAAGAAAAATTTAACTTTGAACTATTAATTGTGGCAAACGAGTCGATGGGGTATAACGTAGTTTTAGGAAGAGACTTTATGGATATTTGCAGATTCAAAATTATTTGTGAAAACGATAGAACAGAAAATGAAAGCATACAGATTGATCGAAAAGAAAATGAAAGCATACAGATTGATAGAAAAGAAAATAAAAGTTTACAAAATGATCGAAAAAAAATGACAGTTTACAAAATGATCGTATAAAAAGTATTGTATCCCAAAAGCACAGAATACCAAGTGAAAGTTCCGAGAATGAAAGATTACAAATTAGAGAAAAGATAGTTACACAGAACGATCGCACGCATGTTAGAAATCTTGAAAGCAAACAGAATGAGCGCATCATAAGAAATAATACAGTACAAAAGTCAGAGTGCAGGGAAAAATTAAACCAAAATGAAAGTTATGATCTTGATATTCTTGCCATCGAATACCCTGAACCAAAAGATTGCCATAACCTAAACATTAATGCAAATTGTGATCACAGCGTACGAAAAGAACTTACAGAAATATTTGACAAGTTTTATAGCAAAGCGAAGCAGCCCACAGTTCCCGCAGTTAAGTGTGACTTTAACTTTATATGGACTAACTTTATATGGACGACATTATGATTGCAACTGAAGATGATAAGAGTCATCTTGAAATATTGGCAGAAGTATTTAAGCGGCTAGTAGCAAATAAACTACAATTAAGGCTAGATAAATGCGAGCTCCTTCAAAAAAGAGTTAAATATTTGGGATACCTGATATCAGGATCAGGTATCAAACCAGACGCAAAAGGACTGCTGTCAGTTAAAGATTTCCCTACACCAGCCAAGACACATGACATACAAAGCTTCTTAGGTCTGTGCTCATACTTCAGAAGATTTGTAAAAGACTTTTCGACAAAAGCAAAGCCACTATATGACCTGGTGAGAAAAGACAAACAATTCAGTTTTGGTGAAAAAGAACTCGAATGTTTTGAAATGTTGAAAAACAACTTGCTTGAAGCACCAATACTTGCATTGTACAATCCTACTGACCCAACTGAGCTGCATTGCGATGCGAGCGCGCTAGGATTTGGTTCAATCCTCATGCAAAAGAAGACTGACGGCAAGCTACACCCTGTATTTTACTTTTCGAAGCGGACGACCGACGTTGAGGCTAAATACCACAGTTTCGAGCTAGAAGCCCTGGCAATAATATATGCACTACAGCGCTTTAGAATATATCTGCAAGGCATACAGTTCAAAATAATAACGGACTGCAGTGCTTTTACAATGGCACTTAGCAAAAAAGACCTTTGTCCGAGAATAGCCCGCTGGGCACTCGCACTGCAGAACTATGATTTCACGCTAGAGCATCGAGCCGGCAAACGCATGCAACACGTTGATGCATTAAGTAGGAACAGTCTCATTCTGACAATTGATTCAAACTCGTTTGAGGAAAATTTAATAATTTGCCAAAGTAAAGATACAAATATAAAAAAGATGCGCGAAAAGCTACAGGAATCAGAACAGAAAAATTTCGAAATGCGTAATGGTGTCATATACAAGAAAAAGGACAAAGGAACAATTTTGTTTTATGTACCTGAAGAGATGGAAGAACACGTTTTATACAAATACCATGATGAGATGGGTCACATTGGAATCGATAAAATGACTGAAGTTATTTCAAAAAGTTACTGGTTTCCAAACATTAGGTCGAAAGCTAAGCAGCACATCAGCAATTGCCTTAAGTGCATAGCCTACTCAGGGAAGAGTGGAAAAGATGAAGCGTTTCTGCATAACATCCCGAAAGAAAGAGTACCGTTCGACGTCATTCACATAGACCATTTTGGACCAGTAGACAAGAGTAGAGCAAACAAGCATGTGCTAGTAATTATAGACGCTTTCACAAAGTTTGTACAGCTATATGCAGCAAAAACTACAAAATCAAAAGAAGCGATAACTGCACTTAAAGATTACTTTCGAGCCTACAGTAGACCAAAATGCGTGATCTCTGATCGAGGCACCTGTTTTACTTCAAAAGAGTTCGAAGAATTCCTAGAGGAAAATGACATTAAGCACGTAAAAATAGCCACAGGCTCACCCCAGGCGAACGGCCAAGTAGAAAGAGTGAACAGAAGTCTAGGACCTATGATTGCGAAACTGACAGAGCCAGATAAAGATAAGCACTGGGACACTGTGTTAGAGACAGTAGAACATACTTTAAACAACACGATTCAGAGATCAACCAATGAGCACCCTAGCAAAGTACTTTTCGATGTCTCACAAAAAGGAGAAGTATTTGACGCACTAAAAGATAACTTGGCAGAGTTGAATAACATAACAGAGTCCAGAAATTTAGACAAACTTAGAGAAGAAGCTGAAAAGCACCAAGAAAAAGTTCAAAACTACAACAAGCAGGTAGTAGACGCTAAACGGAAGGACCCTCACAAATATGCAACAGAAGACTTAGTAATGGTGAAAAATTTCGACTCGCACTCAGGCGTTTCCAGAAAGCTAATTCCCAAATTTAAAGGACCTTATAGGGTAACTAAAGTCCTGCGAAATGATAGATACGTCTTGGAGGATATAGAAGGGTTTCAACAATCTAGGCTGCCCTATAAAGGAGTGTGGGCTGTCGCTAATATGCGTCCGTGGATAAATAAAAATAAACATTGCACTAAAAGTTAATAAGAATAAGATTTCGAGCAAATTTGTAGTATTTATTACCTATTTTAAGCACATTGTAAATAAACTTAAGTCTGTTAACTGTAAGAGATCAGGAGCTCTCCTGTCAGGATGGCCGAATTGTAGCAGGCACACCCTGTACGGTACACCTATGTATATATTCCACACTGTACTTTAACAAATTTTTTTTTAATCGCTTCTTTTAAATCATTATTTATTCATTATCCCCCCTGCCTACGCCACTGGAAGTACCTGATATCACTGTAAATACGTACCTGACTTCTGAAGCATATAGTAATATAGTTCCTTGTTTTAATTTTGTGTGTGTGTGATCAATATGATGTCCTTTCTTCTATTCTAAAAGTGAAATCAAATGCCAGTGGACTATATCAGATGGACCCCAAATTCATTAAAATTCTTCTTCCTCAAATTCTATACCATATAATATATCTTTACAACACATCTTTAACGACTTCCACCTTTCGTCATGTGTGGAAAATAGCTAAAATACTGCCAATTCCAAAAAACAATAATGAGCACAGTCCAATCTCCACATTACCGTTTCTGTCCAAAGCATTTGAGCAAGTCATGTGTTATCAAATAACTAAGTTCATGCAGGATAACTCTCTGCTAAATAAGAGACAATCAGGATTTAGAAACAAGAAAGAAAGTCGGTCAAGCCCGACCATAACATACTCTGTACCAAGAAATCATATCATTCAATCATCAAATCATTCTTTTGATCATAACTCGAAAACCGCTCATCCGATCTTCTTCATTCCTTTGGCGGATCGATAAGTTATCCTAATAACTAAATATGTCCAGAAGGAACAAGCCATCTATCTTCAAAACTGTGGGAGATATGACGTTTTTTCAAAATTGCGAGGGCGGGAGGGGGCGTGGCCAAAATTGAAAATAAACTTGATCTGCCTGCAGACATTAGAAGCATATGTCCCATACATGTCAAACCTCTATCTCTTACCATCTCTGAGATCTGTGCGTTCATACGGACAGACAGACGGACAGACGGACAGACAGACAGACGGACAGACGGACATGGCTATATCGACTCGGCTGTTGATGCTGATCAAGAATATATATACTTTATGGGGTCGGAGATGCTTCTTTCTGGATGTTACATACTTTTGCACAAACTTATAATACTCTATGTACCTACGGTACGGAGTATAAAAATTGAAGTTGCACCACTGCCGTTATTAAAATCTGCGAAGACATACGAAATATTGATAAGAGCAACGTTACATATTTGACTGTGCTAGTCTATTGCAAAGCGTTTGATTTAGTTAATCAAGAGATCCTCTTTACAAAACTTAGTAGATTATATAACTTCTCCCGAACAGCAGTAAATCTGATGAGCTCGTATCTACATGACCGGCAGCAAGCAGTAGTCACTGTTAATAACAGATCATACTTTCTGACACTTTATGGATGAGTCCCACAGGGATTGGTTCTTGGGCCATTCCTTTTTTCAATTTATGTGAACGATCTTCCAAGTGTTCTGACTAAATGTAAAGTTCAAATGTTTGCAGATGATGTCCAGATGTATGTTAGTCTTCCGTTAAACAAAATTTCTGAATGTATTGATGTCTGTAATATTGAACTAGAGCTGGTGCGGAGCTGGGCAATGAAAAACGGCCTAAAAATTAACCCAACAAAGTCTAAGTGTATTGTTATATATAAAAAGAGATTTGATGCAGGTTGCTTACCAAAACTAATGATTGACGATACATGTATAGACTACGTTGAGCGAGCAGTCAATTTAGGTTTTAAATTTAACAATATACTCTCATGGGACGATCATATAAACAAGGCTATTGGCAAAACATACTCCTTATTCCGACAATTAAATCTAAAGAAAAGTTTTATACCAACACACATTAGAAAACTGGTTGCAAAAACATACATAGCACCATCGCTCCTATACGGAGTGGAAGTGTTTTCTAGTTGTAGTGCAAAAAATAAATCCAAACTTAAAGTTGCTTTCAACAATATAGGTATGTATACAACAAAAAACGATCGGACCATATATCTGAATTTGCAGAGAAAGTATTTGCATAACTTTGAATTCGTTGATCTGCTTGAGATCTCTCAAGCCTTCTTATGTTTATGAGATACTACATTTTGCTGCGTCTCATGGAACTAGAAATTTAATCTGCCCTAAAAATGAACTCGCTACCTCAGATTTACAATACTTCCCATTTGCTATTCGCCTTTGGAATCATTTACCAAATAATATTAAGACAATTAAAAGCGCACCACTATTTAAGAAATGCTTAGAGCACCACCTAAAACAATAGCACAAGTATAATTCCTGAATTTCATTCTTTATTATTATTATAATTATCTTCTAAAGTAATGGTTCAAAAAATTTACTATAATTAATGTTTTGTTTAGGTCAGAATATTTTTGTTTTCTTAAATCGATGTCAAACTGTGACTAGTGCCATAAACATAAGTCTCAATGCACTTGTAGCATTAAGATGTCAAATAAACAACAACAACACAAAATAATAATTGAAAGAAGACTTAAATGATCGAATTGCTAGATGGCTTGATAAACTATTTTTGGCTCTCACTTCTTTTTTCTCTGAATTGCACATTTAAATTGGATAGAACTTGGCCTTAAAGGGTATCTGTTTTTCATTTTTGTTGCACATTTTCATATTTTGGGAGTAGAATTTTGTAGGTTTCTAGACCTGGGTTTTAGACATTTTTGGCTGTCGTACAGCGTCTGCTCATTGGGCTAGCAGAGAGAGGGGCTTTGTGCATTTGAGCATTTGTGGGTGGCCCTAGGAGGGCTTTGCATTTGCTCACTGGTCTGGCGGTAGCCTAGCCGCTTGATAACAAAAGAATTATCTTTATAAAAAAAACTAGAACCCAAATTTCTCTCCTCGATCTTACTTATCTTTTCACTTGCACTTTTCACACACTTTCCGCTGCTGGTTACAGATGCGATTGAAAATCGACTGGTTTTTACCTTGATCGACGTGGATGCCACATTAGACATATATCAGATTCAAATAGACGGTTCTGCCTATGAATCAATTTATATTGTCTCTATTCGTTGGAATATTTAGACGGCTGCTGGGGGGTATTTTCCAAACCAACAAACGTACCGGAGTCGGGAAATTGACTAAAAGAATAGGTATAATTTGAAAGTTAGTTTGGATCTTCGTCCAAAAATTTCAATATGTCAAAAATAATTACCATGACAGCTTCTTAGCTGTTGGGGCTGTCATATTTCGCTGGGGTTGGTCAATTTTAGCTAAGGATGGCTTAGAGTTTTTTGGATTAAGTTTTCCGATTCAAGTTCCAAATCCCATGTGGATATAAAAATTCCAGAAAACTTGAATTTTATTAGCTCTTCTTATCGCAAAACCACCCAGGCTTGATTTGCTTTTCGTCTCAATGCCAACATCGTAAGGCGCGAATTTCGATTTCAGAAATTTTGTTGAATTTGTTAGCGTTTAGATAACATTTAAATTATTTGTTTTTATTTATTACCTGTTCTTAAGCCCCACATTCGTCCGATATTGAAATTTGGTGACATGACATTAAGCCCACGGACATAAAGCACGTCAAAATTAATTGTAGTGTCCTCCGAAAAATTACTCAAATTTGGAATGGGCGATAAGTCCGCGCAGAACTCGGACAAAATGCCCAGATTTTTCAGACAAAAGGCCCATATGGAAATTTGAGTTCAGTGTCAAAACATAGCAATAAATTGTAATCAAAATACCTAAATATACTACGAAAAAAAGAGTTTACAGCTGGGAAATGGTGGTTTCTGGAAGACGAGGGACGTCGATTATTGATAGAAATGAGGAAAACCAGGATCTTCAAGGGAAAGCAATTGGTGGGATCGACTTTAATGAAACCAATGCAGCCAGCTGTTTCTACAGTTGGTGCGATTGAGCCATGGAATCAAGCAAAACCGTCCACTGGGGAACGACTCGATGTCCCAGACCCAAATAAATCACTGCAATGGCATGTCTTTTTCGTTAATATTCACCAGATGATAATTCCGCATTAAAAATATCCATGGTTTCGATCAACGGCACATGACCTGGCTTCCGCATCTTGAATTAACTTATGGAAGTTTTCGTGATTTCCTAAAAAAATATGGGTAATTGTTTAGTAGAGCTACACCTCACCAAAAATTCTGAAAAAAATATCCTCGATGGACCGCGAATTTACAAGAATTATGACGTCTTCAGATCGCGGGATTGAAAGTTGCATTTTTTTGTATTAACAGTCATTATTTCTGAAAAATTTATATTTATTTTTATGGGTGTGCTATTTACCGACTTTTACTTCGTTTCCTAGTATGAAAATGGCGCTATACATTGGATGAAATAGCTGAAAACTATTTTCCACACCACCAATTTGAGGTATAGTTCAAGGCGCGTTTTTTTTTATGTGGTTTCCCCAGAAGGCCTAGTCCACATGTGCTCAACAATGTGAGATGGTCGCTGGAAAATAAATGTTAATGCCTTTGACTACAAAATATAGTTTTAAGATACTCACCACAGAGGCTATACCTCCTTACGATCCTTCCGCCGCTTCCTCCTCATCCAATCCATTCGCCGCTTCCTCTTTCAATCCTTTCACCCCTTCCTCCTGTTCCAATCCTTCGACCGCTTCTTCCTCTCCCTCTTCCTGTGCAGCGGTAATTTAAGAGTTGTACATAGCTAAAGGCATTAATGCGCCGGAGGCAAATCGCGCGATTTTTTTTTAATTATTGCCTGTGCTTCATTTTAAAAAAACATTGACAATCATGACTATTAAAATGACTTACCTAGGAAAATTCCACATTATAAATTATGTTGCAATGATTTGGGTTGTAAAGCTTCCCGATTTCCAAGAATAGTTGGTGGATTTTCTGGGAGTGATCCGGTAACTTTTTGAAAAATTTATAATTTGCCATGTATCCCATGTAATGCTTTTCTTTCCTTCCAAATTTTGGAAGCTGTGACCGCATGTCTCTCCAAAGCCTTGGGCAACTCATTTTTCGACGATGTGATTGGTGGTCAGAGTTTACAACGAATATTTTGCTTACCAGAAAAATTTTTTCAATTTATAAATGACAGTTAAGGCTAACAACAATGTTTTTCAAACAAAAAATTGCAACTTTCAAATAATTTTTACCATTGAACCGCGGGAGTCCCCCGCGATCTGAAGACGTCATAATTCTTGTAAATTCGCGGTCCATCGAGGATATTTTTTTCAGAATTTTTGGTGTGGGGTAGCTCTACTAAACAAAATATGCAATGCTGTTAGTTAATTAGTCTTATTTTGCAAGAAAAAGTGGAGTTTATGTTATGCAATGGCATAGAATCTTCGAAAATACACCTACTAGTGGTATTGCTGAAAGTGATTTGCTTTCGATTTTGATTTGCTTTCGATTTCGTGTATCAGCTGATCACGACAGCTCCATACAAAATTGGCAGTGTGCCCAGAATAGGTATGGAAAGTAGGGTAATACTAATTGCTTTCACGAAATCAGCTTCGAGGCTGATTTCGTTTTGATTTCGTTTTAGCGTGACCGTTCTCATCAACGAATGCGGTCGCACTTAGTGTTTGTTTACCTTTAAATTTGATCTCAATATGTATTTTGTATTTTCATGAACAGCTGTACAGTCAGTTCACAATTTCATTCGGCACTATTTGCTTTCGCGCCAAACGAAAGCAAATCAAAGTAAAATCAGGGTCGTTCCGTCAACTGCTTTTGATTTGCTTTCACGAAATTAAAATCGAAAGCAAATCACTTTCAGGAATACCACTAGTATGTGCTTACTTCAAATTGCTTTGTGGATACTAATGGCCATAGTTGAACTTAATCTAATTATATTACTCTCTACTTTGGATACTCCCTTATTTTCATGTAGTTATTGCAGGTGACCTTAACTACAACATGCTTACCGATAGACGCCCAGACTCATTTGGAGCTCTTGGACTAAGCTTAGTAAACTCACTGGTACCATTACACAAGCACAAACGACTCACTTCTGGATGTTTTTTTTGTAAGCGATTTCTCTAAAGCTGTGTTCTTTGACCAAGTCTCTGCACCCATATTCTCAAAACATGCCCTTATATTCATGACATATGATTTTAAACCTGACTGATAAGACCCTTTTATTGAATATAGAGATTATATTATATAAACATTGACTATGATCTACTTAGCATTAGAATTCTCTAGATGTGATTGGGATTCTACATACACCCTTTTGACTGCTGACTTGAAATTGGCACATCTGAATTCCAATGGTGAGTATCTTTTCGAAAAATGCATACCACTTTGTTGTAAGATGTTAAAATTCACTCCTAAGCCATGGTTTAATCCAGAAATTCAATGTGCAATATCAAAGCGAAATAAAGCATATGCTAAATGGACAAGGTACAAGACATCTGCTCTTAAGGAACAATATAAGGCGCTGCGAAGGCATGTATTCATAATCAGCCATGCTCCCATTTTCGCTTTCGCAAAAACTTTGCGATTTGATCACCAAATCGTAAAAGTTGGTGCTCCGACATTAGGAAATCGCAAAGTTTTGCCGTTTTTAAACCGGCGACATCTGAGTCCGTGAAATGAAAAGTAAATGCAAAATATAGGTTAATGCACAAACAGACAGCCCACGGAACTATTTTTATTCAGTTCTCTAATCTTTGTAGATTTGTCTTACGGACTCTCCCACTCAATTCGCACTAAGGCAATATTTGAATCAATTATTTAATAGAGACACACAAAATTGAGCGAGATGGAAAACTGCTCACAAAAACAACAATTTGCGATTTGGCTATGGTATATATCGATTTATGACAATCGATATCATGAGTAGTGGCGCTCATCAGCTGTTTTTGTTATGTGAAATGACACAGAACAAGTTGGGAATGGAACATTATCGATGAAAAAAACTGGCGAATTTCGGAGCGCTCTAAATTGAAATCGTACGAATTTGCTGAAATCGTAATTCGCAAAAATACGTGAAAGCCGGAGCATGGCTGAATGATTCAAAATGCAAAATATGCGAATTATCATAAAAAATTTAACAATGTACTACAATCTAACCTTAAGTGGAGGGAGTTCCGTCGGCTAGGAATAGGCAAGCAACAGCCACCTAAGGAAATCGATGTCAATATTAACGACCTTAACAAAAAATTTACCCAAATCCAAGTACCTGAAGCAACAGAAAATCCCTACCTGATCCATTCTTCATATAACAGTTGTGATATTAGCTTCAGTTTTGAATGTGTTAATGTCCGTGACGTCCTACAGTCGATTTTAAGAGTCAAATCAAACGCTATGGGGCTTGACAATATATGCCCAAAGATATTAAGATATTATTAAGATATTATTATCTTATCAGCTCAACTGTTTCGCTTCTAACTCCGGTGTTTTTTGTCCGATCTGATTGTACTTTTCAGAATAGATAGATATTGGGCCTAGCTTTATGTACACTAAACCACGTGGCTCTAACTTAAAAATTGTGGATCTGACTGTTTTTTAGGTCTAGGATGGCTAGAGGAGGTCTTGGTTTTTGAGGATAAAAGGCGGACGGGGTGGAATTTTCCAAATCTGAAACAAACTTGATCTGCGTACAGCATAAATCTACCTTGCAAAAATTTGTTGCTCTATCTCTTATAGTCTCTGAGATCGACGCGTTCATACAGACAGACAGACGGACAGACGGACGGACAGACGGACATGGCTATATCGACTCGGCTGTTCATGCTGATCAAGAATATATACACTTTATGGGGTCGGAAAATTTTCCTTCTCCCTGTTACATACATTCGCACAACTTCATGATCCCCCTTTTCCCATTTTCAATGTGAACATGGTATAAAAATTACTGATGATATCCGCGAACAGGTTGAAGTCCTCTTGGACTTTAGCAAGGCTTTTGAATCAGTAAATCATCAGATCTTTGTCACAAAACTCAGCAAATTATACAATTTTACATCGTCTGCCCTTAACCTTATGACCTCTTACCTAGGTGGACGAAGTCAGGCATTTGTACAAAATTCTTAAAGATCATCTGTTGAATTTTTATCACGCAAGGATCCGTTTTCGGACCGTTGTTATTTTCTATGTACTTAAATGCTCTTTCTAATGTTTTATTCCAATGTCAAGTCCATATGTGTGCCGATGACGTCCAAATCTATGTAAGTCGTCCTCTATGTAATATTTCTGAGTGTGTTAATGTAACAAATGGTGAGCTGTCTGTTATTTACTCTTGGTACTTAAGTTCTTAATGATACTGGTCTAAATAAGGTTCAGATTGGCAACACCCAAATTGAGTATGTCAACAAGACAGACAACTTGGGCAAAACATTAAGTAGCAAACTAGCATGGCAAGATCGCATACTTAAAACTCAGACAGTTCAGGCAGCTATACCTGACACAAAATCTGATACCGACCAGCGTACGACTGTTAATTGCAATAGCACACCTAATACCATGTTTGTTTTACGGAGTTGAGTTGATAGGAAGCTGTAGCGCTGCAGGTCAAGAGATGTTAAAGGTCGCCTTTAATTGCATCGCTAGATATGTGTTCAAAATTAGTAGATTTGGCCATATCAGTGAACAAACAGATAACATCTTAGGAATAACTATGCAATCTTGGGTCAAACTTAGAGTCGGGTCATAACTTTACCGAATCATTATGACACCGGAACCGGCATACTTATATGACTTTGCTTTTTCACGACGAACAAATAATATAAAAAACATTAAAAATCGGTTGTCATACTCAGATAAGAATTTCTTTGTGCATGCTGTTAGACTTTGGAATCAGCTACCTAATTCTGTAAAAACAATAAGAAGCGCGCCACAATTTAAATCGCAAATTAAAACAATATATGCACAATAAAATTAGTATTATTATTATTATCACCCTCTGTTATATTAGGTTAGAATAAGCAAATTATGTTCTCTACACTCTCTTAATCTGTATGTAATTCGTTTTTATACTCTGTACCGTAGGTAAACACTGTGTACACAGTATTATAAGTTTGTGCAAAAGTATGTAACATCAAGAAGGAAGCATCTCCGACCCTATAAAGTATATATATTCTTGATCAGCATCAACAGCCGAGTCATGTCCGTCTGTCTGTCCGTATGAACGCACAGATCTCAGAGATGGTAAGAGATAGAGGTTTGACATGTATGGGACAAATGCTTCTTATGTCTGCAGGCAGATCAAGTTTATTTTCAATTTTGGCCACGCCCCCTGCCGCCCCCGCAATTTAGAAAAAACCTCATATCTCCTACAGTTTTAAAGAAAAGTGGGTTGTTCCTTCTAGATATATTTAGTAATAAAGATAACTTATGGATCAGCCAAAGGAATGGTGAAGATTGGATAAGCGGTTTTCGAGTTATGATCAAAAGACTGTTCGCTGCTGCAGCGCAGAAGCAGCGCTGCTTTCAGCTGCTACTGCAGCATCAAAATTTATGTTGAGCGTATAATTTCGTTGGTACAGAGTATGCTATAGTCGGGCTTGACCGACTTTCTTTCTTGTTTAGATTGTCTGCATGATATGCCTGTTTTTCAAATTAATCCTCTTATCCCTATAGCATTACTTCTTCCAACTCTATATGTGCTCCCAAAATTTCCGAAACTTCTCTATTTTCTTTTTTAAAATCAGTAAAATCTTAATTACCTTCTGGGCCAAACAACCTTCCTAGCTGTGTGCTTAAAGAGTGTTCTAGTTCTTTATGTAAACCTTTGCATAAGCTTTTCAATCTATCTCTTGATTCGTTTGTCTTTCCATCTATTTGGAAAGAATCTTACATTATTCCTATCCATAAAACGGATGGGAAATCTGATATTTCTAATTACAGAGGCATTGCTAAACTATCCGCCATTCCGAAATTGATTGAAAAGATAATGTTCGGTTCAGCGGCAGAAGCATTATCTAAATCCAAATTTAGTATGAATCTCTTATGTAATATTCTTATTGTTTGAATTGCACACCCTTTAATTAAGCATAAGCAAAATGTAATCATAGGTTTTAGTTTTTGCTAATCTGTCTAGGCAATCGGTTGCATCGCTCAATTCATCTTGTTGTTGCAACGGAACAAGCATTCGGCTTCAGTTCAAGGCTACCAACACCTAAACAAATAATCATTATAACGTTGTTGTTGAAAGCCACTTGTTTTATTCGGAAACAACATGGCCATAGTAACATTTACAGCTGCCAAAAAAGCTTGGTAGCTCAACATTTTGGTGACCCCGACTTAAATAGTGCCTGTTACTAAAGTTAATACAAGCTACTAGTTCACAAAAGAAATATGCGGTCGCCGCATTACTTACATAACACTTTCTTAACAACTCGTGTAGCATCGGGGAATGATGCTCAGATGGATGCTCGTCTGGACGAAATAGTTTGTCGATTTTGAGAAGTTAAAACTTGTGGTGATCTCATTGTTCAAAATACCTAAGAAGAACTGGATTGTGAGGAGCACTTTCGGGAAAACGTTACGCGCCTATCTTCAGGCGAATATTCTGTACGACTGCCCTTAAAATTTAACTCTGTTGTTTTGGAAGACTCGTTTAACCAGGCATATCATTGATTTCTTAATCTTGTGCGCAAGTTGAAGCACCGACCACTCCTCGAGGAGCAATATACTGCCTTCATTAAGGAATATCTAGATCTGAACCACATGTTTTTGGTTAGTCCTGAGGAGTTGGGTCTCTGCAAGTATTTTTTGCCTTATCACTGTGTTACGTGGGCCTATGATAAAAGAAGCTACCCTCGCTAAGCGCGAGCACCGAAGACTTATCCAGAAGGCCAAGGAAGTCTCCACTGCGGTTCGCTTGACAATGCTAAGCCAATTGGTAGTTAGTCAAGATTTAGAGCTATTGTCAACTAGAACGAGTGCGGCTGCGCGAAGTACCTCTATAAAATATATATTCACCAATATGAACGGAAAGAAATGCATCGGAACTTAATTTAATCTTTCGAACGAGCAAATAAACTAGCAAAAACTGAGCGTGGGTGCCAACCTTAGGCCAAAGGCCAGTGGTAGAAGTGTGTGAATCACAGCAAATGAAAACATAGAGTCACCAACCACAAATAATGAAAAAAAAATTGATCATTTACATGCATTTAAAACCCTTAACAATTTACATATTGGCAACAACCAGTAAACCCAAAAACGACATGCGACATGCAACAATCATCAAAACCGGCATTTAAATCAAACAAAAAAAAAACCCTTGGAAAAGAGAAACATTAG
Organism: Lordiphosa andalusiaca; assembly: GCA_035044965.1. Classification (NCBI taxonomy): domain Eukaryota; kingdom Metazoa; phylum Arthropoda; class Insecta; order Diptera; family Drosophilidae; genus Lordiphosa; species Lordiphosa andalusiaca. The sequence continues at coordinate 112,994 of JAWNNM010001115.1, read as the reverse complement.
GCAAAACGTCGCCGGCAGCAGCAGCTTATTAGTTTGGCAAGGTCGATGGCCACATAGCGCCAGCGCAGCGAACGCGTAAAGGAGGAGGCAACCAAAGTAAGGGCGCTGGTAGCAGGTGCACAGATGGGTGGCTGATGCCCGTTGGATCATCGCACAGCAAAGAAATTAGCGGACAAAATAAAAATATCTAAAAAATTTATAAAAAAAAAAATTAGTATATATATTATATAAAAAAAATAAAGAAAATATATTAAAAAATATAAATAAATATAAATATAGAAACATATATTAAAAAATCAAAAATATATATATTGAAAAATATTTATTTTTTTCCAAAAAGATGTGTTGTGAGTTGAATCACAATAATTTGCAACTTTCAAATTGTGTTGGTTTGACCACTATTCATTCAAATATTGGGATTGGTATGCCGTCTGTGGTTTGGTGACAGCTTTTTGTCGGTTGCTGTTCTTTCCGCTATCTTTTTCCCTGTCCCCATCTCTGTCCTATAAAAAGATCTGACCACCCCTTTCCGCCCAAGTCTTTACTAAAATGGGTTTCAGCTGGACGTTGCCTCATCCTGGAAACAGCTCACTATTTCACAAGAGTCGCTGACTCCTTGTGCTACCCTCTCTTCTCCTGGCTTCAGCCTCAACGTGGCCGCTCTTGCCGCAGCTGGTCATAGTCTTAGTCGAAAACCAGCTCATCCTTCCCAGGCATTCAGCCTTACACTTTGGGATTACTAGCATCCCCCATGACCAACTTTCATTCGCCTATTCACTACCTCACAGTGTTAGAAGTAGTCACTCTAACTACTGGTAGAGCGCAGACCGCAAAGGAAAAAACGCTCAATTGTTATTTGCGAGCTCTGGGCAGCGGTGATATCACTGGAAGAAGATAATCACCTTTTCGCAAAAACCAAAGTTGATGGCTTCGAAATTGTGGCCTTATTAGATACCGGAGCCAGTGCCAATTGTATCGGACGAGGGGCAAAGGAGTTTTCAAAAGGCCGAGAGGATCGCTTACGACGGCTTAAGACGCAGCAGGTACGGACATCCTATGGAGGAGCAACCCATGTGCAAGATATGATTTCCTTGCCCGTACATTGGGAAGGGAAAGAGAGGATTTTGAATTTCCTTATAGTTCCGGCAATCCAGCAACAATTTTATTTTGGAATCGGGTTTTGGCGTGCATTTGACCTAGCTGTAGTTGGCAAGAGTGGCGAGCTTCCTGCCTCAAGTAAGGTTGAGGAAAATATCTAATGTAGCGAACTGGCCTTAGTGGATGAGCTGAACCCGCACCAACTGCATATATGCCACATGTTCTATATTCCGAGCAAAGCGGTCAGTTGGAGCATGTAAAGAGTAGTTTTCCCTCGTGTGCAGTACTAGGATTGGGTAAAACTTCATTGGAGCAACACGTAAATGAAGTCAAAAACGAGCACCTTCCAGTAAAGCAAAGACATTACCCAATATCGCCAGCAAAGCAGCAATTGGTATACGCAGAACTAGACAGGATGCTAGGGCTAGGCGTGATTGAAGAAAGCAATACTAGTTGGAGCTCCCCAGTCACTTTGGTACAGAAAGGCCCTAAAAACCGATTATGTCTAGATGCGCGCAAAGTCAACGAAAGAACGGTCAAGGATGCGTACCCGCTGCCGCACATAGAGGGGCTTTTAGGCCGCTTGCAAGAGACGTACTACATATCCGCAATCGACCTGAAGGACGCAGTTTGGCAGGTGCCTCTGGAACCCAAAAGAAGAGAGAAAACGGCGTTCGCAGTACCTGGGCGTCCTCTTTACCATTGCACGAGAGTCTGGCAAAGGATCGGATACGAAATTTTTCACTGACGGAAGCTAGTCAGAAAGCCTTTGAGGAGCTGAAGATTGCCCTTACCACCGCCCCAGTATTGGTCACTGCCGATTTTTCACGCCCATTTGTGATACAGTGTGATGCATCCACTGTTGGTGTTGGAGGAGTTCTCTACCAGGAAGATTGCGAAGGCAGTGAAAGGCCCATTGCGTTCATGTCGGCTAAGCTCAATAAAGCCTAGCGCAATTACAGTATAACTGAGCTAGAGTGATATGCGGCCATTTTGAGTATTCATAAATTCCGAGCTTACGTGGAGGGATGCCTTTTAAGGTGGTAACGGACCACGCCAGCCTTAGGTGGCTCATGAATCAGAAAGACCTCGCGGGACGCTTAGCAAGCCTTAAGTTGCAAGCGTTTGATTTTACAATAGAGCATCGAAAAGGATCCTTAAATGTGGTGCCGGATACCCTTTCACGGATGTTTACCAAGCTCACCATGCCCCATCCGCCGGTCATGGAAGCATTCAAAAGACTTTGGCGAGGATTCGACAAAAGTACTATTGGCCAGGAATGGTAATTGAAGTACAACAGGCCACCCAGAACTGCGAGCTATGCAAAAGTACGAAGACGGCCAATAAGAGCAGTCGGCCACCCATGGGCAAGCAGCAAGTCACCCAGAGACCTCTCCAGCGTATCTACATTGATTTTATGGGTCCATATCCCAGAACCAGAAATGGAAACACGGTAATATTTGTCTGCTTGGACCACTTTACCAAGTACGTTTGGCTACAGCCAATGAGGAGTGCGGTAGCAGGAAAAATGGTCGAGTTTTTGGAACAAGGAATTTTTCATCAGTTTGAGGTGTTGGAGTGTGTCCACTCCGATAATGGGAAACAATTCGTTTCTCAAGCCTTTGCAGAGCTGGTGAGGAAATATGGAAATTATCATGTGCGGACCGGATTTTACTCTCCTCAAGCAAACGCCGCCGAGCGGGTAAATCGTTCTGTTCTTCAGATGCTGAGAACTGCAGTGCAATAGGATCAGCGCTCTTGGGATGTGCATCTCAGCCGGGTAGCTTGGGCGTTGCGAAGCGGTCACCATTCGGGGATTGATACGGAACCATACCACGCGATGTTCTGAACAAGGATGGTTCAGCACGCCAATGCTTACCCCATTATGCGACAGATAGGTGGTATCTCAGCCGCAGACCAGAAGGTCCTTGCGGCTCCAGACAGAATGGAGCTGTTAAGAGGCAAAATTCAGCAAGAATTGAAGGTTGCACATGCCAGAGTAAAAAGAATTACAACACTCGCAGACGAGCTGTGGAATATGCTGTCGGACAGTTTGTGTACCGAAGAAGCTTCAAACAAAGCAATCTCGCAGAGGGCTACAATGCCAAGCTGGGTCCTAACAGGGTGCGACGTGTTGTAATCGGAAGGAAAGGGAACTCGTTGTACGAGTTAGCCAACAGCACGGGAAAGAGTATCGGCATATACCATGCTAAAGATTTGAATGTTTCCTAAGACGAGTATCTCTGGGTCGTGGGTCGAGTCCATACGTTCGTGTGCAGGACCAAGTTAAAGCTGAGGCCACGAATTGTTTTTTTTGCGGACACGTTCCATTCACAGGGCATCGACGGTTCCGAGCCTGTTACGTGGGCCTATGATAAAAGAAGCTACCCTCGCTAAGCGCGAGCACCGAAGACTAATCCCGAAGGCCAAGGAAGTCTCCACAGCGGTTCGCTTGACAATGCTTAGGCAATTGGTAGTTCGTCAAGACCTCTATTAAATACTAGCATATAGCACGACGCGCTTCGCCGCTGTCATCATCAGGGTAGTCGTTATCATTATCATTATCTCTATTGCTATCGCTATCGTTATCGTTATCGTTAGGGTTATCGTAACAATAACGATCTTATCGATATCGTTATTGTTATCGTTATCGTTATCGTTATCGCTATCGCTATCGTTATCGCTATCGTTACCGTTATCGCTATCGCTATTGTTGTCGTTATTGATATCGTTATCATTATCGCTATAGTTATCGTTATTGTTGTCGTCGTTATCGTTATCGCTTTAGTTATCGTTATGGTGTACGTTATCGTTATCGTTATCGCTATACAACATCGGAAAATAAAATCTCAATTTATTTTACTTACTATCATGATGCAACTATATAAGGCGAGGCCAAGCCAGTGTGAGTTCTCTGCAAAGTACCTCCAGTACCTTCAGTGCTGTGCGAAATCTTGAAGCGTAAGGTTGTCCGCGGATGTCGATTTTTCGTTTGTTTTGTTTATGTATTTGGGGGTGGTTTTTTTGCGCTGTGGCAAAAAATGAATACATACTTAGCTGTTTACACTTTGTGTTGTTGTGGCCAAGGCCATGATCATGATGCAACAGAAAGTGTATACATTTTTCTTGTCTATCTTTTTGTACATAATTTTGCACCGCGGAAATGCCAATATCCCAATGTTAGTGCGAAGCTGATAAATACAAATTATTATTTTTTATTAACATTACTAATGTTTAAATGGTTTTAATTAATATTTACACTAGTATTGGATTGTTTCCTAAAATGTATTTTTCTTCGACCGAACGGTCAAATTTTCCACCATCGGAAAAGGACATCTCAATTTATTTCACTTACTATCCTTGCAAACCGAGTTTCAAGTGGATCGGGTGAAAAATAGATTTTTGCAAATTGAATTATCCGGCAATTTTCATTGTGGGCGGATTTTCCGAAATCGGGAAAACACGTGTCCAATTATTTCGCATACTTTGCTTACAAACCGAGTTTCAAGTCAATCGGATGAAAAATAAAATTTTCCCCATACAAACTTTTCCGACGATTTTCCGGCTTTTCCGGGTGGAATTTTCCAAAACCCCGCCTTTATACGCACTTTCACCACATAAGGAAACTTCTGTCCAGCCTTCTATCTTTTATGGTTTGGGCTGCACGACGGTCACCAGTCAGTCAGGTTATAGATATATTATATTTACCTATATGAACGGAAAGAAATGCATCGGAACTTAATTTAATCATTCGAACGAGCAAATATACTAGCAAAAACTGTGCGTGGGTGCCAACCTTAGGCCAAAGGCCAGTGGTAGAAGTGTGTGAATCACAGCAAATGAAAACATAGAGTCACCAGCCACAAATAATGAAAAAAAAATTGATCATTAAAACCCCTAACAATTTACATATTGGCAACATCCTGTAAAACCAAAAACGACATGCGACAGGCAACAATCATCAAAACCGGCATTTAAATCAAACAAAAAAAAAACCCTTGGAACCCCTCGGCAGCACCAGCTTATTAGTTTGGCAAGTCGATGGCCACATAGCGCCAGCGCAGCGAACGCGTAAAGGAGGAGGCAACCAAAGTAAGGGCGCTGGTAGCAGGTGCACAGATGTGTGGCTGATGCCCGTTAGATCATCGCGCAGCAAATAAATTAGCGGACAAAGACTTACACCCTCCCTCCCCACCCGCCCACACTCTTGCCGAAAACGAAGTCAGCGGATGGCATAAGAAGATCAACCCAAACCAAATCAGACGTGAAGCAGAGTTACGGCGCACAGTGGCCGGATTCGCGAATTTGGGGTTGCAAAAATCGTAACTTTTGAACGGAAAGAGATATTTAAAAAATTTCAAGACGCTGATAGAGAATTCCTGTAGCTTTAAAATGAGCGTAAGTTCATCTTTGTAGGTTAACAGGGGGACTCGGGATCGAGTGCCAAAGTTGATAATTTAATACTCTGAAAAAATTGTATGAAAAAGTCTAGGTATTATAATTTTTTTTTTAAATTATTTATTAAAAATTAAGATTTAATAATATTAAAAATTAAAAAAAAATTTATAACAAGTTAATTTGTACTTGCTAAAAAAAATTATTTTCACACAAAATTAGTTCTAACTTGGGAATGGTTAATTTTCTTGTAAAATGTTGTCAGTATAGGTACTCATATCATTAGTGCTTAATAGTCTTAATATTTCTGGGGAATATTCGTTGGTTAATTCCGCGAGTGTCCTGATGTGTCTGAGAGATGAGATACGAGGATCAGAGGAGGCAGACAACATGTTGAAAAGGTCTGTATTTTCTTGATATCTACACATTTTGTAGTCCTTGTTTTTGGATTCTTGGGAACAAGTGCTGGGTATTTCGTCATTACCTTCGGAACAAGAAAATCCATCAAGCCAAATCGAGTTTTTTTGTATAAATCTTTCCTCAGTCCGATTTGCTGATTTCCATTTAGATTGTAGTCTGTAGAATATGTTTTGTATTTTCGTCGTGATGATTTCCCCATCCTTCAAATCATCATTTGTATAATTAAGTTCGGTTTTTACTAACGACTCGAAAGCTTTTTGTGATTCCGCGGTTTTGAAGAACTCAAATAATTTGCTGTTGTCCATTTTCGATAAAAACAAATATCACTATGTGTGCGTACTTTTTCGCTCGACTGTTCAAGTCTGAATAATCTGCCTTTACTGGAGTAAGCCCTTTATAAGTATGTACACAAGGAACACAGGTAGCAACAGGTAAAAAAAATGACTACATGGTCTGAAAAAAAGTAAATCCTTTTGAAAGGGTTACGTAATATTAAGTAACAATTCACAACACCATCAAAAGACAATGAGCAACTTTAAACATAGATAGTATCTGTTAAAAGGGTCACTCGAGAGAAGGTAAAAAATCCACCCACTTGCTAGTTGTAAAGCGCAAAATCAGAAAAGGCCAATTGTAACTACCAATATTATGTGTTACCTATCTCAGTAAATCATAAAATACGCTTTAAAATTTTGCCTGCAACGTTTTTCTTCTTCGTTTGTTATATTATTTACAAATATTATTTACCTGTAGATTAAATCGCAAATATCAATGTAACGTCTAAGGGGGCAGGTTGTGGCAGCTGATTCTTTTACAATACGTTAATAAATAGACTAATACATAATACGAATGCTCCGAAACAACTGAAATCGGGTGAAATTTATGTTTCCGAGTCCATCAAATCTCTAAAACTAAACCAGGCGAGAAACGAGACCAAGTGGGTTTTGTGGTGCTTGTTTTTCTTTGTTTTGATTATGGTTTGAGGTGAAATGCAAAGGTGAGAAAGGGTTGTTGCTTGTGGACATTCTGTTTAATAAATATATATATAGTCATATATATTTATCATATACACTAACAAGAGGTGTACAAACTTCCAAAAGCAAGCTTTCGCCATCGAGCTTTCCATACTCTTAGCTTTGCTTGCTTGTAAGCTTACCACCAAAGTTCAGTCTTTAAGAGATCACCATCGATTCAACATCAATAAACTTATAATCATTTGTGGTATGCACACATATTGAGTACCCACTGTAAGTGGTTTATAAAGTAACACTTATACTGTAACACTCTGTTGCAGTACTTGAGCGAACGCTCGTAACATGATCCCTATAGATATGCAGCGGTAGCATATTTGTCATTTACCATTCCACTATGTGCATATAACATTTTCGTCTCTAAACGTTACGACATAGCTAAGTAAGCATAAATATATGTACACATAGCAGCCGTTTCGCTGCCGGCGTCGCTGACCGCATAGCTGGTCAGCTCAGCCGAGTTGTGCAACATTCATAAGAACAGAACCAATTTATACTTAGAATGGAGACGATGTCCCCTTTACTCTTTTTAATAAAAGACGCATAAAAAACACCATCGACTACCTTTCATTGGAATTATCATATGGCGACCGTGACATGGGTCACAAGGACCTAGGACAAAAGGAAAAAGGACTCCACAAATAATTAACTGAGTGAGTAGAGTGTTTGCGTGAGAAAAAAAAAAAGATGAAAAATGAACCCCAAGAGAAAAGGGGGAGTGCGCCGGAAAATCGGTAAAAGAATAGCCGAAATTCGCAAAATAATAAATGCACCAAATACTCCAACGTGGGAGCGTGAGTGCGAACTGCAACAGGAACTAGTTTTCCTAAAAGAAAAATTAAGCACTAAGGACTATAAGGCAGAAAAAACGCAAACACTCGAAAACCAAAAAAATATTACATCAATCCTATCACAAATGTCTAATCAAATGCCACCAGCAGCAAGATCAATCCCGCAATACAAGAAAACCTGCCCAGCAGACTGCGAGGGACCACTGTACACGCCGGCGTGCGAGTACACCTGCGTACACACGCAGTAAGGAAGGAAGAAAATAAAGCCTGTGCCCCAGCACCGGTAGAACCTGACCACAGGTCAGGGCAGATGAAAATAAAGCCTGTGCCCCAGCACCGGTAGAACCTGGTCCAAGATCAGGGCAGATGAAAATAAAGCCTGTGCCCCAGCACCGGTAGAACCTGGTCCAAGATCAGGGCAGATGACAACACGAAGCCACAAGAGGACTGATGGCAGCAGAATATTTTTAATTCAATTATTCAATTATTAAGAAAAATTACATTTTTGTACACCTAAGAAAAATTGTAAGAAATATTGTAATCTCGAGCTGTCCACGAAAACGGCCCGAATAGCTTCCGGTAGGCAGGAACATTGTGAACCGTCAAGTGCGGTATAGTTAATTTCTCTCACCACCCATGAGGTGTATCAGGATCGTTTACAATAGGTATTCGATGTAAGCCATTAAAGGCAAAATTTAAAAAAAAAAAAAATTTATATAAATATAATAATAAAGAGAATTTATATGAATACAAAAATTTAAAATACTAATTGTTATATCAAGCTTCAAGTTACAAAGCAAAACTGGTTATATTTACAGTTCTGGATCTTCCGGTAGTTATATTTAGACATTTGCCCAAAATGGGTTTAATTGACACTAAGACGGTCGACTCGACCGCTAACGTTATAAATAAGGTTGAGGTAACCTCACCTGATATTGAGATAGTAAAAATTTTATTAATCATTATTGTAGTTCTACTACTAATAAATGCATGCATTAAGGCATATCAGATGCACAACAAGTGCATAAAGAAAAAATATCTAAGCAGGGCCACTGAGTTAGACAAAATATAAAAAAAAAAAAAGTTGATCTACCAAATACCCAAAAATCGTGCATATGGAATGGAAGCAAATAGCGGAAACCATAAGGGAAAATAGAAATAGGTTTGACAAGTCTTTCAAGTGTCTTAATAAAAGTGCATTTATCTCAAATGAGACCAAACTAAAGCACATAGACATATTAATATCAACATACAATATAATAAGAGAATTGGTATATACCAATAGAATACGACTTACCTCCCCGCACTATACACAAGCAGCGGTTGAAGTCAGCAGACTAAGGGAAAATTTAAATTATATTTCAGAAAGACACAACTTACAGTTGTCGTGTCCCAATGTACTACACTTACCAGCATATTTCGACCCTTCGGTACTTATGGACGAAGGACAAAGTACACCAGAAGAGGAAGAAAAATTAACACCACCAACACCTACAGTAAGACAAAGAACAAACATGTCACAAACAGTGATTGCGTTTCTTAAAACAGCTTCGAGCCTAATACCAGATTTCGATGGTAAGGCCGAAAACTTACAAAGCTTCATAGACGCACTTACACTGGTGGACTCTATTAAAGAGAACCACGAGTTGACAGCTATTGCAGTCATTAAAACAAAATTAAAAGGACATGCAAGAAATCTGATTAGTACCGAGAGTACCATACAACAGATTATAGAAAAACTAAGATCAACAGTAAAAGGAGAATCGGTTGAAGTAATTTCAGCCAGGCTTTTAAATTTGCAGCAGAAAAGTAAGACTGCCAATGTATACACAAAGGAAGTGGAACATTTAGTAAAAGCATTGGAAGGAGCATATATCCATGATGGACTAACCCCAGAACTAGCCACAAAATACAGTGTCCAACAGGCAGTAAAAGCCATGACACAAAATTGCAGCATTGACAAGGTCAAACTTATCATGCAGGCAGGCACGTTCACAACAATGAACGATGTCATATCGAAATTTGTCAACAGTTGCACTGAGGCAACTGGAAAAACTGATTCTATCCTCTATTATTCAAATAGAAACGACCGCGGACACAATGGACGCGGTGGATATCAAAATAACGGAAATAGAGGTAGAGGTTACCAAGGTAACCAAGGAAATAGAGGAAACTACAATAACAGCAACAACAATAATAACGGTTACAACAACCGTGGTCGAGGTGCCAATAATGGCAACTATAGAGGCCAAAACCACAATAACTACAGAGGTCAAAACAACAGAGGAAATCAAAATGTCCGAATGGCGACCTCGGAAAACCAACAAGTCCCCTTGAGCAACAACAGCTCTCAAGAATAAAATTGTATACATGTAATCTTAATCTGTGCAACCTAATCACAGTACACAATGCCGATAATCATAAACCAATAACTTTATTAGTGGACACAGGTGCAGACATCTCGCTAATTAAAGCGTCAAACAATATCAAAACTGTGAATAATCACATTATATCCAATATTACAGGCATAGGGGAAGGAACAATTCGATCTTTAGGTCTAGTTCAAATAGACTTACACATCGATAATTATATAGTTCCACATGATTTTCATGTCGTACCAGAAAATTTTCCAATACCAACTGATGGTATTATTGGTTTAGATTTCTTCACGAAATATAATTGCTTAATAGACTATTTAAGCAACAATGAAGAACTGGTAATCAGGCCGAACAACTTTCATACTCAAATACGTACACCAATAAAACATTCATTTAACGATAATACGTTACTCTTACCATCCAGATCTGAAGTAATTCGACAGATCCGGATATCATCCACAGAAAAAACAGTTTTGGTACCAAACCAGGAACCAGAACCCGGTATAATTATAGCCAGCTCAATCGTCAACAGCGATTGCGCCATTATTCGTATAATAAATACAACGGCTAAAGATGCGCAATTAAAGTGCAGTAATATTAAATTTGAATCTCTTAACGATTACGAGATTCATTCACCATCCTATACGGATAACGCTAAAACAAATGATATTTTGTCTAAATTAACGTTCCCCAATCAATTTAAAGAAAAACTCACGGCACTGTGTACAGAATTTGCTGATATCTTCGGTCTCGAATCAGAGCCCATTTCTGCCAACAATTTCTACAAGCAAAAACTCAGATTAAGTGACAAAACACCAGTATACATTAAAAACTATAGAAATGCGCATTCAGAAAAGCCAGAAATAGACAAACAGGTCCAAAAATTAATTAAAGATGGAATAGTCGAACCATCAATATCTGAATATAATAGCCCACTTCTCTTGGTTCCCAAGAAATCACTTCCAAATTCAACGGAAAAAAGATGGCGCCTAGTAGTGGATTACCGCCAAATAAATAAAAAACTACTTGCTGATAAATTCCCACTTCCAAGAATAGAAGATATTCTTGATCAACTAGGTCGTGCAAAATACTTTTCATGTCTCGACCTCATGTCTGGATTTCACCAGATTGAATTAGAAGAGAAATCAAGAAATTTAACGTCATTTTCAACGAGTACAGGCTCTTATCGTTATACACGATTACCATATGGACTAAAAGTAGCCCCAAATTCCTTTATGCGTATGATGACACTCGCATTTTCTGGTCTAGAACCATCACAAGCATTTCTTTACATGGATGACTTAGTAGTCATCGGATGTTCCGAACAACATATGTTCAAAAATTTGACAAATGTCTTCGAGCTTTGTCGCAAATTCAATTTAAAATTACATCCAGAGAAATGTTCATTCTTTATGCATGAGGTTACATATCTCGGTCACAAATGTACCGATAAAGGCATCCTTCCGGATGAGAAAAAATACGACGTAATTAAAAATTATCCAGTCCCAAAAGATGCAGATAGTGCACGAAGATTCGTAGCCTTCTGTAACTATTACAGACGTTTCATAAATAATTTCGCAGAACATTCACGCCACTTAACGAGGCTTTGCAAAAAGAATGTTCAATTTAAATGGACTTCCGAATGTAATAACGCGTTCGAATATCTCAAAGAGGCTTTAATGAAACCAACATTATTGCAATATCCCGATTTCTCGAAAGAATTTTGCATCATAACTGACGCCAGTAAGCACGCTTGTGGTGCCGTACTTACTCAAAATCACAATGGCACGCAATTACCAATTGCATATGCATCAAGAACCTTCACACAAGGTGAAAGCAATAAATCCACAACAGAGCAGGAATTAGCTGCTATTCACTGGGCAATCAAACACTTTCGACCATACGTTTATGGCAAGCATTTCTTAGTAAAAACAGATCACAGGCCACTAACGTACCTGTTTTCAATGAAAAACCCAAGCTCTAAGCTAACGCGTATGCGATTAGACTTAGAAGAACATGATTTTGAGGTAGAATACCTCAAGGGGAAAGACAATCATGTCGCAGATGCTCTATCCAGAATTACAATTGGAGAGCTAATTACAATGAATAGACAAATATTGAAGGTCTCAACAAGATCTTCATCAAGACAGGAAAACGTCAGGCCTGACGCAACAAATAAATTGCTTGAGCAAAAAGAAAACGAAAAATATTTACCCAATGTCTATGACGTTATTAGCAATAATGATGTCAAAAAATTAGTGAAAATAAAACTCGATAAAAACAAATGCATGTTTAAAATGGGAAAAAGAGTTCTTTCACGATTTTCAGTTAATGACTTGTTTTCTAATGAGGAATTCGACTTAGGTCAATTCTTTCAAAGGCTTGATTCAGAAGCCGGGATTCAAGGAATTACAAAAGTACAAATGTCACCAAGTGAACAAATTTTCGAATCTGTTTCACTAAAAATATTTAAAGAAAAGGGTAATAGTACTTTAAAGAAAGTACAAATAAGCATGCTACAAAAGGTGAACATTATAGACATAAAAGATGAAGCTCAAATTAAAGCAATCCTGTCGAGATACCATGACGACCCTATTGAAGGAGGCCATTCAGGGATTTCGCGAACCCTGTCTAAAATTAGAAAGTATTTCTATTGGCCAAGAATGACTAAAACAATCAAAACATATGTCAAGAAATGTCAGAAATGCCAAAAAGCAAAGACGACAACACATACAAAAACACAAATGACGATAACTCCAACGCCAGCAACAGCATTTGATATCGTTTTAATTGACACAGTTGGACCATTACCAAGAACAGATAATGGCAATGAATACGCAGTTACAATAATCTGTGACCTAACAAAATATTTAGTCACGATTCCGGTTTCAAATAAAAATGCCAACACAGTTGCTAGAGCAATTTTCGAATCTTTTATACTCAAGTACGGTCCTATGAAGACGTTCATTACGGATATGGGTACAGAGTATAAAAATTCACTAACCACCGAATTATGTAAACTACTTAAAGTGAAAAATATAAACTCGACAGCGTATCATCATCAAACACTTGGTACCATCGAGCGTAGTCATCGAACATTTAATGAGTACATTCGCTCTTACATTTCGATTGACAAAAATGATTGGGACGTATGGTTGAATTATTTCACATACTGTTTCAATACGACACCGTCGGTAGCCCATGGCTACTGCCCATATGAACTAGTTTTCGGTAGGCCACCGAGACAATTTATAAATACTAATATGGAAAAAGTAGATCCTATTTACAATATAGAAGATTATGCTAAGGAAGTAAAATATAGATTAGAAGTAGCATACAAAAGAGCAAGAATAATGATAGAAAAAGAAAAAGAAAAACGAAAAGCTCTGTATGATAAGAAAGCAAAAGATTTTAAGCTAGAAATAGGAGATTTAGTTTTACTAAAAAACGAAACAGGGCACAAGTTGGAAAATAACTACACAGGCCCATATAGAGTAGAAAATATTGAGATAAACGATAATGTAACAATTAGGTTAGGAAAGAAAAAACCACAGGTAGTTCATAAAGATAGGTTAAAAATTTTTTATAGTTAAATCTTTAACAGTAACCATAACCAGAAAAGCCCCGATAAAACAATGATCCATAAAACAAACAAAAAAATTTTTTGCATAAAAATATTCATATAACTTTTCAAATATATTCATACAAATTTTATTCTTATATTTATAAAATAACTTCATTATATTACGTTATTTTTTTTTAGGAGGGAGATGTGGTATGCACACATATTGAGTACCCACTGTAAGTGGTTTATAAAGTAACACTTATACTGTAACACTCTGTTGCAGTACTTGAGCGAACGCTCGTAACATGATCCCTATAGATATGCAGCGGTAGCATATTTGTCATTTACCATTCCACTATGTGCATATAACATTTTCGTCTCTAAACGTTACGACATAGCTAAGTAAGCATAAATATATGTACACATAGCAGCCGTTTCGCTGCCGGCGTCGCTGACCGCATAGCTGGTCAGCTCAGCCGAGTTGTGCAACATTCATAAGAACAGAACCAATTTATACTTAGAATGGAGACGATGTCCCCTTTACTCTTTTTAATAAAAGACGCATAAAAAACACCATCGACTACCTTTCATTGGAATTATCATACATTCTTATAAGCAATAAGAACTTGCCTCATTCTTTTCTATCGGATTCATACATCACCGATATCGGATTCATAAATCTCCGACTCCGGATATTAAATCTCCGTAACTACGGCTACCAGCGACGAAGAGGTCGCAGGTACCCCAAACTCGGCGTGAATAAGCATCCGCATCAATTGAAGTGCCAAGGAGAGCCCTTCACATAACTGGCGACGAGGATCAAAACGAAAATACATTTTAATTCAGCACCAAAAGCCAAACCAAGTATCCAATTTGGCTGAGCCAACTATCAAGAAGGCCGACTGCAAAAACGGAATATCAGAGAACACGAGGCTGTGAACTCCACATGGTTCAGTCCGAACAAACAAATAGAAATTCAAGAGGGGGATCAAAAGTCACACTTCAAAGCTTCATCTCTACCAAGGCAGCGTTATCTCATTACCAGGAAGAAGAAGATTTCTAATCGCTGAAGCCAGCACAAATGGTATGATCTGGACGAATGAGGCCTTACAAGCGAGGGAGATATCACGCAAGAAAGCTTAACATTAGCAGCAGCAGCTTTAATTCGCCATCCAAAAGAAGAGTCTGGAACCCAGGTAGCAGAACAAGAAGTCACTGAACAATTGTCACTTAACGGTAGTTGCAACACAAATCACTGATCATGAGTCATTGAACAAGAGTCGCTGATCAAGAGTCACAGTACTCGAGTCCGAGAACACGAGTCACTGATTAAGGGTAACTGAACAAGCTACGCAGAAAAAGAGAGTTAAAAAGAGTTACTAAAGAAGAGTCAATGACCAAGTCACCCAAGAAGAGTCACTGAACAAGTCATTGGAGATGTCACTGAACAAGTCACTGGATATGTCATTGAAGAAGAGTCACTGAAGTAGAGTCACTGAAGAAGAGTCACTGAAGAAGAGAGTCACCGAACAATAGTCGCAGTAAAGAGTCGAAGAACTAGAAGTCACTGAACAAAAGCTTCTGTTCAAGAGTCACTGAATAAAAGTAACTAAAAATAGTCCTTGATCTAGAGTCCCTGATTAAGAGTCCCTGATCAAGAGTCCCTGATCAAGAGTCCCTGATCAAGAGTCCCTGATCAAGAGTCCCATATCAAGAGTCCCTGATCAAGAGTCCCTGATCAAGAGTCCCTGATCACGAGTCCCTGATCAATAGTCCCTCATCAAGAGACCCTCATCAAGAGACCCTGATCAAGAGTCCCTGATCAAGAGTCCCTGATCAAGAGTCCCTGATCAAGAGTCCCTGATCAAGAGTCCCTGATCAAGAGTCCCTGATCAAGAGTCCCTCATCAAGAGACCCTCATCCAGAGACCCTCATCCAGAGTCCTTCATCAAGATTCCCTGATATAGAGTCACAGAACAAGACTCACAGAACAAGAGTCACTAAAGAAGAGTCACTAAAGAAGAGTTACTGAAGAGGAGTCGCTGAGAAAAAAGGCAGTTCACGTGTCAGAAGTCATTGAACCAGAGTCGCAGTACAATGATTGAAGAAGAAAAAGTCACTGAACAAAAAGACACAGAACAGTAGTCAATGAACAAGAGTAGCTGAAGAAGTCACTGCAGGAGAATCACTGAACAGGAACGACTAGTGGAAAGTATTTAAGCAAAAGTGACCGAACAAGAGTTTCAGAATGAATTCACTGAACAGAAAAACTCGTTAAAAAAAGGGGAGAGGGTCTGTTTAATTTGTACCTGTCATTTCGGTGAGCAGACAGCTCAGAAAAATTCGAATAATCATATTTGGCGTTCTCAGGCACTCTGTTCAGATAGAATTTCATTCGGAAAGGCTAGTTCCACTAGCTCTTGCCTACAAACTCCGTTGGGTAGCTGTTAACCCGTAAAGCTCCCCTCTTTTCTGAGACATACAAAAGTTCTGAAACACTGTACAGTGGTTGTTGTATAAAAATCCTTGCTGTTATCGTTTAAAAATCAACTCCAATCAAATTTTTTTTCTCTTTTTTTTTCATGATTTGTTACCACTGTAAATTACATTTTGAACCAAAAGTGTCTCAACGGCTAAAGAAAATATGTGTAAAAGTTAGCTTAGCGATTTTGATTGTACTTTTCGTTTGACATGAACGTTAGTCCAAAAGTTTTTGAGTTTGTGTTAGTAGTGTGACAAAAATTGGATATTTATTTGTTTCGTAGTGGCCGTCTAACCCCTCCAAACAACAGTAATAACGCATGCGAAACGCAAGAGCGTCATAATATCTAGGCAACTGTCTGTAAATAAAACCAGCAAAACGAAAACAGTTTAAACAATTGTCGTTATAAATAACTTACTTACCCCAAATATACTTTAGTTAACGTTTCTATTTTTGATTTAACGCAATCACGTTTTTTTTTTTTTTGTATGCGCTCTCTCTTTCTCTATATATAAATATTGTATATCTCTCTCTTTTCTCTTTCACAACTGTGTCCGTTTCTCTATATATGATTATAGTTTTAGCCAATATTACTAACACAGAAGATGAACAAATAGAAATGTAAAAGAATTTGATTGCCAACACCCACTCCTCACCACTTACACTGAAAACAAATGCAGTGAGAGTTTGCTATAAAACGGAATATAATTAAGGGGGTTCCGAAAGGGAACCTTCCTTCTTTTTAGGAAATAATTTCAAGTTTTCGTTTCCCATTGAAATAGTTAGATTCTGTTGAATCAGCGGTGGGCAACCAAAATGTGATTTTGGTGCCCACCGCTGATACAATTGAATATGTTTCAATTCAGGAACGAGCACACAGTACTTACTCTAGGGTAATCTTAAGTGTACTACTTCTACCACAACAATCGCAACTTCAGGCACCTACACTCAGAAAAATCGAAAAAATATCTTCAATCTCAAAATAAACAAAACGATTTGTACTTAAATGTGAAATTATATTGAGAGTTACACATTCTCTTGCAATATATCAACAATTCTCAATGCATCCTTTGAGTACTCTCAAAATAGAGGGTTCGAGTTCAGTATCAAGAACAAACGTTCTTGTATTAAGAGAACTTAATACGTCCTTAAAGTAAGCCGCAAAATATCAAGAAAATAGCTTTCTTTTCAAACTTGCAATGTAAGGCGAACATGCTCATTATTTACAAAAGAATCTGTCCTTGAAATTCCCAATTGGTTCTAACATTCTTGGCCTTCTTTGATTCTCTATAGAAAACTTGTTATAAGAACTTATTCTTGAATAACTTTAGAATATTATGAATTATTATTTGGTTTTTTGAGGTTGTAGAACTTTATTTCAAATCAAAAAAGAATATTGTGCACTTATTTCAAGAATTGTCCGGTTTTGTTACGCCAATATTTAGTGGATATGTTGTTAAAGTGCACTTAAAAGCCAGGCAATTGCACTTGTCGTGGTCTATTTAAGTGCGCTGCTGAAGCCTTACCAGTTTCCGAAAAATAACTCTCGGATCAATGGAAGCAAGTACGTGCCCACCGCTGGAATATAGCTTTAGATGCGATACCTCTAACCAAAAATAAAGCGAAGAAAAATGTTCATGGCTTTGTAACTAATTGAGATTGCTGGCTTGAAATTATGATGAACTTATGATTGAAACTGATAATAAACTGACAATCTAAAGCCCTCTGAATGTATTTTTGACCACATAAACCAAAGCCAGAAACCAACCTATACTTTGCAAGAAGTGACATTCAGCAGTGAATTATTAGCAATCGTAAATCAGTAATCGTCAAACGGATTTATCTGCTGAAGGCGCCCGATAATCATGCCCACAAATTTTTGTATAAGGTACTGCTTCTAGGTATTGATATTCTTTGATTAAACCTAATACGTCCCCCAGATCCGCAAAATGTTTATAAAAAGCTTTTACAATTCACAACTAGTTGTTTAAGCAAGTGTTACTAAAAGCTCCAGCAAATCAACAAAGAGCAAACCAGAAAACCAAGTAAACAAATTTTGTGTGTTAGTTTAAAAGAGTTAATTAAAACAATTACTCTTTCTCTCGTAACTCAACCAATCAGATTCCGAAACTTTTTTACAAAAAAAAAAAAAAAAAAAAAAACATATCAGCTTAAAATGGATGCCAACAGTATAGCCTCCTTTAACTTAAGTTTAAATTGTATTAAAAACATAAAATATTTTGATGGTACAGATTCAAACGAACTGCCAGACCTAATTTCACAAATTGAAACTATTCTACCAACGTTTAATATTTTCGATGAACCAACTAGAAAAATTTTATTTGGTTTTATTAGAAGTAAATGTGTGGGACTAACAAAGCCAGTCATTCACAGGTATGGCTTAGTCGATACATGGGAATGACTAAAAGAAATCTTGTTAAAACATTTTGGGGAAAAAGAAAGCAGCGACGTTCTGATGGATGAGCTCAAACTATGTAGGGTCGAATCCACAATAGAACAGTACTATGACAAAATTAACGAAGCTACAAATAGGTTGCATAACCGTATACTTACCCATAATGACAATACTTTCTCTACAATCGAAGTTAATAGAATCGCCTTGCGCGTCTTTAAAGACAATTTACCCGAACCAACTAAAACAATGATCTTTGCAAGAAACCCAGAAACACTGGACGACGCGTACAAAATCATTGAGGATGCCCGACATCAAAACTATACAATTTACGGACCAACCCGAAAGTACAAGAGTAACAAACCGAACTATCGAACCAACTTTAGCGACGATAATCGAAACGTTAACGAACAGGTGGTAACCGGTCCAGCCGACAACTCAAGTAATGGACAATCCAATTATTCGTCCAAAACTGGAAATAAGAAATACGACGGGAGAAATTACAACACAAATTTCAAAAGTCCAGAGGTTCAAAGACAATCTCAAGAAAACTCCGCTAGCATGCGAATGTCAACAAACAGCAGAAATAGCCAAAGTTTAGGAAAATCCAGTCTACTTCCGAACCAATGGACGTCAACCACTCAAATATAAATTTTCAGACAGAAGAACCAAACGATTACCCTATATAGAAATTAAAACAAAAGTAAGAACGCTATTGTTTGTAATCGATACTGGAGCTGAGTTCAGCGTCATAAACGAACATGTGTGCAATCCTAAGTGGAAAACCGATATAGATTTAGAAGTTGTAGCAATGGGTAACCAAATCAAAATAAAAAAAAAATTGTAGGTTTCCCTTTTTCAAAGAATTTAACTTAAACAATTATATTTGTAAATTTCTGGAATATAATTTTCATTAACGACATCTCCTTAGAACTTATTATTCAAAGCAAGCGAAACGAAAAAGAAAAAATTCCTCAAATTAACACTTTTATTAGAACAGACTACCTGAGTCTACAAACAAGAGCTTTGTTAGACCCGGTCTTAGCCAAGTTCGAAAGTATCTTCTATAAAGAAGATAGAGAAAAGAAAACCAAAAGTACTATACCAATCTATTCAAAAAGCTATAAATATCCCGAAATGCATAAGGAAGAGGTAGATCGACAAATAGATGAAATGCTCCGTCAAGGCATAATTAGGCATTCAAATAGCCCTTACAATAGCCCATTATGGGTGGTTCAAAAAAAGATGGATGCCTCGGACGTCGAAAAATGGCGGTTGGTAGTCGATTATCGAAAAATGAACGCAGAGACGATCGAAGATCGCTTTCCCATACCGAACATAGAAGAGATTTTTGACAAGCTCGGAGGATGTAAGTTGTTCACAACTCTAGACCTTGCAAAAGGATTCTATCAAATTGAGATGAGCCCTGAGGACATAGAAAAGACTGCATTTTCTACAACGAGCGGCCATTTCGAATTTTTACGTATGCCATTTGGATTACGAAACGCGCCGTCTACTTTCCAGCGGCTCATGAACACTTTATTAAGTCCTTACATAGGTCGCATTTGTCTAGTATACATGGATGACATTCTCATTTTTTCTAAAAATATAGAAGAACATGTTGAACACATCATTACAATATTTGAATGTCTTACGAAAGCAAACCTAAAACTCCAGGTCGACAAATGTCAGTTTGCGAGAACGGAGATCGAATTTTTAGGCCATGTCATTAATTCAGAAGGCCTGAAGCCTTGCAAAAAGAAGATCGAGGCGATAAATAGGATTAAACTACCGTCAAACCAAAAGCAGATTAAAAGCTTCTTGGGAATGACGGGTTATCTAAGACGATACATAAAAGATTATTCGAAGATCGCGCAGCCGCTTATAAAGTATTTAAAGAAAAATACGAAAGTGAATATACGCGATGAGGATTATGTAGGATTATGTACAAACTAAAACTACTCATTTCTAGCGAACCAATAGTTGGGTTTCCAAACTTCAAAAAACAATTTACTCTAGTCACCGACGCTAGCAACTACGCACCTTATGCAGGACGATAAAGTTATTTGCTACGCAAGTCGAACGCTGAAGTCCCACGAACTAAATTACAGCACGATAGAAAAAGAACTTTTAGCCATATATTGGGCGACAAAACAGTTCAAATACTATGTGTATGGGAGGAAATTTATTATAAAAACCAACCATAGACCCCTTGTTTGGCTAAATAATCTAAAAGAGCCGAATCTAAAATTACAGCGCTGGAAAATTCAATTGAATGAGTTCGATTTTGAATTGAACTTCATTAAAGGCAAGGAAAACGCATTAGCGGATGGTTTAAGCAGAATAGTAGAGCCTGAAAATTAAGAACACGAAACCCAATCCGACACTACAATTCACTTTGATAGCTCAGACATTCTAATTTTCGAAATGATTAATTATTCGCAGCCGGAAATTTAAAACGTTGTCAGAAGAAGACCTAGGCGAAGAAATGATTCGCCTATTTTCAAGCGAAATGGATGACTTGCAAACGGTTCATAGTGCAGAGTCCGATGATCGCAACTTTATTAAAATAACTGAAAAATGTCTCAATATTTTCAAAATTCAACTAGTGATCGTAGAAGGAAAAAAAGAATCGTAAACCACCAAAATTTTGTATAAAAAAAAAGTACGACATACTATAACAACGAATGGCGATCCTGGAAATATCTTAAAGTCTATGCGAGATATATTACCCGAAAAAGGACTTGTCGCGGTGTATTGCGAAAAATTAAACAAATTCCTTAAGTTTCAAGAAAATTATAGACAATACTTTTCTTACAATTTCTATTTAAAAATATTAAAATCATGCATATTATTAAAAGACATAACTGATAAGGAAAATATGTTAAAAGTCATTGAAAAAGAACATCTTAAAAATAATCATAGAGGAATCAGTGAAATTTTCCACGTCATTAAGCAATCATACTATTATCCTAATTTGTTAAAGGAAATCCAAAAATATATAAATAACTGTTGTGCATGTAATTTAGCTAAGTATGATCGACATCCGATAAAATACAACCTTAACGTAACAGAAACTCCAACCAATCAAAATGATCTAGTTCATATGGATATTTGGTATCCACAAAGAAATATTATGTATCTAACTACAATTGACAAATTAAGCAAATATGCAACAGCGCAACATCTAAAAGACAGATCGTGGATCTCATTACTAAACGCAAATAAGAGTAGAATTCAATATTTATGAAAGCCAAACAAAATTGTAACAGATAACGAATTTAACATAATAGCAATCAAACCGTTTCTGACGGATAACGATTTAAAAATTCACTTTACAACACCATACAAAAAAACGGGAAATTCCGATGTCGAAAGACTCCATCTAACATTAAATGAGCACATGAGATTGTTTAACGCGGATACTGAGAATACTGATACTGTACAAGAAAATGTTTTTAAGGCTATACTCTCCTACAATAATACAATTCACAGTACTACAAACGCTAGACCAATAGACTTTCTAAATAACCTAATCTCGATCGAAGACATTTCTAAAATATCCCGTAAGATGGCAATTGATAAGGAAAAACTCAATTTAAAGCAATCAAATCAAGAAACTCTTAATTTTGAAAACGAATTTGTAAAAAACAATCAAGTTGGCAAATCGAAACCAATATACAAACAAATTGAAGACTACAAACAAGAAGGAAACTATCTATTATCTAATAACAACCCTCCAAAGAAAATTTACAAAGATCAAGTTAAAAGAAAATTTAAATGTCAAGACACAAACCTGTAACCTCAATTCTTAAATACTTTAGTTTATTAATATTCAACAATAGTGTCGAAACTTGTGCCGGGGGAGTCATATATATTTATCAAATACACTAACAAGAGGTGTACAAACTTCCAAAAGCAAGCTTTCGCCATCGAGCTTTCCATACTCTTAGCTTTGCTTGCTTGTAATCTTACCATCTAAGTTCAGTCTTTAAGAGATCACCATCGATTCAACATCATTCATCGATCACCATCGATAATCATTCTTATAAGCAATAAGAACTTGCCTCATTCTTTTCTATCGGATTCATACATCACCGATATCGGATTCATAAATCTCCGACTCCGGATATTAAATCTCCGTAACTACGGCTACCAGCGACGAAAAGGTCGCAGGTACCCCAAACTCGGCGTGAATAAGCAGCCGCATCAATTGAAGTGCCAAGGAGAGCCCTTCACATAACTATATTAGTGTTGATCTCTAGCCCTTTCAGCCCTGTTATCATGCTGGCGCCAACATCCAACAGACTGGTAAGTGCCGAGAGCAGTTAATCTGCCTTAATATTCCTCATTTGTATTTATGACTCCCACATGTATATATGATCAACTGTTCCCCCAGCCACTCACATTTAAGTGTGTCAGTCACCTGTGTTGGTGCGCTGCGCGTGGTTAGTTTGCATTCTCAGTCCATTCGTGAAGATACAGATAACTCACAGATGCAATTAAATTCCTCTCTGAGAGATTAAAATTCATCACTTTTGTCCTAAGCCCATAAAAAAAAGGAGCAATTAGAAATTGCCATTCTGCCAGGGCAATAGATAGGGTATTTTCATTTATTTCTTTTCGTTTATAACTATAGTTTAAATTTTTGGTGCAGATTCATGAAATGAAAAAATAGGTTAATTATATTAAATATGTTAAACATTTAGCCGCGTACTTTTTCTTCTCTCTTATTATGTTTATTAGTTTTCAAGCTTTTTTTTCTTTTGATTGATTTAATGGATAGTAGAAGTCAAAGGGAAAATAAACCATTGTATTATGCTAATGCTAGCCTAAATATGAATTGCTAAAGGTTTATTAGTTGGGATGGGTATGCTTAAAAATGGTTTGGTAATGGTGAGTATGGGAATGGTGAATGCTGCTGCAGAAAACCCCATAAACGCATTGACGGACGCAGAGATAGCTAAGGGGACCATTTTGGGAGTAGGCTACAAATGGTCCAAGGAGCTAATTTTATTAGTAATAGTGGGAGGGACCAGCCAGGCTGTTTAACACCTGTCAGGAAGACTAGAGTGTGAGGGAATGAATGGGAATAAGCCTGAATTTGTGTGAATGCGAAACTGGTACGAATGCGCTAAAGGAACGAATGTGTAGGAGTGTGTATGTGGGATGTGTGTGGGGTCGACCTGACTGCAGCCATGACCTATCTTTAAGACGGACTTCTTCATATTTCTATCTTCAACTCTATATTTTCTATGGACAGTACAAAATGAATGGCACGATTCAGAAAAATTTATTGAATATGCTCCTGGATGAGATTAAACCCTCAAAGAAGAACTGCACCGAAATACGGCGATCTCCAGCCGGGCTACAACCGTGCCTGAGGGAGGTGTGCTATTCTCGCAAACCGTAAGGGACATTTCAACTGCGTTATAAAAGAGAAAAGCACATCGACAAGGCTTCGTATTGTATTTGATGGCTCGGCTTAAGCCACGACTGGGCACTTAATTATTTGATGATGGCTGGACCTGTCATTCAGATGCCTTTGTTTAAAATTCTTATCCGATTCCGAACATTCACAGTAGCGCTTTTTTTTTTGTGGACGATAGAAGCATCGAAGGCCAACTCAATTGCAAAGATGCGATTGAAGTGTGGGACTCTAACCGCACTAAACTACCGCCACCTATCCCGTTTCCCGGCGGAACTGCCTTTCTGCCCGATTGGCTCAGCCGCACTGCAACAGGAATTCTATGTGGATGCCAAGTCGGTTGAAGAGGCCACAGACAAGATGCATCAAACTAAAACTTTAAGCTTCGGAAGTGGTGCTCTATCCATTCTGCTGTCTTGAAAGGAATTCCCGAGAAAGACAAGGACACATTCTTTACAATTTAGCGATTGGAGCGATATCACCAAAACACTTGGTCTTGCATGGCATCCTGCCTCTGGTCATTTGCTATTTTCTTTGTCGGCCTTGCAACCCCTTTAAAACGCTCTATTCTGTCCACCATAGCTCGTTTTTACGATCCTCTTGGTCTTATAAGCCCTGCTATCACCCAGTGCAAAATCTTTCCTCAACAGCTATGAAAGGAAAAAACTTGACTGGGATGAAAGCCACAGCTGCTCTAAATTCTGCTTGGATCGAGATGTGCAGCAATTTCGTCAATTTTCGGCAATTATCATTTTCTCGTCTTGTGCTCGAGCCAGATGCTGACATAGCGGTCCATGGACCTCTCGAAGTCTGGAGTGGCGCCTTTGAAGACGCAGTCTGTTCCGAAGCTGGAGCTCAATGGGGCCAAACTGCTGGCTGAGCTTATGCATGGTATTCTCCAAATGTAAAATTTCGGAGAACAATTTCACTGCTGGTCGAATTCATCTGTGTGCCTCTCCTGGATTCGTGATGAGCCTTCCATATTTAAAGCCTTCGTAGCGAATAGAGTTGCGGCTATTCAGGAGCTGACTGCCAAAACGAAGTGGCATCATGTTCCCACAGCCGCAAATTCCAGCCAATATCCTCTCCAGGGGTGCGTTTCCTAGTAGCCTTATTGAATCGGACCTCTGGCTTCATGGTTCTTCGTTCTTGGTTGGCAGTAACGATGACTGGCCTGTATCTGCTGTGCTGGAAAAGTCTACGCTGGAATTGCGAAAAAATGTTATACTTCTCAGCTCTCCATATGTGGACATTACTCTTGGATGTAAATTTGCAAACTGGTTTTCAAATTTATGAGTCTAATCAGGAAACCTGGACTAACTGTTGCAGATATTCGTCATGGTAATCATCTTCTCTTGCGTCTTGTCCAGCTATCTAATTAATGGGATGACATAAGGGAACTACAGTCCAAGGGCCTGGTCAAGAAGTCCAGCTCTATTGCTATGCTATCTCGGTTTATTGATGACTTCGGTATTCTTCGAGTTGGTGGTCGCCTTGGAAATTCATCGCTAAGCTATGAGGCTTGGCCCCCCATAATCTAGCCAAAGCGCCATTCTATCACACTCGCTCTTATTACCTATTTCCATGAAAAGACTTGGGCACTTCTATCCAAGATTCCCCTTGAGTATTGGCCAATAGGTGGCCTCAAAACAGTGTCCAAGGTAGTTAACAAAGGTGTAAGTCATCTGCATGCTGTTCACCGGTTCTGTCTGGAGGATTCTATTGATTGGCGTTTCATCCCTCCTCGATCTCTTCACTTTGGTGGATTGTGGGAAGCGGCCGTGAAGACATAAAAAAACCATTTGTACCGTACTGTTGCCCCTTCTCTGCTCAGTTTTAATGAGCTTCCCACTGTTGTTTGCCAAATCTCGGCAATCATTAATTCACGTCCGTTGCTCTCCTTTTCAGAAAATACTGATGACCTAGATGTCCTAGCGCCTGCACATTTTCAGCAAACAGCCATGGTTGAGCCAGACTTAATGAAGCTAAACTACAATCGTCTGGATGGTTGGCACCGAGTCGCTCATCTGCAGCAGATTTATTGGAGTCGCCGAAGCTGGAGCCAAATGGCGTTCACCTGGTCAACCACTGAGCATCAATGATGTGGTGCTCATTAAGGATAAGAACCTACCTTCAATGCGTTGGCTACTTGCAAGAGTGGTCAATCTGATTCCTGGCATATATGGCGTCTGTTGCGTTGCTGAGCTGAAGACTCCGACTGGAGTCACAAGAAGAGCCGTCAACAAATTATGCCTGCTGCCCATTAAGTATTCTGTAGAAAAGCAACCTTCCAACAGGGGGGAGTATGTTCGGTTCAGCAGCCCCCAACACACGATCTTGCCTCTTACCACTCATTCGCTCGTCTCTAGTGTGACCAGCTTGCCTAAAGCTCAGAATGCCAGCATGCCTGCCTGGCACTACCCCATTCCCTCATTCGGCCGTCCTGAAAATTTATTCGCCCGGAATAAACTCCATTCCTTCATAAACTCGGCTGAAGTGGTTGTCGTCTTTGGACCTTCTTGGTTTTCAACTTTTTCTACGGAGTACCGACCATGTCTCATTGTTCCCGTAAGCCTGTATGGACCAAAAAATTTGGGTCGCAACTTCATACCAGTACCATACTGGGTCCGTTGTATGTCTACAAGGTCGCCGACTTTATAGATCTTTTCAGCTTTTCGTTTTTCATCAAAACTTTTTTTGTTTTCCTTCTCAATCGCTCCTATGTTCTCTTGAGCCTTTTGTCTTATTTCCTCTCTTTCGATGTTCAAGTCCTCGACTTCAATATCTTTCAACAAACTTCTTAACTCGTATTCTTTCGTTCTCATATTTAGTCCGGTTAATACTTGAAGTGGAGTAAACTTTGTGCTTCGAGGTGGAGAATTGTTGATGATTTGCTGAACCCGATCCTCATCAAGTACCAGTTCGAATACTCGCTCTAGCACATTTTCGTTATCATTGGGATGACAATCTTATGAACTCTTTCGACTTGACCATTTCCCCTGGGTATGCCGGTTGTTATATGCATTAATTGAATTCCTTCACGCTCACAGTAATCTTTGAAGAGATTGGATATGAACGCAGTGCCCTTATCAGTGACTATACGCCTAGGATTTCCAAATATATATGCTTGCTTTTCGAGACTATTCACAACCTCCTCGGAGCCAGTTGACTTTGTTGGATACAACCATACAAATTTAGAAAACCCGTCAACTACAGCCAAGATATGATTTTACTTCTTCTTTGTACCAGTAAGGTCCAACATGGTCTATATGATAGGTTCCCAGTGGTTCCTGGGCCTTGTCGATCGGTGGCAAAAAACCCTCCTTTTTACCACGCTTAGAATCGGAAATAATACACTCGACGCAGCGTTTAACCACTTTCTCTACCTTGTGCTGAATATTTTCTATAAAATAAGTTTTTCCCAAAAGATCCCTTGTCTTTTTTACCCCAAAATGCCCTTCACGATGCGCTATAGTAATTATTTCTTCCTGCATGCATTCCGGCACAAAAAGTAACTCTTTAGTCGGATCCTTATACAAAATTTCATTCTTCACAAAGTAGTCTTCATAGCTGTCTGCGCTCAGTAATATAGTATTACCGCCATAATCCAGCTATCGCTGTTTTGTGCTTCTCTTAATCTTAACTTTGTAGCTCCCTCAATTAAGCAACAAGACAAACGACTTAGTGCATCTACGTGCCTCATTTTGCTTTCAGATCTGTGCTCTATCTCAAACCTGAGTTCTTGCAAGAGCATTGCCCATTTTGCGACTCTGGCAGGAACATCTTCCTTTTTGATCGTCATAGCGAATGCGTTGCAGTCTATCAGAAAAAGCAGAAAAAGTATATCTTCCTTGCTGCATCAGCACTCCACCAAATCCATGCTTACTTGCATCAGTGTGAACTTCAGTAGCATCGCTGGGATCGTACAACTTTAGGACCGGCGCACTAACCAACAGATGCTTTAAGTACTCAAAAGCAATAATCCCTTTTTCGTCCAATTTTATGCTCTTGCTCTCACCCGAACTCTTTTTGTGAAGTAAATCTGTCAATGGCTTCGCTTAATGAACCGTCGTAGATAAGAGGTCATACCCAAAAATCTTTCTAATGCGTTTCTACTATTTGGGACTGGAAAATTAACGACAGCACTAATTTTGTCATGAGTGGGTGCAATGGTGTTATTCTCAATAACATATCCCAAGAATACAATCTTCTTCTGCAAAAACTGGCCTTTCTCCCATTTAATGCGTAACCCTGTTCTAGATGCTATCTTGAGAAACTCTTTAAGCACGACAAGATTCTCTTCTTCGTCTTGTGTTGGGATTACAATGTCGTCCAAATAAACAACAATCTTTTTGGCAACAATCAAATCTCTTAGTACCGCACTTATGTACCGGAAAAACACAGCAGGAGAGTTTGATATGCCAAATGGTACATGAGTGAACTCGAACTGGCGTAATGCGTAACGAAGGCTGTAAACTTTCTTGAGTCCTCTTCAATTGGGACGTGAAAAAATCCATTCATGAGATCTAGTGTTGTGAAGACTTTAGATCCCTGTAAATGTTCCAATACCTTGTCTATTAGAGACATAGGAAAATTATCTTTCTTAATATTCAAGTTAATTTTTCTATAGTCACAGCCAAATCTTTTTGATTCATCCTTTTTTTGCGACTAGAATCACCGGCGCAGCAAATTGCTTGGAACTACAATTCCCTGTTCTAGCCATTCTTGAACTTGGTTTTCAATTATGCACTTATTAGCATACGAGGTTCTACGCGCATGTTGATAAACTGGAATTTCATCATTGATGTTCATATGTACGCTGATGACGTTCAAATTTATGTTAGTAGACCATTTTTTAAATATAAATGAATGTGTATTTGTAACTTATAATGTGCTTGCTAAAATCGATACTTCACACTCTTTTCACTCAGGATAGCCACAATAGTTTCAAGTTTTTTGTTTTACGTTGATGCGCAAACTTAATTAACCAATTACCAAATTCCTATCCCTGACGAGCCCTCAAATTTTGTGGGTTTCACAAAATGTTTATTTATTTCGGGATAATTTTAAGGAATATAGGTTAATGGTAATTATAGTTAATTAATTAAAGCTGAAAAGTAGCTGGCTTCCACTTAATATCTTCGTTAACTTCAACCCATCTGCCCTCTATGACGCACTCTTCTCTACCCCCCAACACAAGATCTTTTTTTTTTTTTTGGCTTTGTCAACGCAGGGTTGAAAATTTGGTTGGTCGCATCAAGTAGTGCATGGACCAGTAATCGAGTTTGAAAGCGCGCGCGGTCACTTCCAGGCAAAAAGATTGGCCAGTGGTAATCCACAATGATTCAGTTAGATTAAATTATTTTAAAATTACAGGTCTACTATAGCTCAATTTTAGCTTTATGAATATCACCAATTCTCTGAAAAAGAGTAATTCCTTTGACAATAATAGTTCTTTAAGATTTTGGAAACGATTGAAAATTTTATATTTTTTTCTTAGGGTGGTAAGTCTTCGACAATTAAACAAAACATGATCGGCTGACTCTAAAAGACCGCATAATTCGCACATGTTGGAATTTGCTCTCCTTATTTGATGCAAAAAGACCTTGTCATATGTGTGCCCTGTTAATAATCTGTTTATTAGTTTGATATCTTTTGCCTTCCAGTTTAAACGCACATGCCAAGGTTTCTCTGGGATCTCTGGAAAGAATCCTGCAAAAGGACTCCCTTTTTGACGGGATATTTCTTTGTAGTGGTTATTCCAGAGTGAGTACAATCTCTTTTTTATCATTCTTAGGGCCTCTCCCGTGTTTTGTTTGATATTTATAATTTGTCCGTCTATCACTGCCCTTTTAGCGATTTTGTCAGCCTCATCGTTTATTTCTAAGTTTTTGTGACCAGGTATCCATACTAAATCGAGTCTTTTAATGTTTGCATTCTTAGCTATGCTATGTATCTCTGCAGCAACATAGTTATTTGTGCTTTTGTGCTTTAAAATGGATAGAGCACCCATACTATCGCTGCATATAACAGCACTTTCATATTTTTTCCTATGTGCAACTAAAACAGCCATTTTGATGGCTATTAGTTCGGCGCACACCGAACTTAGTTTTTTCTCAACTTTATACTTATAGTTTGATTTGTCTAGTGTATCCAGAATACCCATACCCGATGAGTCATCCATGATTGATGCATCAGATGCCATTATAACACATTTTTGTACCTTGTAATTTGAGATCAGTTCTCTGTATCTTGCATTGATTTCTTCATTTGCTATCTCAGTCTTCTTGTTTCTTAGGATCTTAATATTTACCTGTATTTTTGTGCACGCTAAGACATTTGCCACAACTCCTGTCGTATCAAAAATGTCTTTAAATTCTCTGAAGACTTCACAGTAACTTGTTTTAACATTTGTGCAGTTGATATCAATATACAGCGACGGATTCGTCCGTTTGATATTTAGAATTTCTTTCGCTGTGAGAAGTTTTGCTCTGTATTCTGGAGGTAGGACTCCTGCCAGAGCGAGAACTATGTATTTAGGAATATAAGGGTTGACCCCTATACACCTCCTTAGTGCCTTGGCCTGAATTGTTTGTAGGTCCTTTTTGCTTCCCATTTTCAAGTTAGCGAAGGTCGTTATCGCATACTCTTGTTTAGATCTTAAAACTTTTGAACACATTTACTGCCACCTTAGGTTTCAGGCCTGCCTAAACCGTTGTCGCCATGTTTAATAATCTCATTCCACTTTTACTTTCTGTCTTTATTTTTCCTATTTTGGGTTTTTGAGAGTTATTTGATGCGATAATCCTTCCTAGAAATTTGAGTTCTTGTTTTTGTTCTATAATCTGGTTTTCTATTGCTAGGTTTAGCAGTCTTCGTTTGCTTATACTCATGGACAGAGCTGCCATTTTGCTGGGATTGAAACTCATACCTAAGTCTTTGCAGAGCATATTGAAATCCTCAATTTTGTTTTGCAGATTTTGACAGGCTTGTGAGAAGTCTCCTGAGCTGGACATTATTATGAAGTCATCTGCAAATTGGAATACTTTTGATTCATGGTTTGCAATTTGGTGCAGTCTTTTGGTGTAAATGTTGAACACAATCGGTGAAAGTACACTGCCCTGGGG
Organism: Lordiphosa andalusiaca; assembly: GCA_035044965.1. Classification (NCBI taxonomy): domain Eukaryota; kingdom Metazoa; phylum Arthropoda; class Insecta; order Diptera; family Drosophilidae; genus Lordiphosa; species Lordiphosa andalusiaca. The sequence goes on along the minus strand of JAWNNM010001115.1, from coordinate 81,866 downwards.
TATTCCTCCTCTTACTTCCCTTGTAGCTTCACCCAATCGGAGAATTCTTCTTCTAAAGAGGTTATATATCCAAATGATGTATACTTTGGGGATCTTTTCCCATCTCATGATCCAGCACAGCGGAAACTAAAAATTCCTGCCAGACCTCATATAAAAAAAACAGTGCCAGGAATTTTTAGTTTGCTTTTTCGTTTGTTGTGTATCCAGCAACACGAACGAAATCCACACTTGTAAAGATAGCGGCGTATCAATATCGGCGTTTCGGAAACGTGTGTGGAACGAGAAACAGCTGATTTTCAGGCCAGGAATATATTGTTTACAATTATTTCGGAAGTGATTTGACACAAGATGGAGGCAAAAACTGTGAGAAGAAGAGTGATTTAATATAAGCAGTTGAGGCAATACCATGTCTTTGGCGAGCCACAGAGAAAAAGCATTTTGACAACACTTCTGTGAAAAGTGTTTGAGAAAGTTTTGCAGCACAAATTAATGAAGAAGGTGGAATACATGTAATTGTGTTTAAAGTTCTTGAATTCATTAATGTTGTATATGCTTGCCAGCGAATGACAGTAAGAACGCTTGGAGAGCGGGAGACAGAGACTAGAGAGAGAGACAGAGAACGCTCTGAACGACAGTTGGTTTTGGTTGGGTTCCACACACTCAAAATAATTAGCAAATTCCTGGCGGGAATTTTCCGCAGTGCTGGATACAGGCCTTTACGCAGTTATATGCATTGTTTAGGTCCAGACTGACCATGACAACTACTTTCTTAGCCTCTTTTAGCATTTCACACGTGTTTATTATGTCATTGATGCACATTGCAGCTGATTTGTTTTTCCTGTATGCATATGTTCTACAAGGTAGGATGTTGTGCTGGTCCAACCAGTTATTTAAACGAGTTTTGATCATAGAATTTAGTGTTTTTGCCATGACAGGAATTAACGATATCGGTCTAAAACTTTTGTAGTCATCTAAATCTTTGTCTTTTCTTCGGTATGGGTACAATTTTTATAATGCGCCATTCATTTGGAATGTTACAGTCCTTCATGGCCTTGTTGAGTTCATTTAGCAAGTTCACTTTCGTGTCCCTGCTTAGATTCCTCAACATTTCAAAAGTGATAACATCAAAGCCACCAGCAGTGCTCTTTTTGTTTTGTAACATATCCTCTAAGTCATCGAACGTAAAATCTTCTATACACTCAATGTCGCTAGGCCTCGCTGATTGAACAGCATCACCTGCCTCCATTGGTACTTGGCTGTTTGGGAATTCTAGAAATTCTGCGCTCCACGATGGATTGAATGAATTTTGCTCCTGTGTGCGTAGCCCTTTCAAGGCTTTGAGAAACCTCCAAGCTGACTTTGCATTTGGCTGTAGATTGATTTCCTCGATTCTCTCCCTATAACTGGATCTTTTTGCTTTTCTCACTACTTTTTTCCATTTTACTTTCAAATCTACTGCTTTCATGTAGGCTGCCATTGACGGTTCTCTTAAGGCTTTAGTTTGAGCTTCATTAAGAGAGAGAGAGAGACTCTTGTGAGTAATTGACGTGTTTTTTTGTGCTCCGCAACAATTAATTTCTTGTGTCGTTTAACGTGCCAATTTTGTCGCAAATCTAAAGTAAATAAGTTAATTAGCATTGCCTGCTATCGGTTTGTGCTTTTCTTTTCAGTTGTGCATCTTAACATTGCTTATTTAGCAAATTTTATTATTGCGGCGTCTGTGCTGTGTATTTTGTTAGTGTTTTTGATTTGCTTGCTTAGCAACTCCCCCTCTTTACACAAGTTTGTGTGTGCGATCGCTTGTGCATTTCTTTTTGTGCTAACTTGTTGTTGTTGCTCTGCTCTCAAAGCTAAGAACGCTCGATATCGAACTGCGCTCTGTGGGTGTTTTTGTTTTTGTGTTTTGTTTTGTTTTGATTTTTTGATACGCGCTTTGCTCCGCTTCCCCTTTAGTTTTGAGACCCTCTGATAAATTTAGTGCATTATGTCGTGCTGCAAAAAGGCCTGCACATTTAAGAATGCAAGTGAGTCGGATCAACTTCGGTTTGTTACTTGCTGGTTGTGCGACAATAGTATGCATATTAAATGTACCGGGCTAAGTGGACGTGATCTGGACAAAGTTACTCGCCTAAAAAGGATTGTGGTGCTTTGAATTGGTCATGCCCTTTGTGCGCTGAAAAACAATTTAATTTCTCACGGATGTTTATCGACGTGAAAAATAAATTCGACAAAATGCACAATCTAACTAAGCATCTCGCAAGCGAGTTTCTCGCCAGTTCCGAGATGCTTAGTGAGTATAAGTTCGAGTCACCACCCCCGCGTCGGTTGGAGCCTCAATTCTTAGATGTGCCACCACCCGTGTCTGGCAACTCGAACCAATCTTCCCCCAATTGCACTGAAAGGTCTCCAACTATTTCATTGTCTGTCTCACCAGGCAATATGCTTGATTTGTCTCCTTTCCCATCCCCGAATCAAGCTGTTGGAAATCGTTCTGATAATCCTCCTTCTGTCCGTAGATTCGAGCAGTCCCCATTAACGTCGACTGAACCTGTGGGCAGTGTTTCCGTCTGCGTTCCCATTCCTCCTGAACCTCCTCTACTGTCCGTGATAGCACCGCGTAAGCAAGTATTTGTGTCTAGGTTGTCTCCGGAAACTACTTGCGAGTCAATTGCAGCATACATTGCGAGCAAATGCTCAGCAAGTGTTTCTATTTCAAAGTTTAGTTTTGCTCAACCCCGTGATATAGCTTCGTTTAAGTTAAGTGTTCCGTCTGAATCATTTCCAATCATATGTGATCCAGCATTCTGGTTGCCAGATATGATTGTGCATGAGTTCAGGCAAAAAAATCCAATGAGGCCGATGCCAGTCAACTTGCCCTCATTTAGTTCATCCTCACGTGTAGCGTCTACTAGGGTTTCAAAAAACTAGTTCCGTCCGTCTGTCCTCTCATTGCCTATCAAAACGTTAGGGGCCTTTTATCTAAGCTCCATACGTTATTTTTGAACAGTACATCTTTTGAATTTGACATAGTTGCATTTTCAGAGACTTGGTTAAAATCCTCAATTTCTGATTGTGAAATTTTGTCAAATGATTTTTTTATCTATCGACATGATCGACCAGATCGCAAAGGTGGTGGTGTACTGATCGCAGTTAAGACCAGCCACAATTCCGAACTGATCATTGTTGATAAGCCTGTGGATGTTGAATTTGTTGCCGTAAAAGTAACTTTTCCATCATTTTTTTTATTTATTACTTGTTCTTATATCCCACCTTCGTCCGATATTGAAATTTATATGCACCATGTAGCCTGCATTAAAGATGTTTTAGCCCACTTACGGGACATTGACACATTGGTTGTTGTAGGTGATTTTAACTTGCCTAACATCACATGGTCAAATCCCAATGGGTCGACTTACCTTGTACCATCAGTGCAGCATGATTTTTTAGATTGTCTGCTTGGCATGTCTCTTTTTCAAATTAATCCTGTACAAAACAATTTAAATAAATTGTTAGATCTTATTTTTGTCACTGATAGCACCAATGCCAGGTCCCCCCTCTATCACTACCCGAAGATTCTTACCATCCAACACTGGAAGTCTCGCTTTCAATATTTGGACCTGCCCCTTCAAATTCAAAAATCCCCAATATACCTCGTCGTTGCTTCCGTAAAGGAAACTTCACTTTGCTAAGTCAACTCATTTGTGCAACAGACTGGTCTCCATTGTACAATGCGGTTGATTTGGATTTTGCTCTTACCTTTTTCTACGAGTCTATTAATTCTCTCTTAGATATCTGCATTCCTAATAGCGTCGCTTCCACCGCGTCACTTAATCCCCCCTGGTACTGTCCTAGGTTATCAAATTTGAAAAATATTAAATCTAGATGCTTCAAAAAGTATAAACTTACTGGTTCTGCGATTAATTTTTCTAAATATTCAATAGCAAAATCTAACTTTACACTTTTTAACTCCGAGTGCTATAACAATTATCTTGCTCGGTGCAAAATTCAATTCGCACAGGATCCAAAGCAATTCTATAGCTTTGTGAACTCTAAGCGAAGATCTTCTTCTTTACCTTCCTCTTTTTTTCTGGGTAACATAAAGGCTGGCAATGATTCCACAGCTGTTGACTTATTCGCTGACTTCTTCCAATCAACTTATTCCTCTGCCCAATATGCGAACACTTCTTATCCTTATAACATTACTTCTTCCAACTCTATATGCGATCCCGAAATTTCCCAAACTTCTCTTCTTTCATTTTTAAAATCACTAAAATCCTCATTTTCTCCCGGGCCTGACAACATTCCTAGCTGTGTGCTCAAAGAGTGTTCTAGTTCTTTATGCCAACCATTGCTAAAGCTTTTCAATCTATCACTCAAGTCGTCTGTCTTCCCATCTCTTTGGAAAGAATCTTACATTAATCCTCTCCATAAAAAGGGTGGGAAGTCGGATATTTTAAATTACAGAGGCATTGCTAAGCTTTCTGCCATTCCGAAATTGTTTGAAGAGATTATAACCTCCACATTGCAGCATTACTGTAAATCTATTTTGTCACCTTTCCAGCATGGTTTCATAAAGCGTCGGTCAACAACGACCAATTTGCTGGAATTTACTTCGTTAGTTAATGATGGATTCCTTGTGAAAAGGCAAACTGATGTCATTTATACCGACTTTAGCAAAGCCTTTGACTCTGTCAACCATGATCTTCTCCTCTTTAAGCTCGATCGATTAGGATTTCCCTCTTCTTTTCTGCTTTGGGCTTCGTCCTATCTAAAAGATAGAACTCAAAAAGTTCTGCTTCGTTCTAACACTTCAAAACCTGTGTCTGTAACCTCTGGAGTACCTCAAGGTAGCCACCTGGGTCCTCTGTTCTTTATTCTATTTATCAATGATCTTCCTACAATATTATCATATTCTCGGATACTCATGTATGCCGATGACGTTAAACTTATTTTATCTTTCAACAACCCGATTCATTCTATTGGATTGCAAGATGATCTTAACTCCTTGCAATCTTGGTGCTTGGTAAATCATTTGCATCTGAATTGCTCCAAGTGCATGTTTATGACTTTCCATCGTTGCAAACCATTTCTGGTTTCCTATACGATTGGTAATGAACCGTTGCAACGTATTTTGTCTGTCGTTGATCTTGGAATTCTGTTTGACCCCAAATTGAGTTTTAATCACCATATCTCCACTATTGTTAACAAAGCGAATGGTGTACTTGGATTCATTAAACGTTGGTCAAAGGAGTTTAATGATCCCTACACCACTAAACTTCTTTATACAGCTTTAGTCCGTCCGGTGCTAGAATACTGTTCATCCGTATGGTGTCGGCAGTATAAAAAGCATGTTGATCGTATTGAATCAGTTCAGAAACAATTTTTGCGTTTTGCCCTTCGTGGCCTTAATTGGGACCCTAACCTCCGTTTGCCATCGTACTCCAGAAGACTCTTGCTTATAGACCTTCCTTCGCTAACTAACCGCAGAACAGTCTTAGGTGTTTCATTTCTTCACAAGTTAATTATCGGTGATGTAGATTCTTCTGAACTCTTACGTCGCCTTAACTTCTCTGTTCCTTCTAGGCCAACCAGAAACTTTTTTCCTTTAATCTTGTCTAGATGCACAACTGATTATGCCCAGCATAATCGATTTCGGGTTTTATGTCAAGACTACAACGATCTATATCACCTCCTCTCAACAGATCTCTCTCTCTTCTCTTTAAAAACGTCCCTTTACACTTATCTCCGTGAAAATCTCTGACCACTCCCAGCTGTGAATAGGGGCATAGCTTGCCGGACTGGCTAATAAATCTTCCCCCAACGGGTCAGAGATTTTTCGGTTATACTTTTAGTTTTATTTTAATATATTTTTAATTTGTAATTTTCTATTTTTTTGTTTTTTTGTTTTTTTTTTTGTCACTCTTCCATTTTATCTTTAATTATAGTTTTATGCCTTTTTTCCTCTATGTATTTGTAAGCCTGCATTTTCTTATTCTTTTTTTCTTACCTCTTCACATCTCTACAGGCCTGTTCCGGGCTTCACATAATTTATTAAACTTCAAATGAAATTAAATTTGAACGATTTTGTGTTCGCTGTTCTGGTATTCGACTTGCAATTTGACTGTTTCATTTCCAAATTGTTTTTCTTATAACAACTCGCTGAACTTAATCAGTTGGATGCAACAATCAAAATACAAACTCTGCAATAGCTTAATATAGCTGTTTAATATCTCGCTTTATTTTAATAGCACTTAATGAAAATTACTTACATCTGAGTTCACATGCTCCAAGCAATGGGAATTCAAATCGAGTAATTCAATCAAATTATGAAAACCAGAACAGGTAGCCAAGTCGAAATAGAGATAATTTAATGTAAGTGAAAAACTGAACAGGCCTGTATATTTGGTATATTTGGTTGTGTTAGCTCTAATATCGACTCTGACCACAACAGGCTGTGAATCGGGGCATAGCTGGCCGGACCGGCAAATAAAAATCCCCCACCGAGTCGGAGTCGTTATTAGTTTATTTTGTAATTTTGTTAGGCTTTCTTTTTATGCCTCCTTAGTAAATAAGCCTTTTTATAACGTGCTTACAATTTTGTTGACAGCCTTTGTTTGTCGACCATTAATAAATAAATAAATAAAAAATTAAAAGCTTTATAAGTAGTCTCCAGATCATCAGACCACCAGGATTTTGGTGTTCTGTTGCTGGATATTTCATATGTTGAGCTCTTGATCCTGTTTTTGATATTTTTTGTAAGAGATGATATGTTGCCTGAGAACTCGGATTTACCCAGTATTTTCAGTAGTTTATGTTTAGCTAGGAACTTCTTAGGTATCACTTGAATATCATTTATACCAATTTCAATTGGATAGTGATGGCTGCCGCCTATAAAGTATGGCTTGCATGTCCATGATGAACTAAGGTTTGAGTTCGTGAAGGCTAAGTCCAGAACTGACCCTTGTTCAGCATCTATGTGTCTTCTGTAAGTGAACTCTCCTGTGTTTAAACATTGAAAGCCAGCTTCGCTCATAGATTCACGAATGACACGACCTTTTGCATTGGTTGTGGTATCTCCAAAGTGTGAGTTTTTGGCATTGAAATCTCCAATGATGTATACATCATTCAGATCCTCCAAAAAGACATATAACGTATCTAGTTCATTTTTAAACAACTCTGTTGACAGAGTTGGTTCAAAGTAAACCGAAACCACAATTATGTTGGGATTTAGATTGGTAGTTTTGGCAATAATGATGTCTCTTTCGCTTCTGTATTGCATTCTTTGGAAATTAATTCCTTTTTTGAACGCAATAGCTACGCCACCATAATTGTCATCCCTATGCTTTTCTATTATATTGAAATTGGCAATTTTTCTCCTATCATTGTCCTCATCATGAGAAAAAATTTCAGAGAGAACTGCCACGTCTATGTTTTCGTTGATTAGAGTGTATTCTATGTCATTTTTGTTGGCTCTTAAGGACTGCACATTATGTTGATAAAACTTAAGGCGCATTCCTTGTAAGAGTGCCGAAATTCGGTTCATTGTTTGGGGCGGGATTTATTTTCTTTCTTCTGTTTCTGTTTTCGAACTTAGCTCTAATCTGTTCAATCGCGTCAAGAATTCCTTGATTGTCTCTTGCTAGAGGCATGATTGCTTGGACTATTTCTTGGATGATGATGGCAGTGCTGTCACCATCCTTTGTGGGGAATTTATATTCCCACTCACTTGCGTCATTTGTGTATGACTCAAGCCTAAAGTGAGGTATTTGTTTGGGTATAGTGGGTCGGTTAATTACCCGACTGCTGTATGAGTGCTTATTAATAATACTATTAACCTGGCTGTTCCTGTTTACTATAGGTTTTCCTTTGTCAGACTAGGAAAATTTTCCTGATATTTGTGATAGTTGTTGTGCTCCCTGTTAATGGAGTACTTGCTAACTACCTCCTTCCTGGCTAATTTTTGAATGGTCATTATTTTGAGTATGTCCATCTCTTTAGCCCAAATGGGGCATTCATATTTGTTACATGAATAGTGATCACCACTATTACATAGGATGCATTTTTTAGTCTGACAATTTTCACACTCATTTCTACCGCAGCCTTTTCTTTGACTTGCACCTCACAGTTGTATGGCCTAACCTGCCACAGTTGAAACATTGTTTCACAAATGGTATGTAGTGTGAGACTTTGAGTCCACACACACCAAAAAGGACAATTGATTCGGGTAGCTCAGGGCCCGCGAACCCTATCTTGACTGATTCAGTTGGTTCTAACGAAAATCTTATTTGTTTTCCTGCTTCTTGAACTTGTCCTTCCTCATAATGCGTTCCAAGGATTTCACTTCAATGCTTGATTCAATGTTGTATTTGAGATCATCATCTTTGTAATTCGTGGGTATCCCTTTGATAACTCCAAAGGTTTCAGTAAAATTTTTTGGAATGAATGTGTTAATTTCGACCTTTTTTACGTTTTCGTTCATGACGGCATTGTTTGCGTCAAAGCACGAATTAAGGTATACTTTGTACAAGGTGGGACCTAAAGCTACAATTCTAGTCATGTTCCTTAAGTGGCAGTGTCTTATCTTTTCAAAGAGGTATAACCCATTTTTAACATTTTTATTTTCGCATAAATCGCTTTCCTTTGTGTCAAAAAGAAAACAGGCTTCTCCTTCTTGTGTTATGTCGTATAAGTTTACTTCCTTTTCCTTGTTAATTAGAGGGTTTTTTTCCCCTAGTGCTTCATTGTTGCCTAGTTGCTTTTCGACTATTCCATCAGACAAATTATTTTTCTCAGTGTGCTTTTCATTCTCGTTAACTACCGCTACATTTTTTTCATTTCTCTTTGCTGTTACATTTTCTTCCTCTCTCCCTTGTGTGTCAGCCATTTTTTTGGCAGGCGAGACTCTTGTATTTACCTCCTCCATTTCTATTTCAGACGTTGCATCACTTCTCCATCCCTCTTGACCAGAACTTTCTTCCATATCGCTGCCATCCGAGGTACTCTCAGATAATCCCTTAGCATGTGCCTTTTTTTTATTATTGGCAAGTGAGTTATTTTTACCCGATTTGTTGATTTTTTTCTTTTTAAAATTTAGCTCTTTAGGTACGTTAGTTGCATCAAACAGGAGAGAATCCTCTTGCGCAAGTCTTTTTAGATTTGTCTTGTTTGTTTTATGGCCTGGCGCCGACGCGTCGGTGCTCTTTCCACTGTAGGAATAACGCTCGTCTTAAGATAAGTCAAACGGAATTTCCCTTCCTCAGGGTTTAAATGAGAATGCGTTTATTCACTACTTTTTCCACTATTTAAAGTTTTTTTTCACAACTATCTGGAGATGCTTCTCGAACACACTGACCTCTCTCGGCTGGCAAATCGGAAGTGTAACACAAGATCTTGCTCCTCTCATTCGCTCGACTCTAGTGTGACCAGCTTGCCTAAAGCTCAGAATGCCAGCATGTCTGCCTGGCACTACCCCATTCCCACACATACATATATTGAAATAAACATTATAACGTTGTTGTATTCGGAAACAACTTGGCTATAGTAAGATTTACAGCTCCTAAAAAAGCTTGGTAGCTCAACAGATTATAACCTCCACATTGCAGCATTATTGTAAATCTATTTTGTCACCTTTCCAGCATGAATTCATAAAGCTTCGGTCAACAGCGACCAATTTGCTTGAGTTTACTTCGCTAGGTCTAATTTTTCTGACCTATGATATTATAGTTAGCTATAGGGAAACTTCGATTTAATTTATGGATTGCAAAAACATTGACTACCGAGAACTAGAGTTAGAGTTTAATGCTTGTGACTGGACGCCTATATACCACTCGCTTCATGTTGACTACCAATTGCATGTTTTTAACACAAATATAGTGTACCTTTTTAATAAATGCGTTCGCCTCAGAACTAAAGTTATTAAACCGATGCAGCAGCTTTGGTTCAACAACAACATAAAGCGGCACATCAAATTGCGTGATGTTGCATACCTTAGGTGGAAACGGTATAAAACCAGTAGCCTTCAAGTGGAATACAAAAATCAAAGGGCCACTGTAACGAAAATAATTAAAATTACAAAACGAAATTATTTCAACTCGAAATTTAGCCAAGTTGCAATGACCAGACAGTCCTGGAGAGACATAAAAAACCTTGGAATAAGGAAAACTAAGACACAACTCACGGAGATGATTAACGTAAATGAACTGAATGAGAAGTTTGCGCAGCTAGATGTACTTGAGGCTTCATGTAATAATTATGTTAATGCTTTGTGATAATAGTTTTAGTTTTTCTTGTGTCAGTCCTTGTGACGTCGTCGAAAGTGTTTTAAAAGTGAAGTCAACTGCAGAAGGTTTAGATAACGTAAATCCGAAGTTTGTGAAAATACTAATGCCAATGATACTAGAACATATTACACATATTATTAACACGGCTTTTACTATGTCCACTTTTCGACATGCATGGAAAATTGCAAAAATTATTCCAATTCCGAAACCCAATAAGGACTTAAGACCTGTGTCTATTTTACCATACATATCCAAAATATTTGAGAATCTGATGGCTACACAAATACAGTGCTTCCTTAATAAGAACAGGCTACTAAGTCAAAAACAGTCAGGTTTTAGGAAGAATCGTGGCTGCATCACAGCAATAACTAGTATAGTGGAGGACATCAGAAAAAAGACTGACGACAGTTGCGTAACTTTTTTAACGCTGCTTGACCACAGCAAAGCATTTGACACTGTCGATCATGAAATTCTCTGCACGAAGCTCAAGAACATGTACAACTTCTCTACAACTGCAGCTTCCCTTCTCAGATCATATCTGAATAACAGACTGCAGGCGGTGGTCTCCGGCTCTTGCATTTCTAATTTTTGCTCAGTCACGCGTGGTGTCCCTCAGGGATCGGTTTTAGGGCCATTGTTGTTTTCTGTATATGTGAATGATCTTCCTAATGTCCTGTCTGACTGTGATGTTCATATGTACGCTGATGACGTTCCAAGTTATGTAAGTAGACCCCTTTTAAATATAAATGAATGTGTATTTGTAACTAATAATGTGCTTGCTAAAATCGATACTTGGGCAAAAGAGAATGGACTAGGGCTCAACCCGGCTAAAACCAAGTGTTTGGTTATTTACAAGAAGTAACTTGAAACAAGCCAGCTACCAAAAGTTGTAATTAGTGACATTCCAATAAATTATGTTGAACATGCAGTCAATCTCGGCATTACATTTAACAATAATTTAACTTGGTCCAACCACATCTCAAAAGCAACCGGTAAAATATATGGCATGCTGCGGCAACTCGCAATTTCAAAGTCGGAATTACCTGTTCATATCAAAATGCTTATAGCTAGACAAATTCTCGTGCCGACACTTTTCTATGGAGTAGAAGTTTTTGCCCACTGTGACTCTAGGGATTTTCAAAAGCTCAATGTGACATTAAATTCAATAGCTAGATACGGATTTAATAACAGACGATTCGACCACGTATCTCACTTAACTCAGAGGATTTTTGACCTTGACCTGAAATCGTGGATTAGCCTTAGAACTCTGACTTTCATACATAAAATCATAACAATCTATATAATTTGCTAACACCCGCACACAGCTTCGCAGCGCACTAATAATTTTATATGCCCTAGATGGAAGCTATTATGCTCGGAGAGACAGTTTATGATAAATGCTATTCGGCTATGGCTACCTCATAATATGAAATCTATTGGAAGCGTAAATCAATTTAAGATAAAGATTAGGGAATACATGCAAAATAGGGAAATAGTACATTAATAGAGTTAAGTAGTTATAATATCATAAATACTTAAGTTCAAATATTCCTGTGTTTAGATTTTATAATTGTAATAACTTAAGTAAAATAGCAAAAATGTAATGTCGTGACTAGCGCTCTAATTTATAAGTGCCAATGTACTTGTAACGCTGGGAAGGAAATTAAAGAAAAAAAATAGTTAATGATGGATTTCTTATTAAAAGCAAACTGATGTCATTTACACCGACTTTAGCAAAGCCTTTGACTCTGTCAATCATGATCTTCTCTTTAAGCTCGATCGATTAGATTTTCCCTCCACTTTTCTGATTTCGCCCTCGTCCTATCTAATAGACGAACTCAAAAAGTTATACTTCGTTCTAATACTTCAAACCCTGTGACTGTATCCTTTTGGAGTACCTTAAGGTAGCCACCTGTTTTTTATTTGTCACTCATTTTATTAATGATCTTCCTACAATATTATCATTTTCTCGGATACTCATGTATGCCGATAACGTTAAGCTTATTTTATCTTTCAACAACCCGATTCATTCTATTGGATTGCCAGATGATTTTAACTCGATGCTGTCTTGGTGCTTGGTAAATCATTTTCACTTGAATTGCTCCAAGTGCATGTTTATGACTTTCCATCGATGAAAACCATTTCTGGTTTCCTATACGATTGGTAATGAACCTTTGCAACGTATTTCGTCTGTTGTTGATCTTGGAATTATTTTTCATTCCAAATTGAGTTTTAATCACCATATCTCCACTATTGTTAACAAAGCGAATGGTGTACATTTTATTTTTTTCTTGAAACGCGAAGAATCGGTGTTTGCTGGTAGTAGTAAGAAAATAGGATAGCGGGAATTTGGGCCTGGCACAGTGGCGCCATCTGTCAGCAAAAAAAAGCGCAAAGCTTTGAGGCGCCATCTGTCGGCGAAACCGTAAAGCTTTTGTGACGCCACCTGTTGCACAGAACGCACAATATACAACGCACTTTAATATTCCCTTTACAAGATCACATTAGGTTCGTACTATTTCTTTTTATTATTTATGTTAATAGGAATATTATAAAGTAAACAAATGTTTAAAAATCAATTTTGTATATGATTACACTTACTCGAAGGTTGAACTCGTCATCCCAATGAAATTGTATACAATCTATAGATCACTTTAAAAAGAAGCAAAGCATTTCGTACTGGAATTTTATCTCATCTTGCTATTTATTTTTTGAAGTTCGGCGTTAGCATATGCATTTTAAAATCGTATTGACTATACAATGTAACCCAATTATTGCATAAATAGCACAAATAATAAGTTGTTGCTGCTTTCTCTCGACTGAAGTTATGCGCCTTTAAAACATGGGTTATTAAACTGCTTTTCCGAGTAAACGTTTTATTATTACACAGCTCGCAAGTAAACTTCTCCATCTTGATGATGAAATCAAACTAATCAGTTTTCTATTTTGATTCACTTTTTAAAGAAAAATCATCAAAGAGTTCTTTATAACTTCCAATGGACCACATACATATATAATTTATTTATATATATATATATATATATATATACATACATGTATACATATTTATTTACAAAATAATTCAGTCAATGAAAACATCACTTAGTTACATCTAGTTAAACTCCGCAACCATTTCAATCTTAAACTACCACACCTATTCAATAATGGTATGTATACTTATTCGTGTTTGTAGTTAAATATATAATCCAACACTCTCATATGCACACAGGCGTTCCTAGAAACCCTAAACGGCGTTAAGGATGCGATTACGCAAAGGTACAGAACCTGTTGGTGGGAGAAGAGTATGTCATCCCGGATTGCCAACTGAAAAAAACCTGTTTTGAAGAGAAAAAATAGCTCTTTACTTGAAAGACAAGGATGGCAAATGTCTTTGGATATTTTTACCTAAAGGATTTGTTACAAAATTTTCAACAAAGACACCATATAAGAAGTTAAAAAAAATGGTATTTTATATGTTGTATATAAAGGGAAAGAAGAGGGGCGATATAGTACCGCTCAATTCGAGTTTAAGGGTTCAGAATTATGAATTTTCTAGTCATTTTTCAAATAAAATAAGATTTTATTTCGTTTTTTGTACACAACCCAATCTTAAGTCAGCCAGTACAAGATGCACTCTAAGCAAATCGAAGTATTCCTTTACCAGTTTGATGGGGCCATTTTTGAAGAGCACTTGCATCAACTGAAGTACCTGAAGGCAACATTGGAGGAAAAGGAATTAATATATTCAAAATTATCAAATTATATCAAATTATATCTTTTTTTTTTTTTTCTTATTTTTCTTTAAATTGTATATGAACAAGTTTAAAGCTAGCTTATCATTAAAATTAAAATCCTTAGTTTTGAAGTTGCTCAAGAATGACTTTAGCTTTTTCCTTTTGCATTTATATAGGCCATATAGCAAACAATAATGTCCACATGTACTTGAAAAGAACACTTGAATTGGTTGTTTGTTATAGTCAAAGCATTTGTTTTTAAAAATTTAATAAACTCTTTTTGCAGGAGGGCACCCACTGGGTGGCCTTTTTCTTTGAAACCCCAATTGGCCATAAGAGTCAAAAAACTATGCTTTTCGAGCAGTTTACCCCAATAGAAAAAGGGCACCCAGTGGGTGCCCTCCTGCATAGATCCATCGGTATTAGCAATAATTAACGCAAGATATGTAAAAATGTGATAAGGTAATTTATCTGATGGAAAAACTCCCTTAAAAATTGGTTTTGTAAATGCATTACTCGATGGTAAATTATGTATTTGAAGGGAATTCATTTTACAAGATGTTTCGTATTTTCCGATGCTTGTCAATATCAATCATAGATCCGTATTCACAATACACAAGACATGTTACAGCCTCACTTAATGCTTGGGCAAAGCGACCCTCAATTCGAATTGTTCCTTGCGAAATCAAATTTGAGCATACCGTTGAATTTGAGCGATCAGCAGTTAAGTCAAATGCTAATATAAAACAGTCACTATCAAACATTTCCTTTGATATTTGTAAGCCTCTATCATAATGGTTTATTCCATTTGCTTTAAAGAGCATGTTATATGCACGAGCGCGTTGATTACTCTTAGGAGTTGTGTAATCAAACTCAAGAGCTTGTGACGGAATTTGCACACCATTAACTAATAAATTAAATCGCTGAATTTTAAAATTCTCAAATTTAAATGGATCTTGTCGACGATGTCCTGAATAGGCACTGTTTTTAACCATGCAAAACGCAATAAAATTTGGTAGTTGTCCAATAACCACGTTTTCGATGGAAAGTGTGTTGTTTCCAGGATAGAGTGTAAATGACTTAACTTCAACTTTGTTGTATTTGTTTTGTTTTGAAGTACATGATGATGTGCAAGCAGAATGCTTGGATTAACTGGTTCATGATTCATAAACAGCTGTGCTTCCAATATTTCAAGATTTGATTCTGTATCCGTTTCCAGCAAATAAAATGCAGGTTTCTTAATATTAAAGATTATCCTTAGATCAACGTTATTTGTAAGTAGTTTAGGTTGATTAAAAATATCTCCATGAACTTTACCAAAGAGTTCCACTTTATTGGTATTTTGAAACATATGTATTAGCGTCTGATATCCATCTGTTGTAATATTTTGCCTCACATAGTTAGGATAATAGCCCTGTGTAGTTAAGTGACTCGTTGTAGCATCACTACCGTAGTTAAGAATTGTTTGCAAATATGAGCGATAATGATAATTATTATCACTTTGTGGCACCAAAATGTTATTTAGATAAACCGATGAACTTCTGAATATTGAATGTAGTATATTATTAACAACACCAACTGCTTTACCGGTAATGTTATTATTTGTATGATCCTTTAGTTGAACTACAAGTCTTAGATAAACACTTGATAGGTCTCTGTATGATTCACCATTTCCCAAACAAACAAACTCAATTGAACTAGTTAAATCTGATGATTGGATTATATGTAACTTCTACAGAACGCAAAATGCTACTTTGAGTTGGATGAGGAGTAAACAAATCAAGTTCGCTTTTCATGTCATTTGTTTTAGTAAATATATCCTTTATACGTCCAGTTATCCTTTTCAATGACTTCTTTCTCCTTGTGCCGGCTGTGTTTGTCGACGTCCTTGCTTAGACTTACAATGAACTCGTTTTCGAGTTGCAGCCTTCTTTTTATTTCTTTTTTTTCCTGATCCATTTTAAGATCGTGTCATCTTATTTATGTGAAGTATTATGTAAAGAATGGTTTATTCAGTGATGGTTAAGTATAATATTATGGCTGAGCTATAATTGTTGCAAAATTAGGAAATAGAACTTAATTGAATTACTGCTGCGACGGACGACACGACTTGACAACTGTTCTCGACTGATCTCCACTGAATACCATTAACGACTCGTTCCTTCTGCAGACTGCGCAGCTCACGCGGCTGCTAGTGATGGGCTGCTATTAGTGATGCGCATCCATAACCGTCTTACATTCGGCCCTCCTGATCATCCTCATCTGTCCCAGATGACAACAGCTCCTCGTTCTCTGCTACGAATCGCCACATCTTCAAATTATCGCAGCTAGTTGACGTGATATTTGGACCCTCGACGGTTGCTGCCTTTCTGACGTCGTATCTCCCGTTACGTTTGACCTTGGTAACTTCATACGGGCCAAGGTATTCACTAGCCAGCTTACGACCAGCAACAAACTGCGTCCTTTTGATCGCTACCAGATCGCCGACCTTATACTCGTACTCCTTACGACGTTTTTTGTCAAAGTTGCGCTTGTAGACTTGCTGCGTATGCTCGATATTCTGCTTAACCACTTGTCGCAGCTTCTGACGATCATCGTTGAATTGGCTCACCAATTCTTCCTCTAAGAGCTCCAAAATTCGACTTTCTGCTTGATTGTACATTTTGGAGCCGAACATGACTTCAAATGGTGACGACTTTAAAGCAACATGCACGTGCGAATTAAGCGCCTTCTGCACCTCGGGAACGTATTTGTACCATTTGGCTGGTTCGCTTGTCGACAGTTTCGATATAATCGACAAAATCGAACGGTTCACCCGCTCAACTTGGCCATTACCTCTGGCTACTCCTGTTGTCGTCTTCACATGGTCAACTTTATGCTCATCCAGAAACTCCTTGAAGCCATCAGAAGTGAACGCTGAACCTCTATCGCTAATAATGCGCTTAGGAAAACCAAACACATTGGACCATTCGCTCAGCCTTTTGACAACTTCCTCATGACCAGTTGATTTGGCTGGAAACAACCAAACAAACTTCGAAAACGCATCAACAGCTGCTAGGATGTACTTGTACTGCTTGGCTGAAGCATCCATCGGACCCAAGTGATCAATGTGGAGGGTGTGTAGCGGCGTGTCTCCCTTATAGATGCAATTTAAAAAGCCTTCCTGCTTGCCCAACTTCTTGCTGTGAATAATGCATTTTACACAGTTAGCGATCAGCTTTGTTACCTTATTCTCGAGATGCGGAATCCAAAATTGCTGCTGAATGGAATGCATCGTCTTGCGTGACGAGAAATGGCCAACTTCGTGCGACCCTTGTATTATTTCCCGCTCCATAAGCCTTGGAACAACAAGCAACTCGTTACCATCAATAGTCTTGTACAAAAGACCACCTTTCAACGTATAGTCCTGATACGGATGTTGGTTGAGAATCTGCACAACGGCCTTGATATAGTCATCATTCTGCTGCATCTTCTTTATACGGACTGATAACTCCGCTGTCACCAACATGCAAGACTCCGGAAATCGGCTAAGGCAATCCACATGCCTCATCTTTTCTCCTGCACGGTGTTCGGTTTGAAAATTAAAATCCTGCATGTACAGGATCCACGGACCAACTTCTCTGGGGACATTCTGCTTGTTCATCGTGTCTTTGAAGGCGGCACAGTCCGTAACCAACTTGAAACGGACTCCCAACAAGTAGTGCCGAAACTTCTTTAATGCCAAGAATGCTGCTTTTACTTCGAGATAGTAGCTGTGACGTTTTGACTCTGCTTCCGACGTTTTCCTGCTCCAATAGTAGATTGGATGAAGGTTCCCTTCAAACTCTTGCAGCAAAACGGCTCCAAATCCCTCTTTGGACGCATCTGTGTGTAGCTCGGTTGGAGCTTCTCTGCAGTAAATATGTAATACTGGCTTGCTCGTAAGTTCCAGCTTTAGGCGCCGCATCGAATCTTGCTCTGAAGGACCAAAATTGAACTCCACTTCTTTCTTGAGAAGATTTGTTAGTGGGCGTGCGATATGTGCATACCCAGAAATGAATTTCCTGAAGAATCCAGTGAGTCCCAAAAATGCTTGAACGGCTCTGATATTCTTTGGAGTACCAAAATGACTGACGGCTGCTGTCTTGTCTTCTCCTGGCCAAATACGACCAGCTTCAATGATATGGCCCAGAAAATGAATACGTGTCTGCATAAAACTGCACTTCTTCCACTTGATTTTCAGACCGTACTCCGCTGCTGTCTCAAAAACTCGTTTTGTTTTTTCCATACATAATTCCGGCGTTGAAGCATAGATGATGATATCATCCATGTATAACTGCATTACATCGGCATTGATTAGGGTCTGGAAAATGTGCTGGACGAAGCGAATAAATGCAGCTGGCGAGTTCTTAAATCCAAATGGAGCTTTATTAAACTCAAACAACCCTTCTTTCGTGACGAACGCTGTAAATGGTTTACTTTCTTCTTCAACTGGAACGTGAAAGAATCCGTTTTCGAGGTCCATTATAGTGAACCACTTTGCGGCTTGCAGCTTTTCTAAGACTTCTTCCATCAACGGCACAGGGAAGCAATCCACCAGGACCATGCCGTTTAGAGTCCTGTAATCGACGCAAACTCGCAGGGTAGTATCTTTCTTCTTAACAGCGACCACTCGGCTTGCAACATTTGAGGACGACTTGCGAACAATACCAGCCTCCATCCACTCATCGACTTGTTTCTTTACTGCCTCTGCTTCATCTGCTGACAATCGAGAAGGTGAATGGCGAAACGGCTTAACCACTCCATCAGGAACTATTGTCAGCTCAACGGGACACTGCTTTACAGATTTTGGAGTCGCCTTATAGCTGGTTTCTATCAACTGCTCTACGTCTTTGCGATACTTCGGCTGAACTGTAAAAGATAAATCTTCGCAAACATTATACACCAAATCATACTCATCCGAAGGATTCGGGACTGCATCAAGCTCCAAAAACGTAACACCATGGTTATCAGCTATCAAACGAAATTTTTTGATGAAATCGTGACCCAACAGTGCATCGCACTCCATTTTAGTATTGGGGACAACAATAAAGTTTTGGCCAGTCTCCATCTGATCGACTTTCACTTGGGCATTGAAGTACCCTATCGGCTGTGTTGTTGCGTTACCCAGTCCCCGCAATACAGAAACACTTTTTTGTAGTTTAATGTCTTTAATTTTTCCAGCGATACTATCTTTAATTATGGTCACATCTGACCCGGTATCTACTAGACAATCTACTGGCAATCCGTTTATTTCTACCGATTTAATTCTGCTGCGGTCAACACGAACTTCAACTTTATTTATCTTTTCAATTTTCTTCGGACAATTACGCGAAATATGACCAGCTTGATTGCAACCAAAACACTTTGTTTCCGCATTACAATCCTTACGCTTATGTTCGGCAGAACCACAGTTATAGCAATGCTCTCTTTTACCGCCTTGGAACACTTGCTTAGCACTGATGACGGGTTTTTGTTGACCGGTGTTTCTTTCGTTTATATTGAGTCGTTCATAAATATCAAACTCTTCTTTTAAAGCTCTGTACGACTTACAACGAAACATCGCGCACTTGTACTCGTTTTTAATATCAAGTCCATTCACTACATGACTTATAACTGCAGCATCTTCTACGTCACCGACTGCCGCTATTTTTTTCATTTGCAGCAAATATTCGTGGAATGTTTCGTCTTTCTTTTTCTTCCTTTCTTGCAACTTCTTGTGAATGTCAGCACTATTGAAACAGCAATCAAATTCTTCGATTAAGAGGTATTTCAGTTCCTCATATTCGCACACACTTTCAGCTTCGAGAAACAGCTTAGCAGGCCCGCACATCTTGCCTCTAGCCTGCACATATTTTTGTTTCTGGTTAAGTTCGTACGCGTCAGCATTTTTTTCGAAAATTTCGAACCATTTTTTTATTGGCATAGACTTGCCATCGCACTCGCACACAACTTTTTCAAAATTTTCCGCGGCAATTTTTACTTGACTGTCTTTTCTTTCATCCACTTCTATCTTCATACTTAGCAGCTGAAGCAACTGATCAACCTTGGTTGCAACTGTAATGTTCTCCATGCTTTCACTTATTGTTTCCAATAAATTTTCACTAGAAATACGCATTTCCACAACTTTTTGTTCTTTTTCGTTTTGTTGGTCTTCTCTTTCGTTCGCACTCGCTTTTTTCGACGGAGTATTTTTCTCTTTCCCACTTCCTTTCTTAGACGGCGTATGCTTCACACCCGTCATTTTCGTATGTATTCAGGCGTTGCTGTGGCGCTCGATGAATTTCACCACAACTGTACAAAATTGTGAAATTCTTTGCTTTTGCGCAGCAACACGAAAATTCAACTGTTTGACACGTTAGCTCACAGAATTCGGACTTTTCAACTTTTAACATGTAACCAATCAACTTTCAACTTTATTTAGGCCACACATTACAACTTTTCCGAATCTCCGATTTTGCACCAACTGGTTCTATTCACCACACAACGCGCTCAGGACTGGACGAGCCCCCAAATGTGAAGTATTATGTAAAGAATGGTTTATTCAGTGATGGTTAAGTATAATATTATGGCTGAGCTATAATTGTTGCAAAATTAGGAAATAGAACTTAATTGAATTACTGCTGCGACGGACGACACGACTTGACAACTGTTCTCGACTGATCTCCACTGAATACCATTAACGACTCGTTCCTTCTGCAGACTGCGCAGCTCACGCGGCTGCTAGTGATGGGCTGCTATTAGTGATGCGCATCCATAACCGTCTTACATACATATACTCGTATAATTCATATTTTGTAAATCATTGCGTAAAGAAACTTCTAGGTAAGTGAACACTTTTTTAAATATTTCTTAATCGATCACAAAAAATTATTACCATCTCTCGATGTTGTAACCAGATGGAATTCCACTTATTTAATGGCGGAAAAATTATTTGAGTTAAAAGAGTTCCTTGCTGTGCAGTCTGTTATTAGTATTGACGTTGATTGGGATTGGATGGAGACTTATATTGACGCGTTCAAGGACACGTACGAAGCGACCCTCAAATTGCAAGAGAAGAAATTAGTCTAGAGTGAATTCTTCATAATATAGATGGAGCTTAAATTAAAGTGCGAGAATTGCCAAAATTACATTAAAAAGAAATTACTGGCACAGATTAAATTTCGAGAATGTAAGTTACTTGAAAATGACGCTATGTTAGCTGCAATTTACATGGGTCCTTGAGTAAATTGTATTTTAACCAGGGATGCAAACCGGTTCTGAACCGAACCGAACCGCTTATTCCAGCTGGTGAGCTGAACCGCAAACCGAACAGGGTTCCTTCCAGAATTGCTGAACCCAACCGAAAACCACTATTAAAAACGGTTTAGTTCGGTTCAGTTCTCTAACGAGTTTTAACGGGACTCACTTTCCTCTAGCCAATGATTATTATTAATTTGGAAATATGAATCGTTCTCCGTAGATAATTTTTGAACATTTCGTTCGACAATCTACATATTTAGCGTTGTCGGATGGATATAACTTTTAAGAATAAACTGACGAAAATTTTACAACATCTTAACGTACCTGTCATCAATCTTAATTTGTTTCTCCATTAGACAATATTTTAAATTTTCTGTGGTACTACTTAACCTTAATTCATTCTTAATCTACCCATAAGTAAGGTCATTACTCTAGGAACTGATAGACGAGTACTGGGAATTCTACATAATAAAGTTTCGACATTGTTCTAAGGATTTTAAAGATATTCAAATGGATTATGGGAATCAAGTTTCAAAAATGATCGAAAAGTTACATTACTACAGAAATTATATTTTAAAATGTGCTTTTGTGAACCACTGAACCGAACCGAAACCGCGGCTCATTTAACTCCAAAAACCATGTAATGAACCGAACCGGCGGCTTAGAAACTGTGCGAACCACTGAACCGAACCAGTACTTATATTCGAGTGGTTTGCATCCCTGATTTTAACTGACCAACAAAAATGGTTGGCCAAACAAAACTTAAGAAAAATCGCATTTCGTTTACTCGATCTGAAGCAAGTAAGGCTAGTCTTGAGTAATCGTTTATAACATAGTATATTGTCCCTGTCAAAAACTAACACTTTTACTAAACTAAATTGCAAAAATAAAACATGTATTTTTATTTTCTCTAAATTTTTAAATGTGCATACTGCAATACAACATGTGTCGTCAAGCGAGGATAATATCCATGATCAGCAGAAGGAGCCCTCATCCGTCGGTGATATCTGTGCTGTCAAAGAAAAGTCGCTGTTTTCCGCTTATTTGGATGGACAGACAATGTCCGAAACCAAAGAAAAGCCTGTTTCTGCAAAACTTGTCAAAATTTATGCTGATGTCAAGAACTTTGATCTAATGTATGGTCGTTTACCATTCAAAGCGGATATTTTGCAGTTTTTTAATGACATGAAGCTGCAGTCGCCCCACTTGAGTGCGCTCGCACAGGTTGCGCTGGCTACACCGCACAGTGGTTGCGTCCATTGGCCAAAAATAAAATAAACCGGTTTTACAATATGTTGACGAAATATAACCAAATTGTCTCACAAATGTGCAAAGTTTGTCATGGCAAACCAGATTTTTCTGGAAATCTAACGGGACTTTCTAAAAATAGAATTACAGTTGTGAACATGTGTTCATATTTGCAAAGCTGCAGCAGCTTAGTATTATTATTGTAAAGTAATAGTGTACTTCTAAGAAATCAAACTTTACACAGAGTGCTCCGATTTTTGTGATTTAGAATGGATTTTGAAGTTGAAGGTATTATCTATAAATCGATATATTTATAATAAACGTACTTGTGAAATTGTTCTTGTTACATCAATTTGAAATAATACATGGTTTGGGTCTATTTTGTGAACGTCTTTTTTATGTTTAGCTAAGGTTTTAGTAGTGATCCCACAAAATTCCACAATTAGTTGGTATGCCGATTTGTTCGTCTGCCTTTAAGGTAATATATGTATATAAATTAGCTGCAGAAATTTGCAGATGTGCCTACAATCGTAAAAATACTTACACCGTCATAACTTTTTCAAGGGCAAAACTGGTGTTCGTCTTTCGTGATTGTGAATAATTTTGCAACACTAAATATTGAATTACTAATAGGATAGATTTTTTTTTGTTTATTTCCATGCTTTTAATTTTGATAGGTGTTTCTTATAAGTGCGTATTCGCACGTTCTTATGTTTTTAATTTATGGTGCAATGAAAAGGGAAGCACACAAAAAGGCAAAGAAAACTGATTGAGGATATAGAAGCGAACATGCAACTCATCTCAAGCAACGCTTACCGAATTTAATGTGGAGGAAGTCTTGTCACTCTTTCTTATTACAAATATGAGTAAACATCAATATTTGCTTATTCGAAGTTTTGTAAATAGTAAGACTTCCTTTAATTTACTACCAAGCTACGAAAACCTTCTGGCGGCCAAAGCATCAACTTATCCTGAAAACATCAGTGTCGGCGAATCCCACGCAGAAGTTGAGCTGTAAAGCTTAACATTGCACATTGTAAAAATGCAAGATGGTGCATTGGTGATGATAGCGTGGCTGACGGCAGTACTGGTCAGTCCGAGTATAAGCAGAAAACAGTGAACAATAACATTGATGATTCGAGTTTGTTCGTGACTTCCTATGTCCCACTACAACTAATTACTCGTGAAAATGATCCCAAGAAACACAAAGTAATTTGGAAAAATCGGTATACACACGTTACTGCAGACCAATAAGGTTTCAATTCCAAAAAGAATAAACCCAATTGACCATAGATGAAGCAACATACATTAGAGACAATATTTCTGCGCTGAAAATATTATAATTAGACATCGTTTGCAGTTAACCATGGTTGATGGAAAAGTCTGTAGTGCTCTCAGTGAAACATCCACTTGTAAATGGTACATATGTGACGCAAAGCCAAGCGAAATGAATGTCTTGGAAAAATGCTTAAACAAAAAAGCTAACGAAGAACATTGTTAGTTCGGGTTGTCTCCATTGCACTCATATATTAGGTTTTTTGAATATTTCTTGCATTTGGCAAATAGATTGCACGTGAAAACTTGGCGAATTTGTACCATAGAAGATAGAAAAGCCTTTAAGGATAGGAAAGCACAAATTCAAGCAGACTTCCGCGCTCAAATGGGATTACATGTGGACAAACCGAGGAGTGGAGGTAGTGGAATTTCAAATGACGGTAATACAGCAAGAAGATTTTTTAGCGATACAAAATTGTCCGCTCATATAACAGGATTGGATGAAATTGTTTTAATTAGGTGTGCGACATTATTGCAATGCTATAAAATAAATGAGGAAAAATTCGGATACTTTGCACTTGACACCGCAAGAATGCTAATTAAATTGTACCCATACTATTACCTCCCACCATCAGTTCATAAAGTTCTTGTTCACGGTCCCGAAATTATAACACATGCGCTTGTTTCGATAGGAGAGTTGTCTGAAGAAGCTGCTGAATCCAAAAATAAGGACATTAAGAAATTTAGAGAAATCCACACTAGGAAAATGTCACGAGTTGACACAAACAGGGAATTGGTCAATAGATTGCTCTCAAGCTCAGACCCTTTTATAACGGGGCAAAGAATCTTACCATGCACTAAAAAAACCAAATTATTACCCGGTGTGCATTTGTTGTTAGATGAATAAAATTTCTATTATAATAATTTGTGATTGTTTTTACATTTGGGGACTAAGATTTCACCAACGATCACATTAAGAGGTCAAATATTAAAAATAAGTCTTGAAAAACAAATTTTATTAAAACTGGCACAATCCATTTGTATGGGAGCTATAAGATGTAGTGGGCCGATATATCCCATTTTTTTAGTTTATGTTTAAAACATTTTTATAAAATTTTGGACAAAATTTCATAGCGATATCACCACCAGAAGTATTTTTGACCGCAGCTCCATACAAGCCCAACCACTGTGCACCGGCGACTCAGGTGTCGGTTGAGAGGGCATTTTCAGCACTTCACTATATTTTGAGCGAAAAACGTAGCTCTTTAACTTCAGAAACCTACATTAAATAACAAATATAATCTTATAAAATTCTTCCGTACATGGCTTTGTTACCTCACTCCTCTCAAACGGCTGGACCGATTTCGATGAAATTTCGTGTGAGTGTAGTAGTAACAGCGTAGGTGGTTTATATCTATAGCTGATTCTGGTAGGTCACACAGGGATCGCGTAATTTGCCATCCACGGCTTTTTTGCACCGTAACTTGACCTAAACTTAATCGATTTGGATGAAACTTTAGAAAGACATTCGACATGAATAGAGGAAGGCTGATTACAAATATGGTCCGAATCGGTCAACTCCTTCGGGTACCTCTCGAACACATATATGTTTTTTTTTGAGCAGTATAATAGAATAATACACAAAATTATATTAACGCAGGACAACGTCTGAGGGGGCAGCTAGTTTATAATAAATATACATATACTCGTATATTGCATACAGGTAAAGGTAGTACATCCGGTGTTCTTGTTATCATTGGGGGCAATATACCATTTAATATGGGTCAACTTTGCTAAATTTTGAATGGAAAATAAAAAAATTTGCAAACACACTGGCCAGCTAGCAACACGTGCTGGCAGCTACAGAGACCGTGTACGTACGAAACTTCCCAGCCGGTACAACAACAACAACAAAAATAAAGAATAAAAGACCGTTTGCGCTGAGCTTTTAATTTTTTCGGTCATCTGCTAACTCTCACTGTGCAACCGTTTACTCGTATCGCTCTCCTTAAGATGTTGTTGAGTGAGCATAACAAGAATAGCTCAAGTGAGAATAGTCAACTGCCCAGTGGCGCTGGGCAGAATGTGGTCGGTCGAAATAATGCATTACGTACGAGCCACAATGTAATGCATGTTGATATTTTTTTTAATTTTCGCGATTTTAAGCATGAAAACATTATTTTTTTGAGTTGGTCGAGAGAAGTGATTTGTAGGCCTGGTTACGCGCTACAAAATAGCTGAAGACAGTAAAGTAAAATTTCAAATAGTTCATGAGATATAGACCTGAAGAAAAGTGAATTTTCCTATGAAAACTTCAGGAGTCTATTACAAAAAAACCTTAGCCAATCAGACCAAGCCCAGCCAGGGTTTTTATACTACCATAAGCAACTTTCAAATTTATTGGGTCTTGGTTGGTATCAAAATAGTTTTGTTGTAAAATGGTTCACAGTGTAATATTATATTTGTGAAATTGGCATGTTGCATTGAATAAGTTAAAAAGCAATTATTGTACCCACATAAGGATACCATATATTGCAATTTTGTCAATTTATTTGTCGGTGGCAATGACAACAAATTAATACTTTTTAATTAACAGATGCTATTAAGACCGAAGGCTGGACCAACAAGAGCTACGTCGCTACTACCAGGAACTGTTTTCGCGTTCAAAAAGGGCGGCTGGCGACTTTAAGACAAAACCTAATAATACAATTAATGATGAAAATGTTTTAATGAATACAAATGAAAATATTAACATTAATGATGTAAACATGGATAACTTAAATATAGATTATGAAAATATGTAAATCTAAATATTTGATATATTTTTATAAGTATAACTAAATATAGTTTATTTACATCATCTATATTTAAATCATCCATATTTACATCAATGATGTTAAAAGTTACATTTCTTTTTATATTAACATTTTCTTCATTATTTTTATTATTAGGTTTTGTCTTATTATAGATAATTTAATAAGAATAATGTATACGAATTATTATTTTTAATTTCAATGAAATATATTATTTTTGTTTTGTTTTATAATATATGATTATAATGTTATGTTTAAAAAAATATTGTTATTTTTTTTCGTTTATAATATTAAATTATAATTAAAAGTTAAAAAACAATATTGTTATTTTTTTGGTTTTATTTTGAATAAAATTTTTAAATGAAAATTTAAATAAAAAACAACTACATTACTGGAACGTTTATTTATTTAATTTTGTAATCCATTATTTATGTAATTACTCTACAAGGAAGTAATCCATATTATATAGCAGCAAAATGCGTTGCAGGTATATTAAGTTGTAATGTGAGCACCTTACCAACCCATAAGCGATTTTGAAATTATAATCTGCATTTTATTCAGGCTCGAGAATTTCTGCATTAAAATATGGTAAAAGAATACGCTTGTGTAATGGGGACCCGAAAGAAACTTCGGCACGTCATTACTTTCTGCATTTCAAAATGCAATAAACTCATGTACCGTGCGGAAAATTTGGCCATTTCTTAAGAAAGTAAGGAAGGTTGTATTGGGTTTTTGAAGGCAATGGACTTAATAATGAGCATTTGCAAAACTGGGAACTAACGTCAAGCTCAATTGTTTCTGAGTTTTAGGTCTAGGATGTAACAGTATTTTGGGGATAAGAGGGGGACGGGGGGGAATTTTCAAAATCTGAAAACTTGATCTTCGTACGGCATGCATCTACCTTCATGCAAAAATTTGTGGCTCTATCTCTTATGGTCTCGGAGATCGACGCGTTCATACTGACAGACGGACGGACGGACAGACGGACATGGCTATATCGACTAAAGTGTTGACGCTGAACAAGAATATATATACTTTATGGGATCGGAAATGTCTGCTTCTGGATGTTACACACATTCGCACAACTTCATGATCCCCCTTTTCCCATTTTCAATGGGAACAGGGTATACAAAATAGAGGAATTATAACTTATGCTCGGCCGAGGTTTGTATACCCTTGCAGAACGTTTTTCTAACTAATTTGAACGAGAATGTGATCTGTGTAATTTAAGGGCATCTGAAAACGTTATGCACTTCATTGCCAAATGTCCCATTTTAAAGGAAATTAGAAAGTTGCATCTACAAAAATCGGAACTAGCACTCGAGGAAACCATAAACTTTCTTAATGGATCAAATTGGATAGCATTCGCGAACTATTTAAAACATGCACTGAACTATAGGAGACAGATACAAACGGAAAATGTTTAAGCATACCCAAATACTCCCTCTGACATATACCCCCAGTTAAAATTTAAATTTCGATATAAGCTGACGGTAAATAGCTTTATACAAAACATGCTTAATATTAAATTGTAACACCAAACCACTATTCCACACTACAAGGTGAACGATCTGGTATCTGGGGACGACCCGGGCAGCCAGGTGTATTAACCAAAGTAGCACTGGATAAGGGTAAGGTGATCGACAGACGGTTAAAAACCAAATCGATGTAAACCTGTTAACTTTATTTCTAGTTGAATTGTATTAGATATTAAATATGTTATTATATTAGGGCAATACAAACTAAAAATAAAAACACTACTACTACTACTACTAACTAATTTGAACGACATTTCAACTGAAAACAAACAAGTTTTTCTTACTAAGACTTTTTTCAGACTCTATATAGATGTCCGATTTCGACCAAACTTGGCATTGAAAATTAGTAAATACGGAGTTTGGAGACGTTTCCACTAAAAACAAAAAAGTTTTTCTTACTAGAACTAGTTTTTAGACCGAACGTTCCTATGGCAGCTATATGTATGTTATAGTCTTCCGATCCGGCCGGTTTCGACAAATGTACAGCGTATTTGTACTAGAAGACTTCGTGCAGTTTGGTTGCGATGGCTTTAAAACTGACGGAAGAGATAGCATAGAAACAGACGGACGGACGGAGAAGACTAAATCAGCTCAGCTCAGCTCATGCTGATCAATAATATATATACTTTATGTGGTCGGATATGCTTCCTTTTATGCGTTACAAACATCTGGACAATTTCAATACACCCTCTGCAAGGGTACAAAAAAACGGTGTATGCAGTGTCAGAAAACGCTCAAATTGCTTGGTTGGGATCGCTAGAGCGAACGGCTACATGGACGCAAATTACATATGCATGCGAAAAACCTCACGGTTCTAGAGTACCCGAATCACTAAACGTTTTAGGTACTTTGCTTCTCATGGCTGCGGGCAGCGGGCTGGATTCCGAAATAAGGCAATAGCTTTAACCTTGTTCTATTATTACTTGCGAAAGCAACAGCTTTCTCTTACTGAATCATTGCTCTTGAGATTTCGCGTCTCAAAACGAGGCGTCGAGTATAAGCGAGTCTAGTAAACGCAAGTTTGATCGAAAATTAAAAGCAGGTCTTAGATGTACACCCAAACGGCAATCGAAATAATACTTGTACTATTACGCATTTCAAAACTTCTGTGCTCATACTTAATAACAGGAAGCGCCGATTCCCTATTTTCTAAATAGTTGCTTCATCCTTCAAGGGTTGATTTCTAATCTTCTGGATAGCTATATTTGAAAACTCGAAAATAAACGTAGTTGTCATCTTTTAAAAAATGATTTATTCATTTATTGCCAATGCATCGACCTATTATCCAAATAGAAATGGAAGATTTTTAACGCTTTCGGTGCATGTGTTCGCGATTCTTGCGCTTCCATGCAGCACGTCTAGATCCTCCAATAGTCTGCGAGTATCTGTATCCCTTGCCAATGCCACGGGAACTCTTGCCTGCAGAGGTCAAGCCGCGCAATTCACGGTGCTTATGAACGTGCTTGCATATCCAGTTGATTTTAGCATCGCGACGAATAGCATTGTGGTGTGTATCGACCAAGATCACCTCGAAATATTTATAAGAAGCATCTTGCGCTACCCAGTATGAATTTAGAACACGAAGTCCACCAAGTCTGCGGCCAACACGTTCCTGCAATGAATAATGATACATACAAATGTAATAATACAAAGAAAATTTTCTTTTAGAACATTTCATCGTAAACAATCAGACATCTAAGGAAGTTAAAAAAAAGTCAACACAATTCATTTTAGACCCAAGTTGATATATCATCAGCACAGTAGAAAAATATTTGAAAATGTCTTTAGTCTTCACTTACCTCGGCAATGGACTGCAGTCCACGGTAGGGCTTTAGTTGGTTAACACCATGACTCTTTGGCTTGCCATAGGTGCATCCTTTAGGCACTGGGCGCTTGCGGCCACCGCGACGCACTCGAATTCTATAAATTACATAGCCTTGTTTGGCACGATATCCCAAACGGCGGGCCTTGTCAGGTCGTGTTGGTCTGGGCGATCGATGCAATTTTGTCAATTGACGGTACTGCCAGACGCGGATGCGAAGCAAATAGCGCATCACATCACTCTGCTTCTTCCTGTACAATTCTTGCATATAGCGGTAGGCCCCCATATTAAACGATTGATAGACCTAGCAACAAATTAAATCAGTTATTTATGTTTTATAACAGTCACATCATCGGTCTATCAGCCCTTCGTCGGAGACATACATATCACTTGATATTTCTATAACAAAGATTAGGAGGAACAATTGTTTGAGAAAACGTTTCAGGAATCGACATTATTAGCCAAATTTGTGTGAGGTTTAATTATCAGCATAACCATAATCTGCACAACCATTTCTGGTCTAAGAGTGGTGCATGGAAGCTTTCATCATTTAAATACACTTTATTTAGGCATGCATATTAAAAGTCAATATCGAGGTGATTACCTTTAGAGTTAAGAAATTAATTTATCCTTTCCAAAATATCAAATAGAATTTATTATGATTAACTCGATTTCAATCGAAAACTGAGAGTTGAGACACCCACCTTCCAAGTCGACCAAATTCCAAAAGAAGGAAACTTGGTTATTTCCGGATATGAAATAGAAACTCAGAGTTGCATTGCAATTTGCGACATGAGTAAATCATCGAAGCTATTTTAATTACAGCCAAGATAGCGTTGAAAGCTACCATCGATTTGGAACAGTGAAATATGGAACCCACTAATAATGCAGACTCTCAACAATTCCTTAGTGTCGGTAAAATACAGTTTGGTTACAGACACAACGTAAAGAGGGAGCGAAAGACACCTTCAGTTCTGTTTTTGCTCATATCTGTTTTGCTCAGAGCAAAGACACATTTTTTCGTTTCTGTTTCTCTCGTGTCTTTCACTGACCGTTTTGCCGAGAGCAAACTTCCGAAGTATTTTTGAGTATGTATTAGTGATTTTGTGTTGCGCCCTTGTACATACACACTTATACATACACACAGCCTTCCAAACGCACAAAACAAAAACACTTTTCGCAGACACTTATTGTGTTCTGGTCATTTGCAGACAGTTTTCTGATGAGCAATCGCTCAAAAGTGTTTCTGTCAAAGGTCTTAGGCAGACCGACTCGTTCGTTTTGCGAGAGAGAAAAATAGGCTATTTACACTAGGACTGCGTTATGCGTTTTGCGTTAAGCGGCAACATACAAAACGGATAGGGCCCTAGTGGTGACAAAAAGTTGAGTTTCGTTTGGATGCATGTGCGTTTACTCGTTCTACTCGATAAGTGTTGTCTGTGTACTCGATAAGTGTTGTCCAACTATCATCACTAAAACAACAAAAAACAGCTGTAAGCCTGTGCCGCAAATTTTAAAACAATGGGTTTGTAAAATTCATCAGACAACAAACACGATTATAAGTCAAAATAAAGGTGAGAAAAGGGGTGGTGGTCTATATGTACATAAACATAGGTAAAAGACTAATTTTAAACCGGTTGCATGACTCAACAATAGATTTAATGCTTCAATTGGCTGGTGCCAAAACCGACGCAATTCATACATTGCATCATCATGCCGTAATTTTGTCCTATCGATATAATAATTACGAATAATACGCTTGTATTCAATTTCCGTTAACCTTTAACAAGTTCCTTGCTGCTGCCAAAGCCAAAAATAAACTCAGCTGTTTTTTAAACTCTTAACGCAACGCTGTGCTAATGTAAACACCTATTCTGCGTTATTGCGGTGATAACGATTTCGATAGCAAACTCAGTGTGGTGTAAATGTTGCATAAGTGTTTCGCTCAGTGAGAGAGCGTTTGTGCTGCGTTTGTTTCTGTTTTGTTCTGAGGCTGATCGCGTTTGAAAAAGTGTTAACACTCATTTGAGAGCTCTGCTAATTCTTTAAAAATGAGACTTATGCTCAAAATAGCGACGAAAAGTTAGCAACGAATTTGGATCGATGGAGTCCGGAAAATGGAGGGATTTTTAATTTTCTCCCGACTGTAATGATTAATTTAAAAACATTAAGTGCAGAAATGTTAAGAATTAACTACTCTATTGTTTTAGTTGGGCTGGGGTTGGTTTCAACCTTTTTTTTGGCATTAAAAACGTGGTGTTGAAAAATTGACTTTCCACCAAATCGAATATATCTCAACTTCCAGCTCGCGTGTATACCCCACGATATGTGTGCGTATTCGCCATGGTTTTGTCTGTTTTCAACAACCTACTTTATTTCAATTGAATTTAAAACCAATTTAAAACCCACTCAAAGAGACAAAGTTAATAGAGGAGTAGGTAAGCACAAACTAAATTGAAATAGACGGACAGGTGGACATGGCTGCATCAAATCAGTTCGTCTTTGTGATCTACAAACTTTGTCTCTTTGAGTGGGTTATTAAATTGGTTATAAATTTAATTGAAATAAAATGAAATAGAAAGAACTGGTTATAGTTTTGTGCAGAAATCTAATATTCTAAGGCTTCTAAACTTGCCTCTATTTTGGTATTTGTATTTGATATTTATCCCTTTTTTCTGAAACAAGTTTAAACGTATCCAAATATTTATTGTACCAGAAGTGCTAAAAAATCCGAAATTTATTAATTGTGAGTCCATTTGAAATAAAACATTTCCAAAAATATTCATTTCCTAAACGATAGTTTTTGAGTCTGATATTTATATTTCTCTCTAACAAATGTATACCACCTCTACTAAAACGTTCATCACTTATTCAAGTCGATAAAGTCGTGCTGAATAATTTTTGAACTACCGCAGTTAGACCCCCACAAATCATCACTTATCTCCGAAACGCTCCACAAGATTTTAATCTTACTTTTACTTAAATTCAGCCAAACCACAGCGCACACGCAGGTATACCGTGCAATGCCCTAGGCGAGCTGTGAATCGAGAAATTAGCTATCATTTGCAAGCCTTTGCAAATCGGGTGCAATTTGTATGGGCCGGCCAAAAGGTGGTCCCACTAAATTGAAGATTTCCCGGAAATGCTCCACATGATTTTGATCAAACTGTTATTGAAAAACAGACAAAACCAACTACGAACAACCCCTACGCAAGCTGGAAGTTGCGATATATTCGATTTAGTGGAAAGTCAATTTTTGAACACCACGTTTTTAACGCCAAAAAAGGTTGAAACCAACCCCAGCCCAATTAAAACAATAGAGTAGTTAATTCTTAACATTTCTGCACTTAATGTTTTTAAATTAATCGTTGTAGTCTAAAAAATATAAAAAAAAAAATCCCTCCGTGTTCCGTACTCCACCGTTCCAAATCCGTCGCTAACTTTTCGTCGCTATTTTGATCACATTCAAATAACACATTAGACAAATGTGTTCAAAATGGCGACCTAAAGATAGCGTCGAATTAGACTTCAACGTTCCAAACTCGACGCTAACCTTACGTCTCTGTTTTGACCCACATTGCTCTTACAAATTACACAGTGCACCACAAAATTTTGATACCAACGTGACCCAACAAATTTGAAAGGTGCTTATTTTAGTATAAAAACCCTGGCTGGGTTTGGTCTGATTGGCTAAGGTTTTTTTGTAATAGACTCCTGAAGTTTTCATAGGAAAATTCACTTTTCTATTTTTTATGTTCTGTTTCAGGTCTATATCTCATGAACTATTTGAAATTTTACTTTACTGTCTTCAGCTATTTTGTAGCCCGTAACCAGGCCTACAAATCACTTCCCTCGACCAGCTCAAAAAAATAATGTTTTCATGCTTAAAATCGCGAAAATTTAACAAAATATCAACCTTAAGTTGTATTTTTTGGGTAAATTGTTAGTAAATTAACGTTTGAATGCTTTCGTTCAAGTTTAACGGACTTACTGCATTCTTACTAATAACGTTAGTCTTAAAGCTTAAGCATCACCTCCAGCAGTCATTAACTTAGTCTACTCATGAGAGAATCGGGAGATTCTTAAAACCAGCTATTTTTGGGTGTTTCAATGCATAAGTTGTTTACAGCTGTGAACGAAGTTGCTTGAAATTGGGGTAATTATTTAATATCGAAAACCCTTTATTCAGAAATTTCGTCAAAAAATTTCGTTATGTGACAACAGTAACGATGATAATGATGATAAAAGCGTTGAGTCTTCGGAATGCCTATCGAGCTCTGATGATGAAAATAACTTCATTAAATATTTGTGTTTCTTATTACAAAGCTTAACCCCATTAAAAAAGCAAAGAATGTAGTGTAGAATATGGAAAATAAAAACTTACAAAAAAATTAATTTTACGAGTTTTAATTCAACTTTCAGGTCAAAACAAAATAATCAAATGGAATGACTTTTTTCATAAAATATCGTGTCTAAATTCTCGGAATAAATACTATATTAAATTGGTGTCGATTTTCTATACAAAGCGAATCCCGTAAAAAAAAATGCCATATGTTGATATTTTTTTTAAATTTTCGTGATTTCGAGCATGAAAACGTTATTTTTTTGAGCTGGTCGAGAGAAGTGATTAGTAGGCCTGGTTACGCGCTACAAAAAAGACGAAGACAGTAAAGTAAAATATCAAATAGTTCATGAGATATAGACCTGAAACAGAACATAAAAAATAGAAAAGTGAATTTTCCTATGAAAACTTCAGGAGTCTATTACAAAAACCTTAGCCAATCAGACCAAACCCCGCCAGGGTTTTTATACTACCATAAGCACCTTTCAAATTTATTGGGTCTCGTTGGTATCAAACAATTTTTTTTTTAAAAATGGTTCACAGTGTTATCCTATTCACACCATCGTCCATCTTAGCGGAACGATGAGAGGATGGTGAAAAAATGAAACTTGTGTTCATACTGACACCGTCCACCGTCTACCGTCAGTGCGTTCTTCTTCTTCCCCTCATAATTGATGAATACGTGTCACTCAAAATAAATAAAAAATCTAAAATAATGGAAAATAATTCATCTGATTTGGTGGTTTTGTTAGCCGCTCAAGAGAAGCAGCAGATTTTAACTCAACTAATTGCCGAGATGGAAAATGGAAGATAAGTGGATGATATGGACATCGAAAATATGCTTTTAATGCTCCTGCTGAAGCTATAAGAACTGCATGAAGCAAAAAGTGTTTAAAATAAAAGGTAATATTAACGCCATCCATTTATTTATTGAATCTATGAAATTATTTATTATTTAATAAATCTAAAAAATCTAAAAACAAAGTCGAGCCAGTCTTGTTTTTGCTTAAGCAAATCCAAATGACTGTTTTGTACAGTGGCGTTTTGAGCACTCGTTTCCCGCAGTCCTTACATCAGTCCAGTGGATTTCTTCTTTGCTCCACGAGCATGGCCATCTCCACCAGGACGGGGATATTTTTCCTGCTCCCTCTGAGATCGCTGATGCTTTCACCGCAGAAGTCTACCAGTAGGTTCTCCATTTCTGGGGTCCACACAGTGCACGCAGACTTCTTTGTGGCTATCATTTAACAAATTAACTCTGATTTTCAGATATGCAATAAAGTGAACTTACCTTTTCTTCAACAGTCGACAATTGAAGTTTGGCAATCACTCGTTGCACGTACATTGTTTACGTTTTCGCTGCGAATGTCGATTTTTAGAGTGGTGGATACAGAAATATCGCATTTATGATGAGTGAAGCAGCTTGAGATAGGAACATCCCCAGTCGACAGGGGAATATTTTGAGAAAATTTGGCACGGCAAGTTCTTACGTACCGTTGCATTATGACCATTGACCACACAAATCGATATAATATTATTTAATCTTTAATTTTCTCCAATCGTTCTGGACCAATTTGATTGAAACTCATCATGGATACTAATTGAATCCTTCTTAATATCTGGGGATACCGTGCATGTCGGTCCAAGCTCAAAAAGTTAGCGTCGAATGAGGTTATGTTGCACTCAGTGCGCCAAGTTGCAGTATGACCATTGACCACACTATTCTAAATAATATTAGTGGTATTCCTGAAAGTGATTTGCTTTCGATTTTGATTTGCTTTCGATTTCGTGTATCAGCTGATCACGTCAGCTCCATACAAAATTTGCAGTGTGCCCAGAATAGGTATGGAAGGTAGGGTAATACTAATTGCTATCACGAAATCAGCTTCGAGGCTGATTTCGTTTTAGCGTGACCGTTCTCATCAACGAATGCGGTCGCACTTGGTGTTTGTTTACCTTTAAATTTGATCTCAATATGGAAAACTTTGTAAGTTGTTTGTGTTTTTCTGCTATTAAACTTAAATGCATGTGATAATTTACTCCTTATGGATTTCTGCGAAGCAACATCAAAGCCTAAGCGTGCTAGCGCATTCAAATGGACGGATGCAAAAGCTGTGGAGGTTTTAGAACTGGTCCTTGACCAAATAAAACACACAAATGAATCGCTGGAGGTAATTACTATTACATATAATCAATACTAACTAAATTTAATAAAATTTTATTGTAGAAACCAACGGCACAAAAATTTTATGCTCAGTATTTGCTTTCGCGCCTTTGTTTAATTTCGCGCCAAACGAAAGCAAATCTAAATAAAATCAGGGTCCTTCCGTCATTTGCTTTTGATTTGCTTTCATGAAATCAATATCGAAAGCAAATCACTTTCAGGATACCACTATTATTTGAACTTCAATTTTCTCCAATCGTACTGGATAAATTCAATTGAAATTCATCATGGATACTAATTGAAGCCTTCTTAATCGCTGGGGATACCGTGCCTGTCGGTCCAATCTCAAAATGTTAGCGTCGAATGAGGTTATGTTGCACTCAGTACGCCAAATTGCAAATTGCAGTATGACCATTGACCACACTAATCGAAATAATATTATTTAAACTTCAATTATCTCCAATCGTACTGGATAAATTCAATTGAAATTCATCATGGATACTAATTGAAGCCTTCTTAATCGCTGGGGACACCGTACATGTCGGTCCAAGCTCAAAAAGTTAGCGTTGAATGAGGTTATGTTGCACTCAGTGCGCCAAGTGGCAGTATGACCATTGACCACACTAATCGAAATAAAATAATTTTAACTTAAATTTTTTCCAATCGTACTGGATAAATTTAATTGAAATTTATCATGGATACTAATTGAAGACTTCTTAATAGCTGTGGATACCGTGCATGTCGGTCCAAGCTCAAAAAGTTAGCTTCGAATGAGGTTATGTTGCACTCAGAGCGCCAAGTAGCAAATTGTAGTATGACCATTGACCACACTAATCGAAATAAAATAATTTTAACTTCAATTTTCTCCAATCGTACTGGATAAATTTAATTGAAATTCATCATGGATACTAATTGAAGCCTTCTTAATCCCTGGGGATACCGTGCATGTCGGTCCAAGCTCAAAAAGTTAGCGTCGAATGAGGTTATGTTGCACTCAGAGCGCCAAGTTGCAAATTGTCATACTGCAATTTTGAGTATTTTGCCAAGTGGCAGTATGACCATTGACCACACTAATCGAAATAAAATAATTTTAACTTAAATTTTGTCCAATCGTACTGGATAAATTTAATTTAAATTCATCATGGATACTAATTGAGGCCTTCTTAATCACTGGGAATACCGTGCATGTCGGTCCAAGCTCAAAAATTTAGCGTCGAATATCGGTATGACTGCAGCTTGACTAGTTCTCCTCACTACTTCCGGATGGGGTAACAGCGCACAGGGCATAGCAGTAGCGACACCATGCCAAGGTATGCCCACTGTTATGCGGATTACTCGAAAACGTATGGATTAATTTTGATCAGATTTTGAGGAAATGTTCTTGAATATGTGCCCTTTTAGCTGATATACCGTTCATGTCGGTCCAGACTCTGTGAGCGGAGATCTGAACGATAATGTGAGATGGTGATTTTTCAACTTCGGTTTTTTAACACCTGCAATGCATAGATTCGCCCACAAGATAATTTAAGCAAAAGCATATGAAATTCTTAACAATTTTGCATTTAAAGTTTCTTAATTTAATTACCTACTAAGGTAGAAATTCAAAAACAAAAAATGCTCCAGTGCTCCACACTCCATCGTTCCAAATTCGACGGCATCTCATCGACGCTATTTTGACGGACATGTAAACGTTTGATGTTGGCTAGTGTGAATAAAAATGCACCTAGTGCTTTATACTCTTTTGTTCCAATTCGACGCTAGTTCACCGATGCTATATTGGGGAAATGCATCGGATAGTACTAAAATTTTTTAATTGTGTATGTTAAATAATACTTAAATATGAGTATATTAGAATGGAAAAAAGTCAATCTGTTTGGTTTGGCTGACCTGCCATTTTCAAAATTGCAGAACATCAAAGGCAACATTTCTGCTTATTGCTGCAAGTCAACAACAAAAACCACTTATGGCGAAAGCAAAATAACTATGGTTTTTTGTGAGGAAAACGGATTGGTTCACGTTTATAGCCCTAGTTTGGAGTGTGTAGTCTTCAGAAGTCAATCCAGCCAGTCGCATCCGATCAAACTGTCAGCCTTGACATCCAACGACTTGCTTGCAACCGCCACACAGGACGAAAAATTTGTTGTCCGCATTCACATATACGATTTAAGAAGATTAACGAAGAGACAAGGAGCTCCAGTTATTGGAACTGCGGTTATGCCAGCCAAAAGCACTATCACATGCCTACAAGCAGAAGTCGTTGATGACAAATTTCTTTTATTAAGCGTTGGATTCGAGACGGGAGACATTTTGCTGCACTACGGCAAAGTTAGCAGAGATCTAGCGGCAAATACCCGACATCATACCATTGGTGTTCGCCCCATAAATGCAATTCATTTTGAGATTATCCATCGACACTTGGACATGCCGACGTGTAACATGTTTGTAACATGTCTGGAAGGAATATATTGCTTTTTACTGAACGAGAAAGGCTTAGTGGAGCCGAAGCTTACGCTTGATAATGACCAAAATGCAGAAAACCTCTGTTGCACCATGCGCCCGGCAGCTAATTCGAAACCCAATCATTCAGAAGATGATGCTTTGTTGGTTGTTGGTCGTGATGATGCTATATACTGCTTTACTCGTGACGGCAGGGGACCCTGCTATGCCATTGATGGAGAAAAGATATACCTCTCATTTATGAGACATTACCTTATTGCCATTGTTCGGAATCCAAAATTAATATTTGGTTCTCGATCCAGTTGCATGCTAATTGTCATCGACACAGAAAA
This sequence comes from Lordiphosa andalusiaca, assembly GCA_035044965.1. Lineage (NCBI taxonomy): Eukaryota > Metazoa > Arthropoda > Insecta > Diptera > Drosophilidae > Lordiphosa > Lordiphosa andalusiaca. The sequence goes on along the minus strand of JAWNNM010001115.1, from coordinate 42,601 downwards.
TAAAATTATTGTCCTCTACAAACAGATTGATGACCTCTTTGGTATTTTGAGTGGAAGGGACGAATATTATATAATAACAAGAGCTCAAATTTCCAACGACTCATTTGAATACTACATGCATAAATTGGAAGAACACAATATAACCCTTAAAGTGCGAATACTGATTGAAAATTCCATGTTTGTTTTGGCACTAAGGTTATTGGATAGAAATAGATATGATTGCTCTGAGCAAGCTGCCTTTATTCGATATCAATTCGGAAATCAATTGCTGCTGAAAGGCGATATAAGTGGAGCGACCGAGGAATATGTACAGACCATTGGTGTTATTAAGCCGTTTGATATTGTTTCAAAACTCTTAGTTTCCAGGCATAATAAATATCTCATAAAATACTTAAGAGCATTGATAAGAAGTGATCAGTCCACTGAGAAACACAAGAGACTACTTGAAAGATGTCTCGATCGAAAGGACTTAAGCTTAGCTACATTTTCAAAACTCGAAAATATAAATCCATACATGCAACTGGCATTCTTTAAAAACCCGTCGAATGAATCTACAAACTTTCCTATTTTAACCGACATATGGTGTCAGTTGGAAAGAGAAAACAATTTGGCAGACATTTATGATGAGAATGACATTTTAAACTTTTTTTTGGAATCCGGCCGAGATATGCTATTACTTCACTCTGGAATGGTTGAAATGACTGTCAAGTCGTTAGTCCTTAATAGGAAGACAAAGCATATCATACGATTTCTTTCTATTCTGTCTGAAAATATCGAGTTTTGTGTAACAATGTTATCTGAAATCATCCTTAAATATCCCAATTGCAACGAAAAGATATATTACTACTTGCTGAACCTTTACCTAGGTCTTTGGCAAAAAAAGAAACTCGAATCACTGGAAATACTAAAATTTCTGCCGAATGAACGCCTTCATCGCAATAAAGCTCTAATTATTTGCAGACTTTATTTATTTTCCAGTGGAACCAATCAATTCCAGAGTGATCGCAAAAATTATGAACTCATTACAGGCGGACATTCATTTTTAAAAAAATGTGTAAGCATTTTTAGGAGTTCCTATCCCGAATTGGCGTCCTTGTTTGAAATCACTCCCAGATCGTTTCTAATGCTGTTAAAGGGTGCTTGCGGCAATAAAGCGATTAATGCTTTGCATATGAAACAGTTCTTTTTGGAAAAGACTCAGTATAATTTTATGGAAACAGATAAAGATACGATGATCGTTAAAGATTTAAATAAGCAAATTGAAGATTATTCTTTCCTGATATTTCGCTTCAGATATAATCCAATAGAATTTCGAAATACTTCCTGTGATATCTGCCGGCAGTCGTTAAATATGCCATCCATATATTTTATATGTCAACATTCCTTTCACAAAGACTGTCTGAATTACAACGCATCAAAGACTTCCCTAGGAGCGGTCCTGTGCACTGTGTGCTCTGGAGGTGGTATGAATTATGTTGAACATAAAAAACAAAATAGCCCTCCTCATGATGAACTCGGTGACATTTTATCAGCGATTTCAAAGACGGTTGCTTCTGGAATTGTCCGAGCTGAATCCGACAACGGTGGCAATGTCAAGACCTTTCAAGACGTAGATGAAATTATTAATAAGAGTTCAAATCTTTAAACTCAATATTACATCCTGCTGCATCTGCAAAAAATTTTGATTTAAATAAATTATTTTAAGAATAGGTTAATATTTTTTTTTAACCAAATACTGAAAATTTATGTATTTAGGTTCTTCCCGTCCACTTGGTTATCAAGTCATATTTTTTAAAATAAATTTAATCTTCTTCCCTGCTGGAAATATTTTTTTATTTTTAACATAACTTGATAACCAAGTTGACGTGCAAGAACTAATTGTTTTACTTGGAAAACCTTCAGTACCCTTTGTCCAAATTATATCACGAAAGACTTGTTAATTAATAAATAAAGTTTCTTTCGACCGAAGCCGACACGATTTCTTTATTAAGTCAAAATCAAAACAAAAGACAATATTTTGGACCTATTAATTTCTCAACTTGCCAACCAACACATTTTGCTGAAGTTGCTGCGCTGCTGCACTTGCACAACTTTTCCGTCACCTTATGATGTGTTGGCGATTCCCACGGGAACCGCTGCAGTCCTGGAGTCAGCATTTCAGGTTTCCGTAAATTGTGGCTTTGAACTTGTACAAGAGTATGCGCGTGCTAGGTGTTGTTATTGTATTGCTTTTTTTTGAATTAATTTCATTTAGCAATTATTAGGTTTTATGGCTTTGTGAATGTCAAAGCTGATTTTCACTTGGAGTAAGTTATGCGTCAATGACCAACAATCAGCTTTTTTTGTATGGGAAATGAAGGTCGCCAAGTCAATCTCGTTACTTTTTAATTTATCTCTAAATTGTTTAGCCCGCTCGGAATTCGTCATCATTTGTTCCCTTTATTTCTTGATGCGGTTGACAAATCCCTGACTATTAATGACAATATATCCAAAAATACGTGAAATACGTTTTATATTTGTATACTGCTGTATTTCGTTCGTACGTTACAGAATTAAAAGCGAAATATTTCATGGAAGGCGATGTATTTAAACCCAATATTTTACCAGTTTACAGAGAATAAAAGGCTATGTGTAAAAAACATGTTAGTTGCAATTAAAGTCGCGTATTTTACTCTTTAAATAAAAAAAACCCTATATTTCGTTACGTTCGTTACACAGTTTAAACATTCAAATAAATTACAAACCCAAAGAGTTTTTTAATGTATTTTAATATTAGAGTGTACAAAATTGGTCAAGTAAAAAGCTGGTATAGGTAGGGAACCCTTTTTGTTAGAGTAAAGCTATTTTATGGCCATTTGAAAATCGATATTTTGTGAAAAACAATACATTTGTTTAAAGTAGGTGATAAAAGAATGTTCTTAACATATTCTTAAACGTACATATGTGGCCTATATATTTCATATTTTTTCGATTACGATTGCTTTATAAATTGACATCGGGTAGACCTTTTATTTGGAAATGCCCATATGTTTCGATCTATTGTGACACGGCAGGCTGTTAGCACTACTTATGCATCCTTGATTGTCTTATCTAATTCTAGTTTTAAACTCTTTGTGATAACCTTAGCCACATAGTAACTCTTGTAGCCTAAAAAAAGCCATATATTCTGCCTCCGTAGATGAAGCAGCAACTAAACTGTTTCTTTGTATTCCAAGAAATCAAACAAGAGTCGAACATTTTAAATAAATAGCCTGATGTACCCTTTCTGTATATTTCACTCCCAGCCCAATCAGAATCAACATATGCAGTAAATATGTTTTCATAGTTTAATACTTTTACAAAAACTAATTTCATATTCACTGTACTTTGATGTATCTTAAAACCCTTTTTAGACACTGCCACAGCTCGATATTATTTTTGTTGCTGAAACTACTCAAAATTCCAACCGATGTGCTTAAATCTTTCCGAGTACACAACACTATGTACATTAAGCAACCAATTAAGCTTCGACATGGGGCATCATAAAAATTTGCCTGGGAGAGGTGCAGCAACTGCAGCAAATGTTATTTATAATATTTAGGCTGATTGACTTAGCTCTAGCTGATTAACTAGTCTGCTAATTTTGATTCCAATAAAATGTTTTATTTCCGACCATGTAACAACTATAGAAGTACATTCAAAAATGTGGAATGACAGTTTTTGCTAAGCGAGCCAAAAAGTATGTAAGGGAGAGTGTGTAAGTGAGAACGAGAGAGACAGGGCACTTACTCACATATTTAGTGTGGGTTTGAAATTTTTTTTTTAAATTTACTTACACATATATGCAGGAAATCCTTTTACTGAGCCATATATTAATTGAAACATATCCGCCCTACCTTATATAATTGTAACATGTTTCCGATAAGTCTGACATTCGGAATTTAGCTTTCAAATAGTTTTTAAAATTTCGCATTGTTTCCAAGTTAGCTGTTGCCATCTCTACATCATCTACATTTAATAATTAATATATGTTTTTAGCAATGTCTTCAACAAGCAGTCTGCCGCTGAACTAACAAACCCAATTTCTTTCAGTACTGTCTCAAACATCTCATACCAGCATCTTACTGTCTCTTTGAGCCCATATATAGATTTAATCAATTTACATATTTCGTTAGTTTTGGCAGTCAGGCCCTGAGGAATATTTATGTATATTTCCTCTTTCAAATTTCCATTTAAAAATGCGGTTTTCACATCCATATGATGAACATTTAGATCAAATTGATTTGACAAGGCCATTATGAAAATATTGGTGTGTAAATCCTCTTGCAACAAGCCTAGCTTTGATTGGATTTCCATTATTCATTATTCTTGATTGTGAAAACCCATCTACCAGTCAACAATATTTTTGTTTTCTGGCTTTTCTACCAGAGTTTAAGTTTCGTTAAGAATGTGAGAATTCAATTCGTCCCTGATGGCCTCCTCCCATTTCAACTTATCATGCTTTTTTTTTTATTTCATCATATGAGTTCGGTATGTAGCAAAAAGTATTTTGTGAACACATGAAACCACCATTAATTAGAAAGCTAAGCTAACTTCGTCTGTGCCGAAGTTTTTATACCCTTGCAAGTGCTCGCTTAAATATTGTCAAAAATACTCTTTCCCATTTCCAACCGATCGTTCGTATGGCAGCTATATGATATAGTCATCCGATTTGGCCAAAAAAATTATGTAAAAGCATGTGCAACAAGCAAATACAAAATTGCAGGATGCTACCATTTAAAACAAAAAAGCTTTTCTAACTAAGACTGTTTTTCAGACCTATCTTTTAGATGGCAGTTATACCATATAGTGGTCCGATTTTAATAATACTTGGTAGAATTATAAAAAAATCATAGAAAACCTACGATAACAAAGTTTGGAGACGTTTCCATTGAAAAGAAAGAAGTTTTTGTCACTAAAACAAGTTTTCCGACCGATTGTTCCTATGGGATCTATGAGATATAGTCATTCGATCCGGTCTGTTCCGACATATTAGTAGTGTGCAGCAAAAAGAAGACTGTGCAAAATTTCAGCTCGATTGCTTTAAAACTAAACTAAACTAAAAAGCTCAATCGACTCAGCTCGTCACCCTGATCAAGAATATATATATAGTTTATGGGGTCGGAAATTAAAATTTCTATGCGTTGCAAGCTTCTGGGCAAAATTGTAATACCCTTTGCAAGGGTATTAAAAGCCCATAAGATATTTGTGGTTTCTCTTGCAGTCTAGTACTTCGCTGACTTCAAGATTCTCATTCCCTTCACCATTATTTTGTCTATCATTCAGACTCTTTCAAGATTCTTCAATCTTCCGTACTCTCATTCGCTATATTACAATGTACATCTTCCTTACTCTCATTAGGGAATTTTAGATCATCCGTACTCTCATTTGGGACATCACTATGTACATCTTCCTTACTCTCATTCAAGTCTTTTTCAGGTCTACGGTCCGTCCTCTCATTCAGGACATTAGGGTACATATCTCCCATATTTTCATTCTGGGCATCAATTTCTTGTTCTAAATTTTCATTTGCATCACATTTTGTATCAGTAGACATCGGATTTTAGGTAAAAACATATTAGTAAAGTAGATTATTTTGAATCCTCAATTATTTTGCATATTTGACATATTTACATATATTTGTCCTTAACACATATTTGGACATATTATATTATATTTTAGAATATGTTAATGCATTTACATATTCTGAGAGTAAATATTATATATGCTCCCAAGTATGCGTCTTTTCATCGAAGAATGCCTTTTATGCAAGGTACAAAAACGAAAGTACAAATCACAAACTGCATCACACACTGGCAAGTACGGAAAATGCATCGTACCAAACCGTTCGAAAAAGAAGATTAAAATTTTTGCAGCAAAATATTTATCTCTTAAGTTAATGCGAAGTGTAACATGATTTTAGGTATTGAACCTGTAATGTGCCTGGAGTAGTCTGAGAAATCGGTGGAGATTAGAGATGGCGAAAATTTGAGTGAATGATTATTAGAATCGTACTTCAAACCATTTGACAGTCTTTGACGAATCATTAAATACCAATCAATAAACTATGTGAATAAGAATATGTCAAACTTTTCTGTTGATACAGTGCTGAGTAATTTTACATCTAGTGCGCCATTCTAAGCTGATGGTCCTAAATGGTACCTTTAAAGTTATGTACTCAAGAAACATGTTATTTACTTACCTGCATAATTTTGATTGTTATATTACTGAACCGTGATAAAATACCATTGATAATCGATGGTAAAGAAAAAAGACCGAAGCTGTATGTTTGAAAACAATTTTCTGTTACTGACAAATCAGTAAATCAGAAAAACAAGTTTAATGCAATCAAGTCCACAATTTTCGAACAGAAACCTGCCAGATGCAATTTATCAGCGATGGGCAGCACTTACAAACTTTGGGATATATAGAGTAGCTTATAGTCGGGCTTGACTAACATTCTTATTTGTTTTGATACTATTTCGTAACTGAAATGATTTTTCGTTTTGCGTTCTTAGTGAAAACTTTTCAGAACATACCAGAACACATTCTCAAAATCGGCTCTTCCTTATGCGGTCAGAACGTAACGATGCGTATCGTGACCTACCGTACGCAAATGGAAGTATGCACAGTGGTTGCTCCCATACGACAAAAATAAAAAAACAGATTTCAAAATTTTACACTTTAAAGCATGCCGATCATATAATAAATAAATTATCTTCTTGAAACATACTGTTTTTTCAGTGTGCCCATTCGCACCTTGTGAAAGAATCCCTTAAAGATTGACCAAGTGCTACGCAATTCAGTGCGCTGTGTTTTCTCTCAAAGTGTCGCCAAGCAGCGAACAGTCTTTTGATCATAGCTCGACAACCGTTTATCCGATTTTCTCTATTCCTTTGTCGGATCGATAAGTTGATTACTAAATATATCTAGAAGGTACAAACCATCTATCTTTAAAACTGTGGGAGATATTATTTTTTTTTCTAAATTGCGGGGGCGGCAGGGAGCGTGGCCAAAATTTAAAATAAACTTGATCTGCCTGCAGACATAAGCAAATGTCTCATACATGTTGTTGGATGATTAAGAGCGTGTTCTTAACCGGATGAAACTTCAGATCATGGGCGGTGCAATTTAAACAATCTTTCCAGAAAGAACAACCGTCGCGTCTCATGTGCAAAAGTGAACTCAATTTATTCTTAGAACTAACAGCTTTCGGCTATACAGAAGTCGAAGGCGTAAGAGAGAGGATTATAACAGTTGACAGTTGTGTGTACATGATTACAGTGGTTTCAGATAGGTTAACATTCATTCAAATAATAGCAAAATTAAACAACTTCATTGTGTAAATAAGAAAATGAAAATAAACTAAATATACGAAAAGTGGCCCAACATCCCGGCCCCATTGAAAGTACCCAGTTGCTTTCAATCAATTGGTAGACGGGCCAGTTTGTGTATTGGACGCCGAACGATTCCCTTGGTGGTTCTGACATCAGCGACGCGTACATAGCCATCCTTGTCGGGAACTGTTGCCTCGATGCGACCTAGCAGCCAGCGGTGTGGAGGAACATGATCCTCGTGGATTATGACCATGTCGTTGATGGCGATGTTTGTTGACGGCTTGGTCCAGTTTGCTCGAGCCTGAAGTTCGTGAAGATATTCCGTTGACCAGCGTCTCCAGATGTGCTGTTTGATTGCGTTCACGCGGCGCCAACGTTCCAAGTGACCAAGATTCTCGTCTGAGATTGGCCGTTCTGGAAGAGCACGCAGCGCATCGCCTGTCAGGTAGTGACCAGGTGTTAGCGCAGTCAAGTCATTTGGATCTGGTGAATGTGGAGTCATTGGGCGAGAGTTGAGTATAGCTTCCGTCTCAGCCGTAACGGTGCAGAGTTCTTCAAACGTTAGTCGGGCATCCATCAAGGTGCGATTAAGTAGGCCTTTTGCGCTCTTAACCGCGGCTTCCCAGAGGCCGCCAAAGTGTGGAGCCCTGGGAGGGATAAATCGGAAATTTATAAACTCATTAGCGCAATACCTTGTGATCGTGTTTTGGGACTCGGGTTTGAAGAGAAACTCCTTTAGTTCCTTGAGTTTGTTGCAAGCGTCTGCGAAGTTTGTGGCGTTGTCGCAAAATATGTCATTGGGCAGTCCTCGTCTGGCAATCATGCGTTTCAATGCAGCCAAGAATGGCTGCACCTCTATGTGGACTGCCTTGGTGGCGAAACACACGAAGATTGCGATGTAGCTCTTGTAGGGACCCTTCCCCCTGATGCGCAGATAGGTGGGAATTGGTCCGCAGAAATCAACTCCGCAGCGTGCAAAGGGCCTAGACAGCGTTAGGCGTTCTACAGGCAAGTTTCCCATCACTTGCTGTAACATCTTGGGTCGATACCGCATACAGTGAAGGCAAGTCCTGACGACTCGACGAGCGACATCTCGGGCGTTCACTATCCAGAATTGTAAGCGGATCAGTCCTACCAGCACCTTTGCGCCAGCGTGGTAGTTAGTGTGGTGAAGGTGTCTAACATAGTTGATTACGAAGACGTCCTTCGTGGGAAGCATTATGGGATGCCTTTGGGTTTCTGGAATCGGTGCGAGTTCCAGACGACCTCCTACTTTAAGTAGCGTAAATCCATTTGTACTCTGTAAGAAAGGAGATAGAGACTTTAGGTGACTGCGAACCTGCCTTCCTTTTTGAAGTGCGAGAATTTCCTCGGCAAAGTGGCGTTGCTGCAAATTCCAAATTATGCAGTGTAAGGCCTTTTGGAGTTCTTCTGGGGATGGATGTTTCGTGTCGAATTTCGAATTTCTTGCTGCTTTGCCGAATCGAAACATGAAGGCCACTATCTTTAAGCAGCGTTGATAGGAGCTTATCTCGCTAAGACGTTCCAAAAGATAGTTCGGGGTACTCATGGCTATGAATACTGATTTTCGCTTTTCTATCTCCACAACATCCATGTCGAGATTGGCACGGATGTCAGCAGGCCAGTTTTGAGCTTCTTGTAGTAAATACGATGGTCCTTTAAACCATGCTGATTGTGTGAGTTCTGACACCGTGCATCCTCTTGAGACTAAATCAGCTAGATTTTGACGAGTGGGGACGAACCTCCAGTGGCAATCCGATGTGTCCTCTTGAATGTTGGATATGCGATTTCCCACAAATGTTGATAGCGTCGCCGAGTGTTGTCTGATCCAGTGTAGCACAAGCTGCGAGTCGCACCATAAAAATGTGGCCGAAACTCAATTGTTGAAGACAGCCAATACCTTGATGTACAGCTGGGCCAAAAGATGTGCTCCACAGAGCTCGAGCTTAGGTAACGATCTCTTTTTCGTTGGAGTGCACCATTACCCTGCCATCCTCGTCGACCGTTCGTGCGTAGAAGCAGCATCCATAAGCGCGAATAGAGGCGTCGCAGAATCCATGTAGTTGCAGTTCTCGCGTCTTTGCCTGCATGCAAAATCTAGGGATTGACAGAGACTCCAACGAAGACATTGATGACACAAATGTTGTCCATGCTTCATGTAATATGCATTTTACGGCACAAATCACCCAGATGGTAAAGCCCATGGCGGAACTGGTATCCTAGTCAGAAGCCGCATCAAACATTATCCACTAACGGGATATTCGGAAACCTACCTACAAGCCACATCGATATGCGTAGAATCTAAACGAGGCAATATCACTCTGTCTGCGGTTTACTGTCCCCCAGGATTTGCGATATCAGAAAAACAATTCCTAGATTTCTTTAATACACTTGGTCAACGCTTTTTCGCTGCGGGTGACTATAACTCGAAACATCCCCACTGGGGCTCCAGACTGACTAATCCCAAGGGGAAGCAACTCTACAACGTTCTCACGCGCGCATCAAACAAACTCGACTATGTATCTCCGGGAGGGCCTACATACTGGCCAGCAGATCCAAAGAAAATACCCGATCTTATAGACTTTGCTATAACAAGAAAAGTTCCACAAAACCTGGTAAGTGCAGAAGCCCTTGCAGACTTGTCGTCAGACTATTCTCCAATAATATTCACCCTTCTTGAGTGCCCTCAGATCAGACAATATCCTCGGAGACTGACTTCACACAAGACAAACTGGCTCAAATACAAAAAATATATCAGCAGTCACATCGAGCTGAGCCCGACCATAAACAGCGAAGTAGACATTGAAAACTCAGTACATGCCCTCAACTCTATCATTACTGCTGCTGCTCATCATTCAAACCCTCAAACAACAACAATAACACCTAAGCAAGATAGTAGATTAACGAACAGCTACATAGACCGACTGGTGTCTGAAAAGCGGCGTGCAAGAAGAGAATGGCAGCACCATAGGTCGCCTGCGTCAAAAAATTGTCTGAGACTTGCGGAACGCATTCTTCGCAATGCACTCGAAGCGGAAGAGCAGCTAGCCCATAGCCGTTACATAGAAAAACTATCGCCTACAAGCACCAAATTTCCCCTATGGAGAGCACATGCAAGCATAAAGCCCCCTGCAAAGGTAGACACGCCTTTAAGGGACCAGAGTGGAAGTTGGGCCCGCAGCGACGAAGAGAAGGCAAATGTCTTTGCACTTCACCTTAGAAATGTCTTCCAGCCAAATCCACCAACTACTGGCTATGCACTTCCATTGGTTCCCATCGCCGCACAAACTGACCCAATTAAACAACAATTAATTTCTTTTGTCGTTTAACGTGCCAATTTTGTCGCAAATCTAAAGTAAATAATTTTATTAGCATTGCCTGCTATCGGTTTGTGCTTTTCTTTTCAGTTGTGCATCTTAACATTGCTTATTTAGCAAATTTTATTATTGCGGCGTCTGTGCTGTGTATTTTGTTAGTGTTTTTGATTTGCTTGCTTAGCAACTCCCCCTCTTTACACAAGTTTGTGTGTGCGATCGCTTGTGCATTTCTTTTTGTGCTAACTCCCACTCAGCTTTGTTGTTGCTCTGCCCTCAAAGCTAAGAACGCTCGATATCGAACTGCGCTCTGTGGGTGTTTTTGTTTTTGTGTTTTGTTGTGATTTTTTGATACGCGCTTTGCTCCGTTTCCCCTTTAGTTTTGAGACCCTCTGATAAATTTAGTGCATTATGTCGTGCTGCAAAAAGGCCTGCACATTTAAGAATGCAAGTGAGTCGGATCAACTTCGGTTTGTTACTTGCTGGTTGTGCGACAATAGTATGCATATTAAATGTGCCGGGCTAAGTGGACGTGATCTGGACAAAGTTTACTCGCCTAAAAAGGATTGTGGTGCTTTGCATTGGTCATGCCCTTTGTGCGCTGAAAAACAATTTAATTTCTCACGGATGTTTATCGACGTGAAAAATAAATTCGACAAAATGCACAATCTAACTAAGCATCTCGCAAGCGAGTTTCTCGCCAGTTCCGAGATGCTTAGTGAGTATAAGTTCGAGTCACCACCCCCGCGTCGGTTGGAGCCTCAATTCTTAGATGTGCCACCACTCGTGTCTGGCAACTCGAACCAATCTTCCCCCAATTGCACTGAAAGATCTCCAACTATTTCATTGTCTGTCTCACCAGGCAATATGCTTGATTTGTCTCCTTTCCCATCCCCGAATCAAGCTGTTGGAAATCGTTCTGATAATCCTCCTTCTGTCCGTAGACTCGAGCAGTCCCCATTAACGTCGACTGAACCTGCGGGCAGTGTTTCCGTCTGCGTTCCCATTCCTCCTGAACCTCCTCTACTGTCCGTGATAGCACCGCGTAAGCAAGTATTTGTGTCTAGGCTGTCTCCGGAAACTACTTGCGAGTCAATTGCAGCATACATTGCGAGCAAATGCTCAGCAATTGTTTCTATTTTAAAGTTTAGTTTTGCTCAACCCCGTGATATAGCTTCGTTTAAGTTAAGTGTTCCGTCTGAATCATTTCCAATCATATGTGATCCAGCATTCTGGTTGCCAGATATGATTGTGCATGAGTTCAGGCAAAAAAATCCAATGAGGCCGATGCCAGTCAACTTGCCCTCATTTAGTTCATCCTCACGTGTAGCGTCTACTAGGGTTTCAAAAAACTAGTTCCGTCCGTCTGTCCTCTCATTGCCTATCAAAACGTTAGGGGCCTTTTATCTAAGCTCCATACGTTATTTTTGAACAGTACATCTTTCGAATTTGACATAGTTGCATTTTCAGAGACTTGGTTAAAATCCTCAATTTCTGATTGTGAAATTTTGTCAAATGATTTCTTTATCTATCGACATGATCGACCAGATCGCAAAGGTGGTGGTGTACTGATCGCAGTTAAGACCAGCCACAATTCCGAACTGATCATTGTTGATAAGCCTGTGGATGTTGAATTTGTTGCCGTAAAGGTAACTTTTCCATCATTTTTTTTATTTATTACTTGTTCTTATATCCCACCTTCGTCCGATGTTGAAATTTATATGCACCATGTAGCCTGCATTAAAGATGTTTTAGCCCACTTACGGGACATTGACACATTGGTTGTTGTAGGTGATTTTAACTTGCCTAACATCACATGGTCAAATCCTAATGGGTCGACTTACCTTGTACCATCAGTGCAGCATGATTTTTTAGATTGTCTGCTTGGCATGTCTCTTTTTCAAATTAATCCTGTACAAAACAATTTAAATAAATTGTTAGATCTTATTTTTGTCACTGATAGCACCAATGCCAGTGTCTCTAGGTCTCCCCCTCTATCACTACCCGAAGATTCTTACCATCCAACACTGGAAGTCTCGCTTTCAATATTTGGACCTGCCCCTTCAAATTCAAAAATCCCCAATATACCTCGTCGTTGCTTCCGTAAAGGAAACTTCATTTTGCTAAGTCAACTCATTTGTGCAACAGACTGGTCTCCATTGTACAATGCGGTTGATTTGGATTTTGCTCTTACCTTTTTCTACGAGTCTATTAATTCTCTCTTAGATATCTGCATTCCTAATAGCGTCGCTTCCACCGCGTCACTTAATCCCCCCTGGTACTGTCCTAGGTTATCAAATTTGAAAAATATTAAATCTAGATGCTTCAAAAAGTATAAACTTACTGGTTCTGCGATTGATTTTTCTAAATATTCAATAGCAAAATCTAACTTTACACTTTTTAACTCCGAGTGCTATAACAATTATCTTGCTCGGTGCAAAATTCAATTCGCACAGGATCCAAAGCAATTCTATAGCTTTGTGAACTCTAAGCGAAGATCTTCTTCTTTACCTTCCTCTTTTTTTCTGGGTAACATAAAGGCTGGCAATGATTCCACAGCTGTTGACTTATTCGCTGACTTCTTCCAATCAACTTATTCCTCTGCCCAATATGCGAACACTTCTTATCCTTATAACATTACTTCTTCCAACTCTATATGCGATCCCGAAATTTCCGAAACTTCTCTTCTTTCATTTTTAAAATCACTAAAATCCTCATTTTCTCCCGGGCCTGACAACATTCCTAGCTGTGTGCTCAAAGAGTGTTCTAGTTCTTTATGCCAACCATTGCTAAAGCTTTTCAATCTATCACTCAAGTCGTCTGTCTTCCCATCTCTTTGGAAAGAATCTTACATTATTCCTCTCCATAAAAAGGGTGGGAAGTCGGATATTTCAAATTACAGAGGCATTGCTAAGCTTTCCGCCATTCCGAAATTGTTTGAAGAGATTATAACCTCCACATTGCAGCATTACTGTAAATCTATTTTGTCACCTTTCCAACATGGTTTCATAAAGCGTCGGTCAACAACGACCAATTTGCTGGAATTTACTTCGTTAGTTAATGATGGATTCCTTGTGAAAAGGCAAACTGATGTCATTTATACCGACTTTAGCAAAGCCTTTGACTCTGTCAACCATGATCTTCTCCTCTTTAAGCTCGAGTTCATTCACTTGAAATAAAAAATGCTATCGGAGATCTACAACCCAGAAAAGCGCCTGGACATGATCTTATTACGCCAAAAATGATTATGGAACTTCCAAGTCCTGCCATAACATAAATCTCAAGACTTTTCAATGCAGTACTGCGATGTGGATACTTCCCAACCCAATGGAAAAAGTCCACAATCATAATGATCCATAAACCAGGAAAGAATAAAACCCAAGCGTCATCATATAGACACATTAGTCTGCTACCTTGCTTATCAAAACTTTTTGAGAAGATCTTACTTGATTCCCATGCGCAAAATATCATTCCATCACACCAATTTGGGGTTCGAGCTAAACACGGGACTATTGAGCAAGTCAACCGCATAACTTCAGATATTCGGACTGCGTTTGAAAACCACGAATACTGCTCTGCCATTTTCCTAGATGTTGCCCAAGCATTTGACCGCGTTTGGTTGGACGGTCTTACATTCAAGATAAAGACAATGCTTCCACCAAATACACACAAAGTCCTAGAAAGTTACGTCAGTAACAGAGTATTTACAGTTCGTCAAAATGAGTACACAACAGAAGAGTTCACCATAGGAGCCGGAGTACCGCAGGGAAGTGTTCTTGGTCCTTTCCTATACGTACTATACACTGCCGACATACCAACAGACTCTCGACTTACAATAAGTACTTTTGCGGATGATACGGCAATATTAAGCAGATCACGATGTCCAATTACCGCAACAAGACTTTTGGCAAGCCATCTTACCGACGTGGAAGAGTGGCTGGCCAACTGGCGTATTAAAATCAACGAGCAAAAGTGTAAGCACGTGACGTTCACACTCAACAGAAGCACCTGTCCCCAGCTATCACTAAACGCGACTTTGATCCCGCAATCAAACGATGTTGTATACCTAGGTGTACACCTCGATAGAAGGCTCACATGGCGCAAACACATAGACTCGAAAAAACTTCAGATAAAGCTTAAGGCCAACAGCCTTCACTGGCTAATTAATTCCCGTTCCCCACTAAAGCTGGAATATAAAGTCTTACTGTACAAGAGCATCATAAAGCCTGTCTGGACCTATGGCTCGCAGCTATGGGGAAATGCTTGTGCGAGCAGCGTGGATATCCTCCAAAGATCACAGTCGAGAATCATAAGAACCATCACTGGAGCGCCATGGTACATTCGCAATGATTGTATCCACAACGACCTCAGCATCCCACTGGTTGAAACTGAAATAGAGGAACTTAAGCGCAAATATTCTGAGAAGCTTCTTGCCCACCCAAACCAACTTGCGAAATCTCTCACCATGCTGGCAACGCATTCTCGCCTGCGAAGAAACGACCTACCAACCCAGCGACTGACTTGAAGGGCCGTAGAACACAAACTACCTCCAATAGGGGATAGTTTTTTAAAATAGTCTCTAGATTAAGATTTGAAAAATTATTGTTAGTCTCTTTAAGAGAAGATCCAATAAATGCCAACCAAGCATAAAAAAAAAAAAAAAAAATGTAATGAGTGTGGAACTGACTCGTCCCAGCTCAACTTGAGTAGCCAAAGTTCCTGTAATAAGATTTTGGCGACAATGATTAGTGGCGAAAGTAATCCAAGTGGGTCGAATAGGGATGACGCCACTGATAGGATGAAACGTTTGGTAATTCTTTCAGACTGAGCTTTAGGCCTAAAGGTGAACTTGAAGACATCTTGTCGTTGGTCCCAAATTAGACCTAGAGTGCTAGTGGTTGCATCCTCGTCTAAATTAAGATCTTTCATGGTTGTATCGTTAACGAAGTCCTTGTGATTGGAGTGCCACTTTGCGAGCTCCATTTTTCCTGCCTTCAGGATGTTTGTGACTTCGGTTTGGAGTTGTCGAAGGCGATCGGGAGAATCTGCTCCGCATAGAAAGTCGTCCACATAGAAAGACGATTTGACCGCTTCGGCTCCCATTTTGTACTTATCTGCTTGTTGATCAGCTAAGTGTGCCATGCTGCGAATGGCCTGGGGTGCAGCAGCTGTTCCATAAGTGACGGTTGTCAGCTCATACGTACACAGTTCCTTGTCTGGGGCGTCTCTCCACAAAATGTACTGGAATTTTCGATGGCTTGGATCGATCAGCACTTGCCGGTACATTTTGACTATGTCGGCCGTGATAGCATACAGATATGTCCTGAAACGTAAGAGCAAAGAATACAAATCAGTTTGTATAGTCCAACTAGGAGCAAGTCGTTTAGCGTTTTTTGTGATGACGTTTTGCACGAGGCGTCGAAAACTCCCCTTAGACTTGTAGAGGTGCTCTTCAACTTCAGCACACAGTGATGCGGTATATAAAAGTGCGCTTCATCTAATAGCGGACTAGTGACCAACTTCATATGACCCAAGCGCTCATATTCTTCCATAAATTGTACATATTGCGCCTTGAGATCTCTATTCTGATTAAGACGACGCTCAAGGGCCATAAATCTCATTTGAGCAGTGTGGAGTGAGTTGCCGAATAGATTGGGGTCATCTCCGAATGGCAGATGAACCACGATTCTTCCGTCTCCAGTTTGACGAACAGATTTGACAAACAATTCTTCACATTTAGTTTGCTCAGGCGTGTATTTGTCCGCAGGTTTCGAAAACGTCAAGTGAGCACGTTCCCAGCACGTCCTGAGACAATCCACCCAAAAAGTGTCTTCTGCAAGGTCGGTAGTTGTGGGCCGAGTCTTATTTGTCCCACAGATAGTACATTGAAGAACGTTTCGGTTCCAAGCAACAAGTCAATGCGGCGAGATTGATAAAACCTTTCGTCAGCCAGTGAAGCGTTCTCGGGAATCTTCCATGATGAAATGTCTATCTCTGAATCGGGTTGATACGCTATGTGTGATGTAACGCAAAGTTGTATAGGCATTTCCTTCCCTCCAAGGCGTGATTTCACAATAGTGGATGTATTGTGTTGGATGTGAGTGAGTGATTCTCCGATACATCGAATGTCCATGTGTCCTTTGGTGCGAAATCTTCTGAAATGAAATTAACTTGAGAACATGAATCAAGTAACGCACGTCCTGCCATAAATTGACCAGTTGAATCCTGAACCAGAACCATTGCGGTAGCCAAGATGATTTGGTCAGGGCGGTTATCCATATGTGTGTGCGCAACAGACCCAGAGGCTAGTCGTTGAGTCTGTGTGTGAGACGATGGTCTGGCAGACGCTGTGATCATTTCGGCCGAATCACGATGAAGCATTGTGTGGTGCGGTTTTGAACAGAGCCGGCACCTGTTGGAGGATGTACATTTAACTGAGTGATGGCCTTGGCCGAGGCAGTTCAAACATAGTGTGTGTTTCCTAACACATTCATATCTTTCGGTAATAGCCTTGTCTCGAAACTGCGTGCACTTGAAGATCCTGTGATCGGTTCTGGAGCAGATTGGGCATGAAGCTATGTCCCGTGCGTGATAGTTGTTGTTGACGTGATTTCCTTCAGATCATGGGCGGTGCAATTTAAACAATCTTTCCAAAAAGAACAACCGTCGCGTCTCATGTGCAAAAGTGAATTCAATTTATTCTTAGAACTAACAGCTTTCATAGCCTAAGCGAACAGAAGTCGAAGGCGTAAGATAGAGGATTATAACAGTTGACAGTTATGTGTACATGATTACAGTGGTTTCAGATGGGTTAACATTCATTCAAATAAAAGCAAAATTAAACAACTTCATTGTGTAAATAAGAAAATGAAAATAAACTAAATATACGAAAAGTGGCCCAACACATGTCAAACCTCTATATCTTACCATCTCTGAGATCTGTGCGTTCCTACGGCTCGGCTGTTGATGCTGATCAAGAAAATATTTACTTTATGGGGTCGGAGATGCTTTCTTCTGTCTATTACATACTTTTGCACAAACTTATAATACTCCATGTACCTACGGTACGGAGTATAATTTACAACAAAAAGCTTCATTAAACACTTTGTATATTGTGGTATATCATCTAAAAAAATACAAAATCATAAATTACCTTTTGTGCATTTGCTTCTATTTATTATTATTTATCGTTAAAAATAATAGATTAAAATACCTGGACATCATTCGCGAGTTGTTGCAGAACACGAATGGCTAGGAAAGGAGCGCAGTTTATGCCGAACGTAACTGTACTAAGCTCGTAATCACAGAGTACGCCATCTGAATTGCGGAATAAGATTCTTTGGAACGAAGTATGGTCAGGATGCACAAGGATCTGCCGGTACATTTTGGTTATGTCGGCGTTGAAAACGAATTGGAAAAAACGGCATTTCAGAATTTGAATGTTTTGGTCTGACTGAAGTACAGGCCCTGGATGTAAGAGATCGTTCAGACTGACGCCATTCGTGGATTTGCTGGATGCGTTAAATACCACGCGTACTTGTGTAGTAGTGCTATCAGGCTTGAGCACAGCATGATGTGGTAAGTAGAAATTGACTGGACTGCTGTTTGGGGATACCTGCCGCATGTGGCCGAGGTCCAAATACTGTTGAATCACTGATTCGTAATGAGTTTAAAGCTGGGTAACTCTCTTTAATCGACTTTCGACTTTTAAAAACTGCGCCACTGCTATGGATCTGGAGTGGCCTAGAGTGATTCGTTCTGGATGAAACACGAAAAGGAAGAGATACCATATATCTCCCATTGTTCTCTCTTCGTGTGGTCTATACAAAATTCTTCTCACACACTGCACCAGACTCCTTGACCGGTTTCACCGGTATATCTTCCACCTCCCAAAAGGTTGTAAGGAGCTGATCAAGTGAGTGTTCTGAACTTAAAGAAATCTGAGTGGAAAAGGATTTTATGGACTGGCCTTTCGCCTTTGAAACGGGACCCGAAATAATCCAGCCGAAAATTGTCTCTTGTCCTATAAGGGTGCCGCAAATGTTACATTGAAAGCCGCCCAGCAAAATCGATGGAAGGAAGTCTGCACCGATCAACACATCGATCTGCGAACTTTTGGAGAAGGCTGGGTCAGCTAATTAGAGATTTGGCAGATCTCTTAAAGCGGAGAATGGGATAGAGCACGAAGGGAGATTGCCTGCCAATTGCGGGAGAACATAGGCCGTTGTTTCTATTTGAATCCTTGGCTTATGATGCGAGACTAAATGGAATCGGCACAGCCTTTTCGAGTGAGCTGAAACCGTCTGGTTCAACCCAGAGACATGTGCCTCCACATTTTGGAAGGGTAACTTCACCGTTTTGAATAGGCGCTCAGAAATAAACGTACCCTATGATCCCGAATCTATTAGTGCACGTGCTGGGTAAGTGGAACCATTATGCAAAATGTTTTCCACAGCGGTGCCTAGAAGAACTCCTTGCGTACTAGAAGCAAATTAATTTTGAACATTTGAACAAGCTTGCTCGATAGATAGAGTGGACAGTAGACCTTGAAGCTGCGTACTGGAGTTAGTGTGTGGAATAGACGTTGATGCAGAGGTATTAATTCGAGGGAGAAGGGTATTGTGTCGACCCTTACAAGTGTAGCAGTTATGATGACTGGTACATTCCTTTAGTTGGTGGCCACGTCCAAAACAGTTTAAGCAAAGCTTCTGTTGCCGAATGAAAGTCGCTCTTTCGTTGACCGGCATTTGGAGAAATCGAGGACACAAGCGAATAGGATGATTTTCCTTTGAGCACAATTTGTTTGTTTGGTTTTTTGTGTTGGTTCACGGTCGCTATTTGCTCGCTCAACTCTGCCGTGCATCTCTCATACACCGAGTAGCAATGGTCTAACTTGCCCTGCATAGCCGACAGGTCCTCACTTAGAGACTCCTCATTCAAATTCCTGGAACACCGTTCGTACTCGCTCTCTATTTTCTCCCATAGGGTCTTTACCTGATCACGGCGGACTTGAAGAGTATATAGCGAAAACTCAATATTTGAAGGGGCCGTAATCCTGGTCCTGGTCGAAATAAAGTCATGTAAGGCCATCTTTACTGTGCTTTGACTTTCTGCGGTCTTTGATCGCGTTGGTATGGACCCTGGTTTATCACTATGTGTCGACTTGGACACCTTTTTAAGGATAGGTGTCGAAGAATGGTCCTTTGATCCTGTCGGCAACGAATCCAAGGCCTGCCTTTATCGATAAGTGCAGTGCTATCGATCGACACACATTGGATTGTGACCCTCTGCATCAATTTTCATTCTGCGTCGAATAGATATTCCCATATGTTCCATATCCCATTTTGTTCCAACCAAATATATAAAATTAATTAAATACAACTACAAAGAAAATAATAAGTACACAAATTTTTAAATTCGAATTGAAAGCAAATTACATAAAGTAGAAAATTCCTTTTATCTCCCGCACATATAAATTACATTCATTATCTACATACACATTTTGAAATAATTTCAAGATATTTTATACGAAAAATTAAATAAAGTCGCAAGAGTCTCCCACGTTCCCTCAACCGTTCTTCTCTTGTTACTAACCCCAATCAAAGGGAATTCTCGTAGCAAGTGCCATCGTTCCGCACTCCGTTTTTTTTTCTGTCGAAGTAGTTGGTATTTTAGTCGAAGCTCTAGGGAGAGCCTACTATGCCCACTGACAACGGAAAAGACGAGAACCAACTGTCAGTTCCGTCCCATAAGTTTAAGTAGACGCCACTCTATCTCGCCATCCCCTTCAGTTAGACAGGCCTTGGATTCGTTGCCGACAGGATCAAAGGACCGTTCTTCGACACCTATCCTTAAAAAGGTGTCCAAGTCGACACATAGTGATAAACCAGAGTCCATACCAACGCGATCAAAGACCGCAGAAAGTCAAAGCACAGTAAAGATGACCTTACATGACTTTATTTCGACCAGGACCAGGATTACGGCCCCTTCAAATATTGAGGTTTCGCTATATACTCTTCAAGTCCGCCGTGATCAGGTAAAGACCCTATGGGAGAAAATAGAGAGCGAGTACGAACGGTGTTCCAGGAATTTGAATGAGGAGTCTCTAAGTGAGGACCTGTCGGCAATGCAAGGCAAGTTAGACCATTGCTACTCGGTGTATGAGAGATGCACGGCAGAGTTGAGAGAGCAAATAGCGACCGTGAACCAACACAAAAAACCAAACAAACAAATTGTGCTCAAAGGAAAATCATCCTATTCGCTTGTGTCCTCGATTTCTCCAAATGCCGGTCAACGAAAGAGCGACTTTCATTCGGCAACAGAAGCTTTGCTTAAACTGTTTTGGACGTGGCCACCAACTAAAGGAATGTACCAGTCATCATAACTGCTACACTTGTAAGGGTCGACACAATACCCTTCTCCCTCGAATTAATACCTCTGCATCAACGTCTATTCCACACACTAACTCCAGTACGCAGCTTCAAGGTCTACTGTCCACTCTATCTATCGAGCAAGCTTGTTCAAATGTTCAAAATTAATTTGCTTCTAGTACGCAAGGAGTTCTTCTAGGCACCGCTGTGGAAAACATTTTGCATAATGGTTCCACTTACCCAGCACGTGCACTAATAGATTCGGGATCATAGGGTACGTTTATTTCTGAGCGCCTATTCAAAACGGTGAAGTTACCCTTCCAAAATGTGGAGGCACATGTCTCTGGGTTGAACCAGACGGTTTCAGCTCACTCGAAAAGGCTGTGCCGATTCCATTTAGTCTCGCATCATAAGCCAAGGACTCAAATAGAAACAACGGCCTATGTTCTCCCGCAATTGGCAGGCAATCTCCCTTCGTGCTCTATCCCATTCTCTGCTTTAAGAGATCTGCCAAATCTCTAATTAGCTGACCCAGCCTTCTCCAAAAGTTCGCAGATCGATGTGTTGATCGGTGCAGACTTCCTTCCATCGATTTTGCTGGGCGGCTTTCAATGTAACATTTGCGGCACCCTTATAGGACAAGAGACAATTTTCGGCTGGATTATTTCGGGTCCCGTTTCAAAGGCGAAAGGCCAGTCCATAAAATCCTTTTCCACTCAGATTTCTTTAAGTTCAGAACACTCACTTGATCAGCTCCTTACAACCTTTTGGGAGGTGGAAGATATACCGGTGAAACCGGTCAAGGAGTCTGGTGCAGTGTGTGAGAAGAATTTTGTATAGACCACACGAAGAGAGAACAATGGGAGATATATGGTATCTCTTCCTTTTCGTGTTTCATCCAGAACGAATCACTCTAGGCCACTCCAGATCCATAGCAGTGGCGCAGTTTTTAAAAGTCGAAAGTCGATTAAAGAGAGTTACCCAGCTTTAAACTCATTACGAATTAGTGATTCAACAGTATTTGGACCTCGGCCACATGCGGCAGGTATCCCCAAACAGCAGTCCAGTCAATTTCTACTTACCACATCATGCTGTGCTCAAGCCTGATAGCACTACTACACAAGTACGCGTGGTATTTAACGCATCCAGCAAATCCACGAATGGCGTCAGTCTGAACGATCTCTTACATCCAGGGCCTGTACTTCAGTCAGACCAAAACATTCAAATTCTGAAATGCCGTTTTTTCCAATTCGTTTTCAACGCCGACATAACCAAAATGTACCGGCAGATCCTTGTGCATCCTGACCATACTCCGTTCCAAAGAATCTTATTCCGCAATTCAGATGGCGTACTCTGTGATTACGAGCTTAGTACAGTTACGTTCGGCATAAACTGCGCTCCTTTCCTAGCCATTCGTGTTCTGCAACAACTCGCGAATGATGTCCAGACTCAATATCCCCTAGCAAGTGAGATAGTCAGAAACGATATGTATGTTGAAGACGTTTTGGCAGGTGCGCAATCAGAGAGCAAGGCTATTTTAAAAATACGTGAGCTGAGGAAAGCTCTTGATTCAGCGGGATTCCCTTTAAGGAAGTGGACCTCTAATAAGAAAGGCTTGTTAAAGGACATACCAAATAGTCATTTGTTAAATTCCGAATTCCTTGAGCTCGAAGAAGCCAGTACAGCTAAAACATTGGGTATTCGGTGGAGAGCTACCACTGATGACTTCTTTTTCATTGCTTCCAAATCAGAACTCAAGTCTGCATACACAAAACGCAAAGTCCTTTCCCAAGTTTCAAAATTGTTTGATCCAGCTGGATGGTTAGCTCCGTTCATTATCCAGTTCAAGATTTTTATGCATGAGATATGGCTAAGAGAACTAGGATGGGATGAGAATCTACCTAGTGATCTCCTCAAAAAATGGCTAGACTATCTCTAGAGTTATATCCATATTGACCAGATTAGAATCCCGAGGTGGTTAAGGTTTGTTCCTCAAGCAAAGGTGCAGTATCATGGCTTTTGCGACGCTTCACAGCGCGCATATGGGGCAGACGACTGTCACCATGTTCAGTCTGAAGACAACCCGGCTGACTTGGCAAGTCGTGGTGTTTCATCCCAGGAGTTAATCAACAGCAGATTGTGGTGGTGTGGCCCTGAGTGGCTAACAGCTCCATCCGAAAGGTGGCGGATGCCAGAAGTTTTTCTAGCTACAGAAACTGATTTAGAGGAACGCGTAGTAAGAACACACTGCGCAGCCATTGAATCTTCATCCGATATCCTAAAGAGATTTTCCGATTTTGGAAGAGCCATCCGCGTACTTTGTTATGTGATCCCATTTATGAAACTTTGTCGAAAAATCCCAGTTAAGATTTCTGACGAACTCAGCAGCATTGAGTTGGCTGCAGTTCTTGAGACCCTGAGCGCTAGTACCCAACGAGAGCATTACCCAGAGGAATATTCTCGATTGCTAGCGAAGAAATCGGTTCCTTTAATGAGCTCGATTCTTAATTTAAACCAGTTCCTAGACAACAATGGCGTGATGCGAGCCTGTGGTCGGGTAAGATCTTCTGCATCCCTCAGTTATGATGAGCGTCATCCAATTCTTCTTCCATACAACAGTCGACTGGCACACTTTTTGGTGGAATTCACACACCGCATTGCCCTTCACGGTGGTAACCAGTTAATAGTCCGATTGATTCGGTCCAAATACTGGATTCCGAAACTCCAGAACTTGGTCAAAGGCGTTATTAGTTCCTACAAGGTGTGTGTTGTATACAAGAAGCGAGTCCAAACGCAGTTAATGGGTGACTTGCCCGTAGAACGGACTACGTTTTCTAGACCGTTCACACATACCGGGGTGGACTTCGCTGGTCCCTTCGACATTAAGAGTTTCACGGGACGTGCTTGTCGCATAACAAAGAGCTATGTGTGCGTCTTTGTGTGCTTCTCGACAAAGGCCATCCATTTGGAGCCCACATCCGACTTAACGACTGAAAAGTTTTTAGAAGCCTTCGCACGATTCGATTCGCGAAGAGGATGCCCACTGAAAATCCAATCCGATGACGGCAAAACCTTCGTGGGTGCATCCAAGGCTCTCCAAAATGACTTCCCAAAAGCCCTTAAGACAAATGTCTCCAACACGTATAGCCATCAAAATGTGACTTGGCATTTCATTCCTCCAGGAGCGCCGCATATGGGTGGCCTTTGGGAGGCAGCCGTCAAATTCTTCAAGTCCATATTCTATAAGTCCACTTCGGCTACAAAATATACGTTTGAAGAGTTTGTGACCCTCCTATCCAAAATTGAAGCATGTCTCAACTCCAGACCCATATCTCCAATGTCCGACGACCCAGCTGATTCCTTAGCGTTAAGCCCAGGCCATTTTTTGGTCGGAGGACCGCTTGTATCGGTCGCTGAGCCTGAAATCCGAGACAACGTGTCTTCTATTTTGAATCGCTGGCAGCGTCTGAAAGCAATAAGCCAGCAGTTTTGTGCTCGTTGGAAAGACGAGTACTTAAAGGAACTACACGAACGAAACAAGTGGAAGTATCCAGCAAGGAACCTCGAGAAAGGGGACATGGTTATTGTCAAGGAAGACAATATTCCTTCCAATGAGTGGCGTTTAGGCCGAGTCCATAAAACCTGTCCCGGCTCCGATGACAAGGTCCGAGTAGTAGAGCTTGTCACTGCTCGAGGCATCATCAAAAGGCCAATATCCAAACTTGTCCTACTCCCTATTGAATCCAATATCCAATCGTGCTACTCCCAATCTCAAACAAGTATATAAGCTCCATATACTAATCCGTTCTATGTTTTCAATGCTGTTTTTATTTTTTATGTAGTCCTCCTCCTCGAAGATGGATCCACGTCACTGTCAAAAAGGGCAACTGGCCGATGAACACAGACACCTTCGAGGAACGATATCCATCCGCTCAAAAAATGTAAGCGTTTCCTCAGACTAAACGCAGAGAAACGGCTGAGGGCTGTATTGATCAACAAATACTGTCCGAACTGTTTGGCACACAAGCATTCCGAGCGATCGTGCCGTAGTGGTGACACATGCAGGATCTGTCATGGGAACCACCACGCGCTGCTTCATCTCTACGAGCGTAGTCGCGAGAGCTCACCACAATCTCAGGAGGCCCACCTGTCGCACAGAGCACTGTGTTTGTGTGGATTTTGTCGGGATCCTACAGCGCCTAGTCCTTCACGGTAAGGAATACTAATACTAAGAGAATACTAAGCTAAAAGAAAACAATGAAAAAAAAGTCTGAAGATGAAGTTCCTTAAGCTAAGCGTTAAATTGCACTATGTCGCAAGGGGGGTGGGATGTTTAGATGTGTTTCATTCCGCTCGTCCCAATCTTCCTGTAAATATAGTTTAGAATAATAACTCCTATTTCGATAAGTTTACACATATTCCCTTAGTTATAGTTATCGAAATTATCCCTGAAGTGATAGAAATATATATATGAAACTTCCGCTTTTGCATTTGAATTGAGAACCACAAAGTCGTGTTTTTTACCCTTCGTCACCTTTCCCTTACCCAAAGTTTTCTTGTGCGCAGCCGCAACCCCTAACCCAGTACAAAACCCCATTTGAGACCAGAAGTCTGCCCTACCACATTTTCAGGGTCCTTAATTCTACGAAAAATGGAATACTTCCTGCTCTTTTTATCAGGTAGTCCTCCAGAATCACTGGTCTTTCCGGTCGTGGGCTGGCTTCGTTGGGATCGGCTTCTCCTTCGTCTTCACTCACGTCGGAGTAGGCGGCCGAGCGAATGGTTGGAATAGGCCAGACTCCGGTACGTTCGTTTGCGTCGATAGTCGACCTGTTCTGTGGTGGCGATCTGCCCCCCGGGTGCCCTTCCTCAACACCATATGCTCCCGGGGCCAAGCCTACCAACAGTGCTTCGGCGTCTTCTGGGGATGCCTCATCGGGGATTTCCTCGATCTCATCCAGATCGAGATGCTCCCAATCGTTGATCCCCTCGTACCTCTCCGGGTCTACGTCCCACCATGATCCATAAAAAGGGGCGGGGTCGGATTTTGCCCGTCTTCGTCATTGGAGCTGCCAGGACTCAAAAGAGGGCTCCGGTAGGGCGTAGTTGAGGTCTCGTCCTCGATGTCCTGGAGACTTCTGTGGGCAGCACGTTCCCCGTTTGTGAAGAAACGCCCATCTGGTGCGACCTCAGAGTCGTCAGTGTCCGTCTCGGGATCTCTAAGCGGGCGGCATATCCCCAATATGGAGATGGGGTCGTCCAGGACACTCCAATCGGGGATCCCGTAGAGCCAGTGATCCGGTGGCGAGGTTGGGCTGGAGTATTCGTCATAGATCTGACGTAGGAACTTTTCTTCCTCGGCGGAACCTTCAACCGGAGCCTGGTCAGAAGGATCTACTTGTTGTGTCGGCGTTGTCATTGTAGTCACCTAAAGACTTAAAAATTAGTATCTGACCAATGGAACACTGATATCCTGAACTAAGCATGCCTATGGTGCGGTTAACAATATTTTATTTTAAAACTACTTCTTACGGTTAGTATCATGAGTCCGAACAGCAGGCCAGGAGTTTCCCCTTTCGGGGGCGGGGACGTTGGCGTGGCGCACCACACTCAAGTGGCCCCCGCTGACTCTGTTGACTTGCTGCTCGGCGTTGGTTACTTCAAGGTGTCTTTCTTCTCGCCTGGGATGGCGCAACGCTGCTCTGGGATGGGCGCTGGCTCGGTCGTGTTTGGGTCATCTGCTGCTACAACGTTGGGAACCATGGTTGGGTGGGTTCCGTCCTGATCCTCGCCAGCTTCGTTTTGTTGGAAGGCCTTTAGGTCGGCCAAGTTGGCCGTTCGGCGGAGACGACTGCCCACTAACTGGATACGAGCTATATTAGGGGAAAGAAATTTGATTAGTCTGTAAGGCCCGTCGTACTTGGGCGCGAGTTTGGCAAAAAAGGCATCCGTTGCTTTTGAAAGGTGATGTTGTTTTAGCAGCACTAGTGCTCCAAGCTTGGGTCTCCATTCTCGGCGTCTGAATTTGTACTGGCGACTTTGTTCTTGTGCGGATCTCTGTGCGTTTTCCTGTACCACGGTCAAAACGTACCTTCATTGCTGTGCTTTGCATCGAGGCTCTGAGGTGTCCTTGCTTTATTCTGGGGTTACTTCTTCGTACAACGCACCAGGTAGTCTGGGCTCGCGTCCTTGAACAAGAAAGGCGGTGCTGAATCCTGTTGTATCTGAGATACTAGTGTTGATCGCCAAGGAAATCTCCGGGCATTTCTCAGTCGCTCCAGTATATGGGTGATCCTTGGCAAAGGATAGGCGTCCGGCACTGAGCGTGCATTCAAGTCCCTGAAATCGACACACATTCTAGTTTCCCCAGTTTTCTTTCCAACGAAGACTTTAGGCGCGCTGTGGGGACTCCTTGAAGGCTCGATCCGATCGTCACTCAAGAGCTCGTCCACTTGCTCGTTGATTATCTTCTGCATAGCCGGGTTCTTTGGGTAATAGCGCTGTTTCAACGGCTTGTTATCCCGCATGATGATAGTATGCTCAGCGATTGTGGAGACACCAGTGAGGCCTTCGAACTTTGCTAACTCCTCATCCAGGAATGCGCGCACCCAAGGCTCCATGGTCTTCTCCGAGGAATGCAACTCCTCTGCTATTGGGGGCGGCTGTTCGGCTGAAAGGTCTGGGTCACCATGAACTGTTGCCAACATGACTGGTACGACCTCGGTCTCCTGGAAGTTCGGACTTGGTGGGCTTTTTTCTAGATCCGCTCGCTGGGGTCTCCTAAAGGGGTTTCGTAGTCAAGCCGTTGCTGCGTCAGCCAATGGTTCCAAGGTTGGACGGGTATATGGGTCACGGGATGCACTGTTTGCTGTTTTTCTCTGAACTGCTCTGCTTAGTTTTTGTGTTGTCTTTTCGGTCCGGGGTCTGTCTGTTGTCTCGTTTGTCTCTGTAGTTACCGCGATCTCTGTTGTTTCTATGTTCTCTGTTGCCTCTGGGTTCTCTGTTATCTCTGTGTTCTCTGTTGTCTGTGTGTTCTCTGTTGTCTCTGTGTTCTCTGTTGTCTCTATGTTCCCTGTTGTCTCCTTGTGCTCTGCTGCGTTGATTTCCAGTTGGGTCTGGGCATTGGTTCGTTCGGGGACTCGGTGAATTATCGGGGCTGAAACATTTGACGATGGTAGAATCTTATCCGGGCTCTGTTCTCCATCACTGATCTGACGTACTTGTTTCTCAGCACGCTTCTTCTATGGATAGACTGGGTGGGCTTCTTGGGAGGAGGGCCAGACTTGATTTGGTGATCTGGACAGCTGTATACGGGCTCGTCCACACTGCAACATGGCTTGTATCCCGCAAAGGAAATCCAAGCCAAGTATGACATCTTCCAAGATTGGCAACACCAGTAAGGACATGTTGGTTTGGCGTTGGTCAAGACGTACCTCGACTACCAAAGCTTGTGTCACCTCTCTCTTCGAACCGTCTACCAGAGTGATCCTCGTCCTTACCTCCCGATGATTATGCTGATTGCTCAGCCGCCTTGCTACCTGGTCGTTTATGAAACTCCGCACCTGTGTCCAAAGTTGCCGTAAAGAACTCACCCTCGATCGAAACCAAAGCCGCGATCCTCCTGCCTTTGAGCCACAAGGAGTGTTCTACCACTGGGACTCAGGACTGCTCGTCTCCGTCCTGTTCCCTGCTGGATGGAGACATTGAGCGTTTCCCGACATTCCCAGCAAAATAATAGCCGGGTGTTGTTGCAATAATTAGCGAAATTACCTATTTTACCGCAATTGCGGCAGGCCCGACGAACGTCAAGCTGCTGCTCCGTGATCACCTTGTTGGTGGCCTCGGTTGGGACCAGCTTCATTGTTTTCTCCACAGGCACCAGAGGCGCCTTAGTTGGGCTCATCACCATCGGGCTTGGCATGGGCACGGAGAATCCTTTATGAGTGCTGGGGATTAGGACTCTGGGTTGGGAGGGGTCAAGGTTAGATCCTGCTAGAAAAGGACTAAGGCGAGGTAGTCCTGGCTCCGTGATGGACTCGAAGCGGACGATCAGTTGCATAAGTTCTTCTAGGGTTGTGAACTCATGTCTCCTGGTGAACAACTGGTACTCGGGTAACAAGTTCTCGTACAGCCTTTCCAGTTCCTGTTCTCCGCTGTAGCCTGCTCGCTGCATCAAAAGTCTCAGTTCCACAAGATATTCCTTGAAATGCTCACCTGGTAGCTGACGGCGAACTCGAATGGCATCCTCCAGACATTGGAAATACCTTGGCGGTAGGAAAAAGTCCAAAAACTGCTTCTTAAAAGTCGTCCACACTGCATCCTGCATTTTAAACGTATGGAAGCAGCTCTCTGCTCGTCCCGATAGTAGCCAAACGATGGCTCTGGGCATCTGGCTCATATCCACGCGATCGGCGGTTGCCGTTCCTTTCCTTTCGATGAAATTCAGTGGATCCGAATTTCCAACAAAAAGCACTCCCCAATTGCGTAACTTTTCAGCCAGAGAAGCATAGGATATCTCCTAACGGGGTACTCGCTGAGGAACTGCGAACGACTGGTCTCTCTCCAAAAAAGAGTGTCCTCCTTTGGGTACGTCCCCGAGTGGTGCCTTCAAATGCGCTCCAGTCGAAGGGCCTGGTTTGATTTCGGGGTAGGCCAATGGAGAAATTGCTCTGGACTTCCTATCCGCAGGATCTGGGGTTGGTGCCTCTCCAAATGTGGCCTCCAGCTCCTCCAATCGGGTCTTCATGTCTGCTGAGAACTTCCCATTCGTGATGCACGTGGAAAGTCGGCTGCGCAACTCTTCCACAGTACCGGTTTGGTCAAGCTGAAGAAATTTGGCTATGCTTTCCAGCTCGCTTTTGCGACGGAAGGATATCCAGCGTACACCCATTTCGTTCCGACTAGCTCCGCTTTTATTTCGAAATTCGAATTATAGAACTCGATCCCGAATGAGGACACACGTGCTTAAGCGAATGCCAAAAAAACACGGTTGGGTTTCGATCGATAATCCCTAAGAGGCTTGGAAACAACTGGATCCCGAAAGGACTCAGTGTTCTTGCCACGCGCTTTGCAAAAAGTACTCGAAAAGAAAAAGGTTAACTTTGGCTCGACAGGTGCTTTTTTAAAAGGACTCGAAAGGAATTGGTTCGGACTTGAAAGGACTCGGTTAATTTTTACTCCTGTTTAATAATTTTCGATTTAGTTCGCGAAATGTAAGGCATAGATGTGATCTTTCGATAAGACTCTGCGTTCGACTGTCCCAGATCAGACTGGGCCCTCCTTTTATATGCATCTCTCGTGCCAAATGCTTGTTCCATAACGACGCGCTACCGCTGCTTTTTCTGCTCCCGTTTTGTTGCTCTCACTTCCGCGTTGTATGCTTCGCAGTCACTGTTTTCCCGCTACCTCTGCAGCTGGTGATTCGCTGCCGCGGCTACAACCGATGCTCTGCTTCTGTTGATTCTCTGCTTCTGTTGGTACTCTGCTTCTATGGTGCTCTGCTTCTACTAGTGCTCTGCTTCTGCTGGTGCTCTGCTTCTGCTGGTGCTCTGCTTCTGCTTCTCTTGTCTCTGATTCTGTGTGTTCTCTGCTCCCTCTCGTAACGCTTCGATGATTTGTCCTCTCGCTTCAACATGTATTGACAAATCAGGAAAAACAATTTTGTGCGAGAGGTACGCTCCCAGCAAGCAGGATAGACTGTACCCAGGGAAAGAAAAACAAAACTTCTTGGCAATTCGGATCATCCCACGCTGTGTGCTCTTGATTTCTTGCGCAGACTGTTCTACGGTTTTCCGCGTAAGAGATGGCACTCTAAGAAATAACCCTCGTGGCCAAATGATTTTAATACACTTTATTCGGGAAGGTTTATTTCCATTATTACAATTTTCCAAAATTTTCCTACGAGAATGCTGTTACTATATGTTGAAATTTTCTTATGGGTCTTTAGGCCATGGAATGTGTTAAAATCCCTTTATTTTTCCATAAAAAAAACGAAAAAATTTTCCCAGAGTCCCTGCTCGGGCGCCATTTGTAAGAAAGTTTCTCAGCTGAGGTAGGGCTCAGTCATGCCGTCACTTACAAAAAAAATTATTAAGTGCCGGGACTCGGGAAAAGGGCAAAATTTCTGTATTTTGTCAAACTTGCGTGAAAAATAAATGAGTTCGTTTTGCTCCCACCACTTTGACGGCAACCCATCTCAACGTAGAAAGTTCCAAAACGAAACCCCTTTCAAGAGCAGAGGTGGTTAAAACCCGGCCAACTGTCGGCGACCCAACACAGATTGGCCAAATTCAACCCACGCCTGCTCCAAGGCCAAAACCCTGAAGTGTACCTACTACGTCAAGCTGTACAACTCGTCAGGTTGCCGGCAGCCCAGCGCAAAATGACGAATTCTACTGCCACACTGACTGGAGTGAATCAAGCTATCACACCTCCGGCGACCCAGCAAGGTGTGCTAGCCCAACACACTAAGGTCAGCTGAGACGCAGGACCTAAGCTATTGGCACCGATCCTTTCGACACGAGTTTCCTCTGTGCGCAACACGCAAAATTGCCGGCATCCCAGCGCAATTTGGCGTCTTACCCACGTGCACCGGCCAGAGTCTGTCAAGCCACACACACCTCTGGCGACCCAGCAAGGTGTGCAAGCTTGACCCACCAGACGCCGTTTGAGGAAACAGTATTTCTTAACAAAATTTTCACTCTTTTCACACTTTTATTCACAAATTTTTTATGGACTGGGGCACACATGATCACAAGAAAAGGGCATTTCCCTAACCGCACCATTCTTTTTCTTTCCTACTCTGTTTTCACGGCCAAGCCAGGGCTTACCCGCTGGATTTGGTTTTCCCTGCTGGACTTTTCTTCGAATTTTTTCGTCTGGGCGTCGTCGAAATGTTGCTGGAAACTGCGTTGGGGTCTTTGGCGTGGTCCCGATGAAAAATAACCGAGGAGGCGTGGCACTGGGTCTGGGCAGTGTGTAATTCACTTTCGCGCTTCCGTATTGCATAGCGGCCAAACTAGGAGTGATCGCCTTGGCTTCTGCAGAAGCAACTCCAGTATCTGTCTGGCCAAGCTCTGCTATGCTGCGGCATCTTCCCTCTCGCTCTCACACACTTTTGGCACACGCCAAACGATCGCATCGGGGTGGGTTTTTGATATGCTTGTGTGTGTGTGAGTGCGAGCGCCTTGACGCTCGCTGTGTTGTTCTTGATTTACCGTTGCTTCTCGCTGCTGGCTCTGCTGTGGTGGGTATGGGTGCGCGCCTCGCTGCTCTCCGAGCGTCTTTGTTGTTATCCGTTGTTCTTGTTGCTGGCTCGGTTGTGCGTGTGTTTGTGCCTTTTGTCTCTCTCTGCTGCTGACGCCGCTGTATATGTGTGTGCGTGTGTTCGCGTCATTTGTTGTTGTTTGCCCGCTCGCTGCTGCCGTTTGGCGATTTGCCCGATGAACTAGTTCCTACGCTTTTAACGGGTAATTTAAATCTGGGAGCTTAGTTTGAAAAATTAAAATATATTCTGCTTCTTTTCTCATACTTAACTATAAAACAATAATGGAAATTTCACGCTTACTCCCTGTCACATGGGTCATATGCTTAAATCTACAAAATAAAGGAAAACTTCACACTTAATATGTCGAATGGGTCCTAGGCTTAAATCTACAAAATGTCAAATGGGTCCTTAATTCTACGAAAAATGTGATACTTCACAATTTCTTATAATTAATAAGCTTCTAAAGTATCTGAAAGATACACGTCAGGCATTTCCTTAACCAATATATTCTTTGCTTCCTTCTCCATGTCAATTGAATCTGATTTCCACATATACCGTTTACTTGAAACAAATGGATCAGATGAAGATAAAAGCATATGAAAAAGATCTACAGTCGTGGCATTTTTCTGGTGTTATGTTCACTATAATATGCATAATTTTTGTTTCTTTTTTTCTGCGCTTCTTTAGACAGCTCCCCTAGTGGAAATATATTATATTCAATAATATCCTTGCCATGATACAAAATCTTGTGAACTGTGGGGACATGTTTCTCCAAGGATATTTCTCATTGTACAGTTCAGCAGTTCGCAAAGCATATTCTTAATATTTCTTTCCATCAATAGCCATAGAGCAAGAATGAACTTGTTGTAAAATTTTAAATATTTTAATGAGCTAAATCAATTCCAGTAATCACGCTGGCCAACTGTGGATTAGAAATAAAATGACGCGCGGTTTTACCATCATTGGTATTGCCATCACCTATTTTCGGCTGATCCATTATTAGCCCGATTTCTTTATAAGAGTCTTGGACATGTTTTTCCTTTAAGAATCTTTTTTGTTTGTTCTCTTCATTGCGGATTGTGCCAGAATCTCCAAAGCCTAGGTCATAACTGATTTTGAGAATGTGTTTTATGAATCTTATCCTAGTATGAAGAGGAGATATTCCCAATTCGTAAGCTTTGTAGTTGTCAGTAGTTGCCAACGGTTTTTAGCTAAGTTTGCTTAATGTCTGATGGCTAATTATACAGGAAGACGTTGCCTTTGTGTCAGTCAGTACTTGTGCGACTTTTCCGTCTATTATTGTCAATTGAAGATTATAAAAAATTGCAATGCTCTGTCCATTAATTTGTATTAGGTGTGGGCGAAGTTTTTTTATTTGCAATTTTATAGCATTGACCTCTCTCTTATCCACCTCTGCTGACTCCTTTTCGAACAAGAACTTAACTGGTCTACAGTATTTTGTGGACGAAGGAGTATTATTTTTCCAAACGTCTATTACAGAATTAGTACTTGTTGATAGCTCGTCATCATTCAAACCAAAAATTCAAACCTTTTTTTATTTTTGGGTTTTTAGAGCTTATTACCTTGTCATAAAAATGAAGGAATGAGCAAATATCGTTGAGTGAATGAATTTTGTATGTGAGCAGCCTCTCAGTCTCTATCCTCTCGGGCCAAGCATTCACGCTACTCAATGCTCAATGATCTTACAATTATATTAGCAAACACATAAAATTTGTATTATTATATATAATATTTTTTTTTTAGTAAAATCATTAGATTTTTATCAAAAGCCGCAGTGGCATGATCATTTCGATCCAACTTGGCAAAATTATGTGGAAGGATATAAAAAGTCAGCTCAAAAGTCAGCACGGAAAAATTGTGTGGAAAAAAATCTTTGCACAAACATACATGCGAACACCTTAGACAGGCGTCCTCAGTAAAACCTTGACTTTTTTCACAAAAATCACTTTTTCTCGAGTTGGGTGTCATTCGGTGTCTGCTAATGATATGTTCCTAAAAGGAGACACTTCAGACTGTAAAATGAAGCAATCAAATCTTTGAAGACTTTAGAAGACAACTTTTGGTAGCCTCCGAAAGTCTTAAAACAGATGTAAAATAGATACCTGCGCCAAAAGCAATTGTTCGCAAACCACATATTGGATTTTCAAGTGTTATATATTTCTGAAAAGAGAAATAATAGACCTATTTAGGAAAATTTTAAGAATTTAAAAATGTTCACTGCATCTAAAGATATGATAAGTCACAGTACACTAATGATCCAAAACAGTTGCATTTTTCGGTTTGTGAAAAATTTACCAAGTTTACGCGGTTGTAACATTTTTGTCCGTCAATATATTTAAGCCACTTTTTGGCTACCTTAACTTGTGTCTTAAACTGTCGATTAAGCCAAAAAAAGTGGAACTTTTCAACAAAAAATGTAAATTAGGGTTTTGTCCAAGGCGGGGCAACTCTGGACCACTGTGCGTCGGCAGTTTGCTCTTGGTGGCAATAACGATTGGGGTACGGATGTTTATGTCTTGGCTTAATTGTTAATTGACTCGCCTTAATTGTTACACCAAAAAATAGGATTCTTATTACAATTGCCTTTTCTGTGGCAGATGTTTAGATTTTTATTTGGGGATATTTGGTTACTAAGCACGTATGGTGCTTGATTATTGTAAGTGTGTCAGATTGGTGGAGTGGTGGAAATGTCACTTCCCCAGCCTTAAGAAATTAGCTTGTCCTCAAGCGGAAGTTCTAGGGTATAATATCGGATTTGTTACAAATTCATTTCCTGAAATATCTGGTGTTGGTACATTATTATTTTGTGTTTGATCATTTTGTTTTCTAAACTTTACAATTATTCTTTGTGGGATAGCCTTGTACTTATAGATAAGGAACAAGAATATTATGATTATAATTATAATAAGTGTGGTTAATGTTATGATTTGAAATATTATACATTATTATTTTTTGTGTGTTCTTGTACTATTTCTTTTGCTTGAATATAAGATAGTTGATCTAGTTTTGTTACATTTTTGTTGACATAAATTGTTTGTGAATAGTCTAATAACGTGTTTGTAAGTGAAATATCATCAAGCTGAATTGATCAATTAGAAGCTTTCATTATATTTTTTCCTTCTACAATGATACTATGTATACAATTTTGATTCAATACAGTTTTTGGGAGGTTCGAGGTGATAATTATGTTAGGTTCTACGTAATTCACTTCAAGATTTTTATGCATTTTTGTGTATTTACATTCTGTCGAGACTTGATTCAGAATTCCTGTAATACAATTGTTTATTAATAAGACTTTTGAGTCAACCGTGTAGGTTTGATTGTTTTGTACGAAATATTTATCGTGAATTGTTTCTGTTAGAATGTTGCCTTTACTGTCTGGGTATGGTAGTATTTCGAAAATCGGTGTTTTAATGACTTCTCGTGGAATATGGGATATTATCAAAATTTCGTTAGTAGATGTTTTTATGCTAAGAAGCTTTTCTGAATTAACGTGTCTTAACGAATCATGTTTAAGTAGTTTGGGGTTAAATATACCAAGTCTGGTTTGTTGCATGCCTAACTCTATGTCTTCCATGTATTCTGTGAACTGTTGTAGGATAAATATAAGAATTGCTAATATCTGATCCTTTTCATAAATATTATCCATTTGGTCGATACCATGGTTAATAACCTCAATTACATGATTTAAGTCGCTTGCTTTGATACCATTTTCTGCTATTTTATTTATTTTGAGTTCTAATTCTTCTTTGTCTTCTTGATCTAAGGTTCCAAATAGGTATTTGTAAGCTGTTCCTATGAAATTAGCGAGACTTTTTTTGCTTCGCTTTGTGATTCTAATTCCGTTCATTTCTCTTACTAGTTTTTCTGTTGGGTTTTTTATTTGGGCAATATTTTTGAATTCTAATGTTTGGTGCAAAAGGTTATTGTAAGTTTGTTCGGTTTTTGATATATTCACGGAAAGGTAATGGTATTTGTAGTTTATTGGTGAGTCTAATTCTCCTGTTTTGAAAGTTAAATAACCATTCTTCGCTTTAATGGCGTATTCCTCGAGGCTTTGGCATTTTGACTCTTTGATGAAACTGGTTATTAAGAATAAGATTAGAAATTATGTTAGTTTACGTTGAATTTTCTTGGTTCGGTGGATCGACTGCTGGTGATCTGGAATTATCGTATTTACTTTTATTATAAGTCTTTTTCTTTTTATACTCTGTACCGTAGGTACATAGAGCATTCTAAGTTTGTGCAAAAGCATGTAACATCAAGATGGAAGCATCTCCGACCCTATAAAGTATATATATTCTTGATCAGCATCAACATCCGAGTCATGTCCGTCTGTCCGTATGAACACACAGATATTAGAGATGGTAAGAGATAGAGGTTGACATGTATGGGACATATGCTTCTTATGTCTGCAGGCAGATCAAGGTTATTTTCAATTTTGAGAATGACCCCTCCCGCCACCGCAATTCAGAAAAAATTTATCTCTCACAGTTTTAAAGATAGGTGGCATGTTTCTTCTAGATATATTTTGTAATCAGGATAACTTATCGATCTGCCGAAGAATAGAAATTTCGAGTTTTGATCAAAAGACTGTTCGCTGCTGCAGCGCAGAAGCAGCGCTGCTTTCAGCTGCTACTGCAGCATCAAAGCTTATGCTGATTTACTAGTTTCGTTGGTACAGAGTATGTTATAGTCGGGCTTGACCGACTTTCTTTCTTGATAAATTTAGATTTATAGTTTGTTATTTTCCTTCCTCTGTTCTTTTCTTCATAATGTTTTGCATCGGATTGTGTTATTTCGCCTGTCTTCTTGAAAGGGTTATCAGTTTTAGACTTGACTAAAGGTGATTGCCTGCATCTAGTGTCAATTTCAAATTCGCTTCTATTTTCATTTAGTTTTATAATTTCGTTGATTTTATTTATTTGTGAGTTGTATTTTGGTGATCCAGCATAGATGAAGATATCTGCAGGCGTTCTTCCTGTATATAATTATACTCTGTACCGAAGGAACATAGAGTATTGTAAGTTTGTGCAAAAGTATGTAACATCCAGAAGGAAGCATCTCTGACCCCACTTACTTCAATCAGTGATACGCATTTTAAGTAAACATCGATGCAGGATAAGAACTGCCTGTTGTCAATCATGTAAAAGTCAGTCACATATCTTTCTCTGGGATTGAGAGCTTCTGGGGTTATTTCATAAACGAGTTTTGTGTTTCTGTGTTCTGTCTTTGAAATGTTACATATTTCACACTTTCATTATATTCTGGATTAACTTTTGATAATCGGGATAATACAATTTTTCTCTAAAAAGTAAAATAGTTTTTTCAAATCCTGGATGTAGTAACTCTCTGTGAGACTTGAATATTGATTCTAATATTTTATAAGTTCTCATAATTTTTGTCAAATTATTTGGACTAATGATTTTGATGAATGCATTTTGGAATGTTAAGAAATCGGATAGTTGATTATATCTTTGGCGTGTGTATTTGTCATTTCTTTATAAATTAAATTTAGATTTGTTTTATGAAAGTTCTTTGCTACTTGCACGTCATTCGATTCATCTTTAATGAATTCTAGTTGTCTGTTCTAATAATTGAGTGGTCTTTCGGTTATTGAGATATACTTTTGGTTATCCTCTTGCGCACTATGTCTTGTTGCTACCATGCTACTTGGGGTTTCTCCCATAAAATTTTCTTCAATTTTAATTCTTGATAAGGCGTCTGCGACGTAGTTTTCTTTGCCGGGTATATACTTTAGGTGATAATAAAATTCGTTTGACTTTATTTTCCATCTTTGAAGTTTCATGTTTGGTTCTTTAATATTGTTGAGCCAAACTAAATTTGCAAAATTTTGGGATAAATTTGCGATAAAAACCGCAAAGGCCTAGGACAGATTTTATATCCTTTGTGGTTTTCGGTATTGGAAATTTTACAATAGCTTGAATTTTTATTGGGTTGGGGTTAATACCTCCTGTTGTTATGATGTGACCAAGAAATTTTGTTTCTTTTTTCAAAAACTCGTCAAGCTGGAGCTTAAGATTGGCTTCTCTTAACTTCGTGAAAACTTTCTTCAGTGACAATAAGTGTTCTTCCAATGAAGTGGAAAACACTATTATATTGTCCATGAATACAAGACAATCTTTATAGATTAAATCTTCTAGAATATTGTTCATGCAACGTTGGAAAGTAGCTGGTGCGTTTTTCAAGTAAAATGGCATTCGAGTATACTCGTAGTGTCCATTTTTCGTTGAGAATGCAGTTTTAGGGATTGATTTTTCGTCCATTTGGATTTGGTGAAATCCTTTTGCAAGGTCGATAGTTGTAAAGTATTGGCACTTGCCTAGTTTGTCAAGTATATCGTCCATTACTGGGATTGGGTACTTGTCACTTATGGTGTTTTCGTTAACATAGCGGTAGTCGTTGACTATTCGGAATTTTTTTCGACCAGATGGGTCTAGCTTTTTTGGAGCCTTATTCGAGCATTTCTTTGATTTGGGTTTCGACTTCTTTGTCGAAGGTTGGTGGGTATTTATAAGGTTTTTTGTAAATTGGTTCCTCATGTTTGTGTCTTAATGACATATTTAATAGTACTAGTAAAGGTCAAATTCTCACCTTATTTGTACTGTATGTCGCTAAATTAAAAAAAAACTTTAGTTTTTTTTTCTTTTCTTCTTCGTTTAGGTGTTCTAAACAATATTCATTACGTTCTTGTAACTCATTGTTGATTGCGAACACTGTAGGCGGTCAAATGCGGTCTCGTCCTCATATAATTCATTTTCGTTATACTTGTATTTCATAAAGTAGGTAAAATTGTTTATTAGTACTGATTTAGTGCCATAATCAATCATTGCCTTGGAATCTTCCAAGAATTCTCGACAAAGCAAAATGTCATAATTTTGTGAAAAATTATGTAGATAGAACCTCTTATGGGTTGGGCAAAGTTTGCTTGGTTTTAGTTTTACAACGCCATTTATGGTGTGTACTTCAAGATTATTGTTTTTGATTGGAAAATTTTAATAATTTCTACTCATTATATTAATAGACGATCCTGTGTCTATTATGCTTTTTAACAGTTTATTGTTGAAAGTTAGGTTTATGTTTTTGTTTCTTCTTCCTCTTCTTCCGTCTCTCTGTCCGAGGCTGCTTGAAGAAAATTTTCGATGGTTTCCATCTTTTGATGACCACTTGCACTTTCGCGCTGCCTTTTAACCGGAGGGTTTGGAGCAGTTTGGTAATTTATAGGATTTTGATGCCTACCCTGATTTAACTTTAGATTAAACTCCTGATGTATTTGCTAGTTGTTTTCAGCAGGATTCTGATTTGTCTGATGAGAATTTCGTTGGGGTTGGTTAAAACATTGAACTTTGATTTAATTTCACGCGGGTTCTTTTGCGGATATGTATGTGGTGTGAAGCACTAAATATTTTCTTTGTGCTAAATCACAACTTGTATTATAACTTGTATTTTATACATTGGATCTAGGATACTGATTATCCTTAAATGATCCTTTTTAAAAACTTATCATATCCTACCGACTGTGCCAGTTGGAGATTCACTGTTGGTGTTTAATAAAACAATATAATTCTTTTTAGTGGTAAATCTCCTCTAAGAGAAGATTACAATATTAAAAGGTCCGTTTCAGTTGGGATATTAAAGTAAACTCTGATTCTAGAACTGATGTTGTCGCTTAGCAAACCTCGGCTAGGAGTTTTTGGAGAGTGAAGTTCAAAAGCTTTTCTCTCTTTTTCTCATTTGAATATTTGAGAGGAGATTTCATCAGCCTTAATTTGAGCCGCGTCGGCAGTTCGCTCATGGTAGCAATAACGATTGGGGGACAGATGTTTATGTCTTGGTTTTTATGCTTATGCTGCTGAGTCGCCTTCATTGTTATTGTCACCAAAAAATAGGATTCTTATTACAATCGCCTTTTCTGTGGCATATGTTTCGATTTTTATTTGGGGGATATTTGGTTACTAAGCACGTATGGTTGTAAGTGTGTTAGATTGGTGAAGTGGTGGATATGTCACTATATATAATATAATATATACAAAGGGTGATTTTTAAGATCTATAGGAAAATTTAGAATAATTCATGAAATCTTTATTTGAATCGATAGTACGGTCCATATAATTCAATGTTTGAAGATTATTTCCTGCAAATGTTGACCGCAGTCACGGTCAACAAAGGGCCTCAAATGGTCCATCCGCTTAGTCCAATTTTGTCATACTCTTTCCAACATTTCGACCGATATCTCACGAATAAATGCTTCAATGTTGTCTTCCAATGAGTTTTAACATAACCCCACAAAAAATAGTCTAAAGGCGTTAAATCGCACGATCTAGGCGGCCAATTGACCGGTCCCGAACTTGAAATAAAATTTTCACCGAACTCG
Source organism: Lordiphosa andalusiaca (assembly GCA_035044965.1). Taxonomy (NCBI): domain Eukaryota; kingdom Metazoa; phylum Arthropoda; class Insecta; order Diptera; family Drosophilidae; genus Lordiphosa; species Lordiphosa andalusiaca. The sequence continues at coordinate 1,859 of JAWNNM010001115.1, read as the reverse complement.
CCTCTCAATAAGTCCATTGTTGCGTGTGCTGTGTGGCATGTGGCACCGTCATGTTGAAACCACATGTCATGCAATGCTTTTGGCTGATATTCACTCCAAAATCGACAATTCTGCTTATTTAGGTACCCATTGATCATTGACCCAAATGACCATAAAATGAAAGAAGCGCGAGTTACCATATCGGATTCCCTCTACGACGCCCCATGCCGCCACCAAAACCCCCTAGATGGAGGTTCTAGCGGCGACTCTGCAGAACACCCAAAATGCAACGTCAAGTGGTCGTTTGGATATAACAATGTAGCGACCACTTGTAAACAACACCAAATCAGCGCTCCGAACAACAAAAAATACACCCACACTAGGGCAATACCTACCAGGGCATCGTATTGCAAGATAAGCGGAAACATCGGAGGATATGACACAGCCAATTCGGTACGTATGCCATCGTCCACTTGAACCCGAGATTCCCACGAAAACGCTGACGACGCATTGGAAGTGTGGATGAACACATGTTGACCGGACACATTTTATGTTTAGCAACATTTTGAAACTGTAACCCTAGGCTAAGTCTGAGCTGGCTGCGTCCAGAATAAATCAGTCCACTTCTTAACTCGAAACAACCAACTTGTGTCATGTCTTATTTTCCAACGAGATCTTTGCCCAGAAAGTGTCAAGACAGTGCCAACCCAAACCAACAATCAGCCGCCAACACCACCGAAGACATCCCCGACAGTGGAACATAGTCCACCTTTTGTGTTACCTCTCGGCCAAGACTGGTACCTGGCGCAGCCGGACCACTCCAAGCTAGCAAACTAGAGAACTTGGAGAGAACCTGAGGAAAATGGGGGCATTTTTCGCATTAATGAGTCTGTAAGTAAAGAGGAAAAAATATATACAAAAAAGAAAAAAAGACAGTCGGTCAAGCCCGACTATAGCATACTCTGTACCAACGAAATTATACGCTCAGAATAAATTTTGATGCTGCAGTAGCAGCTGAAAGCAGCGCTGCTTCTGCGCTGCAGCAGCGAACAGTCTTTTGATCATAACTCGAAAACCGTTCATCCAATCTTCAGCATTCCTTTAGCTGATCGATAAGTTATTCTTATTACTAAATATTTATAGAACAACCCACATATCTTTAAAACTGTGGGAGATATGACGTTTTTTCTAAATTCCGCGGGCGGCAGGGGGCGTGGCCAAAATTGAAAATAAACTTGATCTGCCTGCAGACATAAGAAGCATATATCCCATACATGTCAAACCTCTATCTCTTACCATCTCTGAGATCTGTGCGTTCATACGGACAGACAGCCGGACATGACTCGGCTGTTGATGCTGATCAAGAATATATATACTTTATGGGGTCGGAGATGCTTTCTTCTGGATGTTACATACTTTTGCACAAACTTATTATACTCTATGTACCTTTGGTACAGAGTATAAAAAACAAATTCGATCTACACAAAAGATGAGGAATTTTAAATAAAGAAGAGGAGGCATAAATAGGATCAAAATTATACACAATATAACACATAAAAACCAAGGACCAACGGCATAAGTATGTTTTTTTAACATATGTACTTATAGTCGCTTATGAAATACTTAAGCAAAGAACCGAACCTGGGTTGTAAAATGGGGGAAACGTATTGTCCAAGTTGCAAACTAAAAGGAGTAAACCTAAACCATAAACATATCGAAAAACGAATCCCAAAAACATGGGCGGCAATACAAGCCACGTCGAACTTGGGGCGAGGACAGTGGGGAGAACCGCTGACTGTTCGCTGTCGGGCAAGGACTTGCAGGGCGCAAGGAATTGCCTGGCTGCAGCACGACTTCCATACACGTCATAGCTCCCGCAT